>OX438768.1:17734042-18334042 GCA_949316455.1 Acleris holmiana | reverse complement strand
GAGATTCAGATCTTTCATGTCTCTAGAAATTCATAATTTTAAAACATCATCAACATATAAAATCTTACCATTTATATTATTTCGCAGTAACCATACCATCGTCGAAGAATCAAAAGGCAACACTGGCGAAACGAGGCTCACCCCACGGGCAAGACGATCGGAATCCAGACCTAATACCTCTAAGTAAAGGTAAATGGCTATATTACTATTAATCGTAAAAATAAAGGTGACCTTAACTTCGTTAAACCCGGTGTGCACTTGCCATTGTTCGTAATTTAGCCGTGTTTTCAATAACCGATATCATCGACTGGCTGACAGCTATTTGATTTGCATTACACGGCCAAATTAGAAACATGGGTACCGTAAGTGGCTCAACAAACTCGGTTTGCGACTGTACATCATCCAGGCAATTAAGTTTAAACTAAATTTTAATGATAATAAAGCTCATTGTCACCCGTCGACTTATAGTAGCAAAAACTATCAAAAATTATCTGCACATATTATATTTCTGCGTAGACATGATTCGGAGCATGAAAAATATGATCAAATAATATTCGGACAATCGTAATTCTGCCAATTCAAACTATGTGAATGTAGATTCTGAGATAACAGTTTATGCGTAAAGACAATTATGGCTATATAGGTTATGCCACAAAGAATTATTACTTACAAATTTATGCCAAAACGGGGAACCATTGAGTACATTTATTGTTCATGATTAACAACTTTCAGATATTTCATTTACTTGTGCTGTAACCCATTCCTTCTTACCAAATTTCGGGATTCTAGATCTATTGGAAGTACAGTCGAGTTCAAAAATATGTGTGCACTTTAGTACCTTGTCACTTTAATTACTGTGACAATTTCATATGGCAGTTTGTTAGACGTTAAATAGACAAGGTACTAAAGTGTATACATATTTTTGAACTCGACTGTGCCTATTAATTTTTGATTCCCTTGAGAGTGTCGAAATATACGTTTTTAGCAGTATAAACGGCAATATCTTTTTTTACGTTAACTTACACTTTTTGACAGACAGACAGACGGATGGCCAGACAGTGATACTAAAAGGGTTCCGTTTTTCCTTCTGAGGAACGGAACCCTAAAAATTACAAATGGAACAAGGTCCTATTAGATAAAAGGTCGCTTAACTAATTCAGTTAAATTTGTCTTTGGTGTTGTTAGATTAAAATGTCTGACAGTGTAAAAACTACTGCATCCTTAAGTATAAAACGTATAACTCTAACTAATATCACACATTATAACAGCACATTTTCCCTCCACACCACACAAAATTACTCCTGCACGGAGATCTAAAATTTAGCCTTCAATATACACTCTCGGATTTATTTAAAATTTGACGGAGCTGGCGGTCAATATACGACGTGAGTTATTACGGCGGTTGTGCTCAACACGTCGAGGCACGGAACAATGCAGTTTTAAGCTTGCTTGGGCATTTTAAAGCGCACCTGTTCTAAAATAGAATCATCCTGTTTCGGGAAGTTTATGTACTGTTCAGGAAGTGGCCAATTGGGAATTGTGAGACGAGGTGAAGATGAAATGCAATTATGTCACGTCACGGTTGTGGCTTTTGTGAACAATTTAAGTCTTACTTCAAGGTGAAAATGAAAGAAACTTGTTTGTTTTTTAATATTACACAAATAATTTGCAGTTTTAGTGCAGGAAACAGTATTCAAAGATAACCATTATACGTAAAATTATACGCCTAAAGTAGTAAAATCACTAGCATAGAGGCATTCCATCTTAGTCCTCAGGGTTGGCAACGCATTTGAGGTCTTGGGATTATAGTCTTGAGAATTCAAATATCTATGGGTCTCAGATTCCACTTACCAACAGGTGGCCTGAGTGCTCGTGTGCCTTCTCCTTAACATAAAAAAAACAGTTTTTTTTTTGTTCAATAATGTTCATGATGTTTTAATGGGTCGTTTAAATCATCACTGTATACAAATTAGATAATACTTAAAGGTACTCAATGAATTAACGTGAAATATAACCGATGGTGAAAAGCTGATAAAATGAATACATAACTTTAAAATAATTATTGAACGTTCAATTAAACTGAAGTTATACAAAGCTATAACAGACATGACCTGTCACTTATGCCATTACACTATGTCAATAATGTGACACATTACTCATTAGTTGATTAAAACAACTTTCATTAAGCAAAGTGTTTAGATAGTATTCCAACGCGTCTATCAATCGATGAAATTGTTTTGCTTCTTGATGTGTGTGCATAATGGTTGAATTTAATTTAATTTTAACATAATGTGTTTAATGGTGATAAGACCTTGTGCAGCCCCAATTCGATTAAATTCTCCGCTAGCGTCCTAAGTCCGAGGTCGGCCCAATAGGGGCGCCCTTAGGCATGCTAGTGGAAAAAACCCTTTACAGCGTGGACTCCAATCAGGAGTCCGCCCTCTCTCCGGCGAAGTAGTCAAAGCCATCAGAGGCTAAGTACGTAAGTCCCTCAAAAAAAAAAAGAAAAGACCTTATGCAGGGTTCAAACATCGCTACCACTAACTTATCCTTTAACCTACCGTCAAGCAGCAGCGTTTGCTTTGTTGTATTCCGGCGTGGGGATAAGACAACTGGTGAAATTGCTCGTATAGAGGCATTACGTAGTCCTTAAGATTGTAGTCTTAAGATTGTTGCTTTAAGTATACAAGTTTCTATGGGTCACACACCCCACTTGCGATCTGGTGGCCTATGGGATCGATCACGTTCTCAATGCCAAAAAAATATAACCGTTAGCTAATAAAATATCTATTTCGTATTACATTTCTCTCTCACTTGCTCTTATATCCTCTTATGCGAGTCTTATCGACTTTATCCACACCCGAAAGGCTTTTTACGATCTTTTGCACAGTATTTTCTTGTAAATACTTATTCACAGCTGTTTTCCTCTGGTCTTCTGCAGTAATGTCCATTTTATAAATTATAAAACAAATCCTCGGTATAGAACGTTACGAGTAATGTAAAAGTTAAGTATTGTTTACAATTTTAAAAACTATATTATTCGTGTTAGCTTCTGTATTTTTGTGGAGCGCCGGTAGATTGTTACTGCGGAATTACTAAACATCTTTATATTTATTTTAATCTACACCGTATTGCATAGTCCCAGTATTACACAAAGTATGATTCATCACAGTCACTACAGCCAATTTTAAAGCTTGCTTTTTGAAAATAAACTGCATTCTAAACTGCGACCCGGGTGGTTGCCGGGTTAGAATAGTACCACTCCATGTCTTCCCGTGGATATCGTAAGAGGCGACTAACGGAATAAAGGCTATTAGTAATGTTAGCCGATGGGCTTGCAACCTGTCACTAAACACTGGTAAACATCTTAGCCTGTTTGTGCAAAATGTGGTTACAGAATTATCAAGAAGTTATTTTAGAGTTTTTGGTAGAGGTCTGCCTACCCCACTCTGGGAATGAAGGCGTGACGTTTTGTGTATGTTTAAACTGCGACGTCATAAAGTAAGATCTAACGTAGCCTAATCTAGATAAAGCCTTCATGCTCCACACGAAATTTCCAAGAACAATGTCCTATGCAACAAAACTTCTAACGTTGGTAGTAAGCCAGATGCCGCCAACTGCTGAATGCGAGAACTTAAAAGTACTGTTTAGTTAGACTGTTTCGCGACGTCAAGACTTCGACATGCCGACTTTAAAACTTTACTTATTAGCGAACTATCTTTTTGCTAGTCGAGAGCTTTTTCCTCTAAAAGGATTAGTGGAGCGAGTTGGTGTTTATTTTCTTGTATTTATGCTTTGCTTGGATCGATGCTTGGCCCGGCAGCAGTCCACTGAATAATCAGATTACCAGCAGTAACAAGGCGCGCTGTTACTTTAAATGAGTTGGTTCCACGAGCAACCTCTTTATATGCAATTTCTTATTCAATTCTCGGTCTGCAGTTTATTTCACTCCTAGGTTATTTGGTAACTGTGATGTCGGGATTTGAGTTGTTGCTTGTAGAAGTGCAATTTGAATTTAAGTTTAAAACTGTCGGTGCTTGATTTACTACGTTGTTTTTTTTGGCTGCGATTAAAATTATTGTGCAGTGATTATTGTTATAAAAACTACTAAAGTGAACATTGTAGCAGTTTTTAATGGAAACTAAAATCCAGAAACAAACTCTTCTACAGTCTTATTATGTTTCTGATCATAACTTAACGATCATGTGGAATCAGTCTGTTTTAATTTTAATATTAATGTTATATATCTATTGATTTAATGCTTAATTAGTTGCCACACATTACCCAGCCAGGATCGTATCACAATATATAAAGTTAAAATACATGATGGTCATAATTCATAATGGCCATAATACATAATGGTTTTATTTCTGAAAGGCCATTGTTAAGAACCAGTTAGGGTAGGTTAGGTTTGTTTTATAATAATTCTGAAAAGTTGACGGTTTCAGAAATAAAACCATTATATATTATGACCATTATTTATAATGAAATGACCCATTATGTATTATTGAACTTTATATAATTATGATATGAATAATGCCACTCCATATCTTCCCGTGGATGTCATAAGAGGGTCGCCTCGAGGGTCGGGTATGGTTTATGGTTTTAAACAGGGCTGGAATTCTACAAGGTAATAACGATATCGTTTTTGACCTGTTTCCGTATTGTCAACGTTTTGATAACTCTTATGTCATTTACAATAATGGCGACTGTAACATAAACGATTCTTAAACGTGTCAAACACGATATCGTTTTAACGCACCTGAATAGAGGACCTGGTTAAGTTGTTTATCAGTGTATTAGTGAAAGGTTGCAAACCCATCGTCTAACAGTACTAGAAGCCCTCATTCCTTTAGTCGTAAAGGAATGAGGGCTTCTAGTACTGTTAGGCGATGGGCTTGCAACCTTTCACTAATACACTGATAAACAACTTAGCCTGTTTGTGCAAAATGTGATTACAGAATTACCAACAACCCTTTTTGTAGTTGTTGGTATTTCTGTAGCTCTGCCTACCCCACTCTGGGAATAAAGGCGCGATAGTATGTATGTATATATTATGATTAGACCCCGCTATCGGAGGTGCAAATTGGTAGCTGTCAAGTTCTTAGGGATGAGTAAAAATATTTATGATGTCGATATCGATATTTTTACTTTTTCTGTACAACTAGTTTTATATGTAGGTACCAATGCCATTTTTAGACTACAATTTAAAAAGTTTTTTTTGCGATCTACGTTAAAAAAAAGAATAGATAAGATATTGGGTTTATTGTTAAATATATCATGACTGCACTAGATTACTGCAGAGAAACTGGAAAGAAAAATGATCGTTCATTAAAAATACGATAGTCAATATCCCTTTTGGTGGACATAAAAGAGATTTATTAATTAATTAAAATTTAAATCATTTATGAGTGGTTCGTGCTATGAAGATAACGATAATTTGTGTGTAATGATGAAAGATTGATTTTTGTATTTATAGTAATGAAAATATTTAACCCATTCATTTTGTAATTATATAGTCCTGTTTTATAAAATAAACAAGTTTAATTAAAGTCCTAGACCCTCATAATGGTAAAGAAAATATATCGACATATAGCTATTACTATCGACATAGCTATTATTTCAAAATAATTTTAACTCATCCCTAAGAACTTGACAGATAACAATTTGCACCTGCGATAGCGGGGTCTAATTATGATACGCACCCTGCCCAGCCTTACATTAAAATCCTGTATAAGTATTATCTACGACTATATTTCTTAAAAAAAAAAAAACAATTGTGCAGTGATAATACATTATATTTTATCTGTAGTTGGCAGAGGTAGTAAACTGAACATTAACCAGCAAATCTGAGAGACTTAAGGAAAAGAAAAATGCTCTAGGTCCGAGCAAAGGTTACCCCTGCCCGTCGCTCTCGGTTCCTCGTAATTATCTGCAATCTCCTTTCATGGTTGTTTTGCTTCGTCTCAGCACTCGGGATGGAGGTAGAAATACGCATTAGTCCACCATCTAATTAGTACGTTTACGGCCGCTTACAAAGCCACGTTTAACCTAGTTAATATGAATAAGCAGCAATTACGTTTAAGAGTACAACTCGGTTCCCCGAGTTCGAATAATCACAATTGTCCGAATGAATGATTTCGCATAATGCTAACTTCGCATAAATGTTATTCTACTGATAAACCATAAACAAACCTAACCTTACCTACTTCTATTAATTCTTCTATATATATTTCTCATATATTAAATTCGGCCAAAAAACTTTCGGCGACATAGAGGGACCCCCTCGGACTCAAGTACTTAACGAAAGCACTTTAGAAAATTCTCAAAACAATATTCTTTGCTATAAAATATTCTATTAGTAGAAAAATTATAAAAATTACCGCGAGGCAAGTTACGGTTGGTTAAATAATCTAATGGCGAAGAAGTAAAAAATATGGCAGTTACGGTTAATGTTTATTAAAAAGAGTGATAGACGTTTCCCGTGGGTGTGGCTTTTAATATACAAATAATAATAATAATTCTTTTAATAATACCAAGCAGCAGCTGGACTTTATTAGAGATCTTATATTTCATGCAATTAAGAAAGGTGCGGCATTATTCTTGTAAAGACACATTTTCTTACACATTTTGTAATTTTAAATTAAAAAAAAACATCATTAGAAGGGAGGTATAAAAAAATTAACAGAATCTACCTAATATTAACTAACTAAAACATGACAAAACCTTTCAAATTGAAATTGTCGCTGTCTTCAAAACTTTATCATTTCATTGCTTTTAAAATTACCTATCACAGTAATAACGACAACAGTCTGTTGTTTGCAAAACTATCGCACGCTGTGATTTTGAGCTAACGGCACTGTTCAATTAAGCTACCTTGTATCTAATTATAGGCGCTGTAGTTTGGACCTAACTAATTAAATGTCTAGCGTTTCAAACTAACGCTTAATTTCCCACTCTCTTGTTTTGCTATTTTTAAAGTAAATTCCGCTTTTCGATTAGTTAGTAATTTGTAGTGATTAGTTTATGCTCGACTTTATCCAGTGTGCTATCGTGATATTTGGCAACGTCTAAGAAACATTGGAAATGATCAGAGGCACATAATATATATTATATTGCTTTCTAGATCTAACGTAATCATAATAGTGGTCCAGTTAAAAATAATGAGTGTCTTTCGTTTCGCCAAAAAAAAATCATTCATTTCCTAAACATGTAATTTGACCAAACTGTTTTTTTTTTCACACTGTAAATATTTCAGGACTATTGTGTAGAACCCTACAAGTTAGGTAAGGTTAGTTTTATAAAAATCCTGAAACATATACAGTTTCAGAAATAAAGCAGTTTGGTCACCACTATAATAATTGCGCACTAGGGTTTGTGTTCACATTTTTACACTTACATACACAATATTGACCATTCGCGATCAAATTGTCAACCTAAACTGACCTTGACCTTGTTAAATTTAAGTCTTCCTCTTCGACTTTGCCCTACAGTTTGCCTTCAACACTACTAACATATTTATGCACTAGGTGTGTGTCCGGAGCCTCCATCGTACTCCGCCGCGGTGGCGACCCCGGAGTCGCGGCACTCGACCAGCGCGCACAGCATTGCCCACACTCAGTCACCCGGCACGCCTATATCACAGCACGCTGCTTACGCTGACTCACAGGTAGATAGAAATAGCATAAAATTAAGAAGACATAATTAGGATATTTGACATGTATTTTAATTTAAGCTGGCCCATATTAGGTCTCATAATTTATTTACCTATTTTATTTTTACTACCTATTTGCATTCATAATTCTTCATATTTTTTTCCCTCATACTTTTTTTTTATAATTTGTTAGTCATAATCATCACAACTCCTAAAGTGAATTTAACTGAAACCGTTCCCATTTTAAAACGTGTATAAAACAAACCTAATCTAACCTAAAAATGGTAGGTATGATAAATATTTTTACGAATAATTATCATTATGATGTAAAATGATATGAGAAATATTTTCGGACTTCCGATAATAGGAGTTATAAAGGTATGAGAGAAAATTCGCACCCAACTTAAACAAATAGGTAATTTTTGTGTAAGGCCGCGGCAAACCTTTGCTTTCATGTTACCAAAAATACATTACAAAAATCAGTTATTTATAGGTATCATATAATAATATAAGAACCTGCTCACAGCTACTTATTTCAATTTAATGTAAATGCCATTCATATTATTTTCATGTCTATTTTGGGACAGTCCAGTTTTATTTCTTGGTATGAATTACACATAATATTAATTTAAATTATTGTCAAATTGATAATAGAAACATATTATATCTTAAAGGCTTTAGTATTTTAAAAACTAACAATATGACTCATGACCGGCCGGAAGCAGCAACCTGACAGAACTCCGCACCGCCATACCCCGGTTTCGCGCGCGCGCACGGACGCGAACAACCTATCCCCTCGCAAATACGTTCGACCACTCCACTTATGGCCCCTGTGCGGCATTGTACCGAAGATACTGGCAGCATTTCCTCTTTAAATAGCTAAAATAATTCGTTGAGCGAGAAATCTACCCAAGTGCCAGCTCTTCGGTCTCCAATGACGTCAATGAGCCTCTTTGACATTTCCTTAAAAAGGCTTATAGCACTAGGACGTTCTTATAAACCATGAAAAATCGAGGATGTCAATTTCACCAACACTATTAAATTATAGAATAGATATTCCAATTGTCCAATTGGATAAGAGCGGCATCCCCAAGCTACGCAATAAAAAATGTTATGTAGTTCAAACCTAAAATAAATCATTCTCAATAACGCGTCAAATAAAATCATTGCGCTGTAAACAAAAGTGGTATTCACAAACATCAGTAGTTTGTGCACGAATTTTTAAATTTCAAATGTCGAATGATGACCTTTATTTTACGCAGTTTTTTAATAACTTTTAGCACCTTTAATAAAAGCAGGCTATCACTAAATACACAGTTTAGAAAAACCTGGAAATAAAACCGTGAAACTAAAACAAAGCAATCATGTAAATTTATATCCTTTTTGAATTTATGAACAACTCTTCTCCTAATTACATCACAAGAAAGAGTTTTTACAAGAAGGCAAAGAAAATCTATTCTTGACTATACAAAGGTTCTGATTGTGCTTTCCTGTTTTCCTTGTGCGTAACGGAACGGGCAATCAATCATAACATAATTCACCTTCAGGAAACTCCATAAAAACAAACTTGAGAATTTCCCTTTCATATTACGTACTTGTATAGTTCTCGGTCAAAAGATCCCTGAGTGTAAGGAACGACTACAATGTTTTGTTAGAATTCTAGACGCTTCAATTTGATGTTACTCTTGTTTTGGATTCAGATTCCGGGAATGTAGGTTACATTGTGTGTAGGTTTCACAAACAGGCATTATATCGAGATTGCTTTGAAGTATTTTTGTAAGCTCAAGGAAATCTTCGACAAGACTGACGCAAGAATACAAAAATCCATGAAACAAATATCCTTCAAACAAATAGGTTTTGATCGGACGTCTTTGTTATATATAACCCATTGATAACCTCGTGTCAAGCGCTTATGCGTGCTTTATCGGCTTAGACAAAATACATTCGGCGAACAACGTTAGGTATATGGTTGCGTCGATCGTTTATGTCAATTCATACATTTTGACAGTTCCTGGATTCCGGTAACTTTTGGGGAGGAAGATGGCCGATTCATTTAACACCAAATCACTGCAAAACTTTGGTAATAATAAAAAAGAAGAAGATAGTTCCTGATAATCGTTTATGTAAGCGTTATGCATATTGTGTATGGCCACAGAGAGCTGGTATTCATGTAAATAACACTTTGTAGGCGAACTCAGTAGCGAGTTCCTTCCAATGTGTTCGTGCAGAATGTTTGAGCTTAATAACTCGGCTTCAGCTCACAAAACTTAAGTCAATGGGAAACTAAAAATAACACTTATGTTCTCCTAACTTTATTCTTACCACTGAGAGTCGTTGTCAACTTGTAGGTACAATGAGTCTTAACTTGGCTTGTAAGAAACTACCTCTATTCTACTGCGTTATAACGATATCGCGCTTGACGTGTTTTAGAATCGTTTATGTCACAGTCGCCATTATTGTAAATGACATAAGAGTTATCAAAACATTGACAATACGGAAACACATCAAATACGATATCGTTATTACCGTGTAGAATCCCTGTGCCCCTGTTCTACTGGGATAGAACCATATTGCCTTTGACACGTTTGCGTATTTTCAAAATTTTATAGCTCTTATTTATTTGACAGTAATAGCGGCCGAGTTTAAAACAATAACATATCACGTCAAAGACAATATAGTTTTACTGAAGTCAAAAGAACCCCTCATAGCTACCCTTTTGAAAGGGTGGGCGTTCATATAAAATTGCAAATTAGATTATTGGAACTCCGAAAATGTATCTAATACCATTTTACATCATAATGATCACTCTTCATAATCAATATTAATCATGAACCAGTTTATTTACAGGATTTTAAAAATATCCAACTGATAAATAAAGTTAAGTTAGGTTAGGTTTGTTTTTTAAATGTTCTAAAATCAGAAAGGTTATGAATGACAAAATAAGAACAAAAAAATATGAGATTTTTTTTTCGTAGATATGATGAGAGTCACAAATAGTTATGTGTATAAAAAATCGAAACCCAATTTTATATGAGCCAATATGGACGCTTTTTGAAAGTATGCTACTTTGTTCGTTCCCTCTTGCATATTATCATTATGCCTTTAAGATTGTAGTCTCGAGGATGCAAATTTCTACGGGTCTCTGATACGAATACATTATGAAGAGTCAGAACCTGCCAAGTTCCAGGCAGTGACAAAGGTACTACAGTAGTTATACTGGGTGTCCCAAAAAAACATTATGCCTTTAAGATTGTAGTCTCGAGGATGCAAATTTCTACGGGTCTCTGATCCCTCTAATCATTAGATGGCCTGAACGCTCGTTTGTCTTTTCTATGCAATTAAAAATGCTAATTTAGACCAACATTTACAACCTGACGACTGTATTGTTAAATACTAATCCTTCCAATTCACATATACAGGGTATTTGACGACACGCTAGCCTAGTTGGTAGTGACCCTACCTTCAAAGCTAGGGGTCCTGGGTTCAAATCCCGGTAAGGGCAGATATTTGTGTGATGAGCATGAGTATTTGTTCCTGAGTCTTGAATGTTTTCTATGTATTTAAGTATATATTTCTATATATAAGTAAGTTTATCGTTGTCTAGTACCCATAGTACAAGCTTAGAGCTTATGTTTGGGACTAGATCAATTTGTGTGACATTGTCCTGTGATTTATTAAGCTATTGCATAGCTTCTATCGCGGGCCTTGAGCGCGGGGACCGAATCCAGAAATTCCGTAACGAAAAAACCTCACGCTCCCCACTCCGACGGGCAAGGAGGTGTGGCTTGAAGGCCGTGCATCGTCTAACGTTGTTTCAGTTCGGCAGTCTTCGACACGGCGTTGTGTGCGATTAGACGTATTGTACGACTCTACGAAACTCGCACGAATCGAGACGAGCTGCTCCAAAATCGGACGAATACATAAGCAGCTGTTTATGAGAATGAATGAGAATGATGAGTCCACAACAAAATATGGGACCACCATTGACGCGGTATTTTCTAGGTATTTAGAGGATATTAAGTCGCAAACTTATGTTTCTTATTTCAGTTATCATAAACCTATAGTTTCAATGATAAATATTCCTGAATAACCAACAGCTACTGTAAGATAATAAAACCCACATGTATTGTAAAATAATAAAAATATTTTAAACAATATTAACTTTTTTTACTTATTTAATAATAGAAAATTTTGTTTTCTTATCGGTCACCACGCTCAAAAAGTGTAATTTATTTATTTAATAGTAGAAAAATTTGTTTTCTTATCGGTAACCACGCTCAAAAAGTGTAACTTGAATTAATATCAAAGAAAAAGAAATACTGCATGAATAAAATAAATAAATAAAATTATAATTGCATAAGTTGACACAAAATGCTATGCAATAGCTTTACCGCGGCAGTCCCCGAGTGCCACACGTCTTTTTATTTATTTTTATTTATTCCAAAAATTTATGTCAAGATGGAAATAGGTGATAGCGCAGCTCATAAGATTTCGATTTAACCCCTATGTATGTTCAGTGATTTTTAGTTCTTTTGGAGATAAAAATAGTTTTAATCGGAATTATTATAATTTTTCCTTATGTCCATGTTACGAAAAACACTTAAGTTCATGTATTATTGCAATATTTTTAATGGATTCTTACATAGATAAAATAATTATGAACTTAGGATGTTTTTAAACCTACTTGCCAAACTCTTTTTCATGGCAATTTTTAAGCAAAGTTTGTTTTTCCATACTAGATGAATAGGAAACTAGGGTTCACATAGTATGGAGAAAGCAACTTAGTGTGTTTACACAAAAACGTAGTCATAAAAAAATGGCAAGTAGATTTTAAATCATCCTAAGTTCATAATGATTCAATCGATGTAAGAATCCACTGAAAAAGACTTGAAATAATACATGACCTTTAACGTTTTTCGAAACATGTACAATAAGGAAAAAATACAATAATTCTGATTAAAATGATTAAAATCTCTGAAATTACAAAAAATCGCTGAACATATAATGGGCGTTAAATTGATAGCGTATGAGCTGCTCTAATGGCATAAAGAAGACAAATGAGCGTACAGGCCATCTGATGATTAGAGGGATCAGAGACCCGTAGGAATTTGCATCCTCGAGACTATAATCTTAAAGGCATAATGTTTTTTTGGGACACCCAGTATAACTGCTGTAGTACCTTTGTTACCGCCTGGAACTTGGCAGGTTCTGACTCTTCATGATGTATTCGTAATGCATACACAACGAATACAATAGTGCTTTAGTAATGTATGAAGCTGTAGCCTCAAGTTGTCGTCGGTTCAGGATATAAATTGGCTAAAGCACACCACAAGTTTATCGAGAGCCAAGTAAACGTTGAGATTTGACGATAAACTACCAGTGATTGAAACAATAACTTAGCTATTAACTATGAGTAATATTTTAATCTCGCACCGTCTTAATTGGGTCACTAGGTTGTAAACGATGGCAGATAAAACGGTCAAGTAGGCTTCCTAGACATTATACTACCAGTTATCCGATTAACGAGAACATTATTAATCCAACTAATATTTATAAATGTGAAAATTTGGATGGATGTTTGTTATCGAATCCCGCCAGAATGGCTGAAGAGATCTAGATGAAATTTAACATAGAAATAGATTAAACTCTGGAATAGGACATAGACTACTTATTATATTGAAAAACTGACAAAATCGTGGAAAGCAACTTGTTTCACATACAATTTAC
Organism: Acleris holmiana; assembly: GCA_949316455.1. Classification (NCBI taxonomy): domain Eukaryota; kingdom Metazoa; phylum Arthropoda; class Insecta; order Lepidoptera; family Tortricidae; genus Acleris; species Acleris holmiana. The sequence goes on along the minus strand of OX438768.1, from coordinate 18,320,661 downwards.
TTAGTGATAAATACTTAGGCACGTTTTTACGATGTATCAATCTAGGGAAGGCTTTAGTTTGTTTGATTTTCGAATCTCTTTCGATGTCGTAAGCTCACAAAAAGGCCGATCTCTACTTAACTAGATGTTTGTATTTTTTAATCTCACCGACACACTTTAAATACAAACGAGATCACAGAGTAAATTATTTTTCAGTTTTACTTATCACATACGTATCATCAGTGACATTAATAATCATAAACTGTTACAAACAGCTGAATTCCACTGCCTGGCACTTGACAGGTAGTATAAAGTAGAAGTTCTAATAAATGGTTGTTTTTCAGAGTGATTCTGGGAGGAGTTGCGTGAACGGTGCCGTGCGATCGCATCGAGAGGTTGTTACGACCCGGACGCCATTGCTCGCTGCCCATCAAGAAAGCTGCGTTTAGTACCTACTAGTTCAATAGTTTATTATTATTTCTTACCCCTTTGCTCGGTTTATGAGCATTTTATCTCTTTCGTATCAAGTGTAGAAATATTGACATTGATCTGATGAAATTGAATGTATTTGTGTTTTGTTTTATTTATATACGATGGCACAATATTTCAATGTACGTTTACACCGAATTATCCAATCGCCTGCTCAGCTGTATAGTGACTTTTTGAATACGTTACCAAAGATTACAGGGCTAGGATTCTACACGGTAATAACGATATCGTCTTTGACGTGTTTCCATATTCGCAACGTTTTGATAACTCTTATGTCATTTACAGTAATGGGGACTGTAACATAAACGATTCTAATACACGTCAAAAGCGATATCGTTATATCACAGTAGAATAAAGGCCCTGAACTTTATAATCAAAATAACTAAACCGTTGAACTTTAAGTAAATCTAGTTGTTTTTTAGAATTCCGTACCCAAAGGACGCCAATTTGTGTTTTGTGTGTATTTCTATGGCTACTAAAACAATAAATAGGTAATAATTCAAAAAAAAAAAGTTAAAAGGCAAGAAGAAACTTATAAAAATAAAGATTAAAATAAAAGTTAAAGGAGTCCTCTCATACCTAATGGTACGAAACCCTTCGTGTACAAGTTCAACTCGCAAAGGTCGATTTTTTGTATTATAATTATATTAACTCAGATATCGCTGAAGCTCGTAAATTTTAATGAATACTTGATTATTTTTGTTGTGATACATGCTTCACGGGGAGCATATTAAAAGTTAAAACATAAAAGGCTTGTAACTATGCAAAGGGGAATTCCAGCTTCATTATGGGTACGTTCCACTTGCCGGCACTGCAATTTAAAATTAAAAAGGGTATTTCAGTGAGATCGTTAAGTGGAACGCACTATTTTGTTACTCTATGTAAAGTTACATTTTAGATTCTTGCAATAGGTACTATGTTACTGATTTTTGTATAATTTATAATCAATTAGCGAATGTTAAAATATATATTTTACTTATTAGTAAAAATGGCGGCGAAAAAGTCAAATTAACTGTTCTGTAATTAGAAAATGTTATATCAAAGTGTCTAAATTTCTGTTTTATTCTTGGGTAGGTTAAACTTTTAAGGCAATGACTGATATAAACTCAAAATGTAAATAGAAGGAAGTAGAGATTAAAGCCATTTCTTCGTAATTTCACTTGTTTACTAAGAGGGAACAAGTGAAGGAGGGCTCTAAGCTAATTTATAATTTATCTCCTAGAAGTTTAAGTCGATAATGTACTATTACTAAAATCATTAAAAGACAGTCACGATTTTTTATTTCAATGCACTCATTACTAAATCAATTGATGTTCTAAATTGTACAAAAATATCGGCGAATAAATATATTGTAAATATAGAATTATAAAACAATTTTAATCTGTTTAACTGAAAATTAACCAGTCGTTCAACTCAGTTTTTGCATGAAAACTAATGATATTTTTTTCATTTAACGTAGAAAACTAAGGTTAAATGAGAAATGTAAAAATCACATTCATTCTTAATGCACGGACTGGTTGTATAATGAAATCAATTGCTCATAATACTGCCTGCCCTTGGGAAAAAAGGTAAAACTATAAAACAACTTTTATTGTATAAGCAACCTTATTCATAGCTGCTAAGAACGAATATTTACTTTGTTTTTTAGGTGCAGTTGCGCCCTTTTTACTTTGGAGGGCATAATAATAGTAACAATAATATTTAATTTTCGCACATTTGAAATTATTGTTAACCTGTAGCCGATTCATTAAAAAAGAAACTATGATGAAGCGACGAACATTTTTTATTAAATGTGATTTAAAAATGTTAAAAGGATAACTTGCTGTTTTATTTAATTCCTAGTTTACTCGGTCCATGATGTTTTTCTATACATATACAGGGTGGAAAAAACGAACGCCACATGGACGGTAACTTCTTAAATATTGGAAATAGTGAATTCTACGCAAATGAGACTTTATTTTATTGTAAAAAACAATAAATATTGCAATCACGGATGTTTTGAAGACTTTATTTTATTGTAAAAAACAATAAATATTGCAATCACGGATGTTTTGAAAATTTGTCTTCCTTAACCGGGAATCAAACTTGTCACATATGAAAAAACGGTAAAGTCGTGTTTTATGCATTATACCTTTTAACCAAATAAAGACCGTAAAAATCACTTTATTGTTTAGTCATTATTTGACCAGTTTTACTCCCGGTTACGGAAAGTGAATTTTCAAAAAATCCATGAATGTAGTATTAATTGCTTTAAAAAGTAAAATAAAGTCTCCGTTGCGTAGAATTCGCTATTTCCAATATTTAAGGTAGTTGCCGTCAATAAAGCATTCGTTTTTTCCATTCTGTATAAAGTCAAACTAAGCCAAAACTAAGACACAGAGCGTTAAGAAGGAGTTGTTACCTTTTTAACGGAGTTTAGAAAATGGATTCTGAATTCGACGGGCTCCTTTTCTATGTATGTTCTCCGAAAATGCAAAGAGCGCAGGACCGATTTGAAAAAACATATATATTTGAAAGAGTGTTATTTCTACAATCCGCGTCAAAAAAATCGCGGCTTTTGAAATTTTCAAAAGAGGCCTCACAGTCATACCTTACCTCAGATGAAATATGGTTTAATTGTGTGCTTCATGTCAAAGTTTCATTGTCAACACGTCAGGGTCTGATGATGGGATCTTGGGAAAATTGAAGGAACTCCTCAAGTACTATAGGCATACATAATGCCATTTAAGTATTATCAATAACAAGTTCAGCACTTGCATTCAAAAAGTGAAACTGCTGATGAAGACTACTATGGCCACCGGAACTCCTTAACCGTACCTATTTCAAGGGTAGCTATAAGATATATATCTCGATTAAGGTAGTTAAGCGACTGTCACGAAGCACATTTAAATGGTGCAATTATGTGACCCGAGAATTAAGTTTCCCGCGGCGTTGATTGCGGGAACCTTGAAATGTCCTATAGTTTCTGAGTAATTGAGGCATGGGACTACATAATAGTATTATTATGATCACTAAAAAGGAGGCCAGTACAACTAAAATGAGCATCCCACAATATTTTAACCCTTAACCACCTACCTCCCGTCTCACAGACTCATTCAAATTATAAAAATGTAATTTACCCAAGTGCGAGCATCCTAGAAACGTCTGTGTCCTTGTACCTTCCCCCCTCCTGCCTCAGTACCGCGTCACCGCTCACCGAGGTCGGTCGTGCACGCGTTTAGTTTTGGTGAGTATATTTCTGCCTCCGACCGTCTCTGAGACGGGTGGTAGGTGCATACGTATTATTTTCTTAGGGGTCCCGGAGACGGGTTGTAGGTGGTTAAGTAATTATGCATTCTTATTTTCTTTACAGAGTCAACCAATCGCTTGGTCTAGTAGTCGGTGACCTTGACTACGTACGTAAATGCACTTATTAATTTTTAAGAACGATAAATATTAGGTACTATAGAAGTTTTGAATGGTTTTCTACGCATTTAAGTACTTATTTCAATAATAATGTGTAATATACGTGTAGCACTTTTAACACATGAGTTTGAGTAGGATTTTCATTGTTTATTTCATGTTCTCGACTAATATTTCTAATGTTTTTTTTAGTCAAAAATGCTTCCCAGTGACGAGGTCATCCAAAGGTGGCTACAAGAAGTGTCATCAGATGAAGATGAATTCTTGAACGATGACTGTAGCGATATAGAACCAGATGCTGACCCGCCGAATCTATTAGAGGAAAGTTGTGAATCAGATTCTACCATCGAGGGACTTGCAGATGGCCATTGGCGGTGTTTTTAGGCTACTTGACATTTCGGCCTTGAACAGTTATGTGGTAAGAGTATCTACTGAAACAGGAAAACCGGAGAGCAGGTTCAAATTCATGAAACAACTCGCCGAACAGCTGGCAAGACCACACTTAGAGCACCGTGTAACTATTGTTACTATTCAAAGGGACCTAAAAAATGCTTTAAATCGTATACTTTTCCACAACAATAACGATCATTTGCCAGCTCTCCAAAGTACTAGTGGTGTTGAAGAACGGTTGGAAGTACGGAAAACTTGCTCTACTTGTGACCCGAAAAAAAAACGCAGAACCCAGTACAGAACAGTGTGTTTCGAATGCAAAATACCAATTTGCCTAGAATGTTCGAATAAATTGTGCATTCACTGCCGCGAAAAGCAGTAACTAGGTGGTCTGCAATTTTATCAAAATACTGCCTTTTTCATATTGCTATTTTGTTAATCAGCTTCGTTGATTATTGAATAATAAAAAATTACTACTTGGATCTTTATAGAAAGTTGTAATTTTAGTTGATCTCACCTTCCAAAGGATATAGTTCCTAGATTAAAATTTAAGGACCGGTGCCATATGTTTTAAGAAAAAAAATTGTTATGTTAATTTTTTGATGTTATTATTAGATTAATAAATAATTTAATTTGTGTATTCTGTTGTTTCTATTTCAAATTACCTATACAATCCACAATATTTAATATATAAGGGCGATATTATGTAGCCGTCCTAAGGACGGCAGGTAGGTGAATGTGTGATAAAAATAGTAGGTAGGTAGTTAAGGGTTAATCAAATGCCGACTTCAGTTGGAGTGACTTATTTCATTCAATACAATTTTGAAAAAGTTAGTTCTTGTTATTTTGAAAGCTGTTTTTAGTTTTTTATTGTTGTGTCATAAACATAAGCAAGCGAGTAATAGATGACGGCTGATAAGAACATTCTGAAGACTAAGACGCCCGAAATCATAGAGCTAGGTTAAAATGGTAATGACGGATTTAAACTTTCGCGAGACGTTTCAAAACTGCCGAGACCTAAAACTGTATGTGAACTCTTTACTGCACAAAATGAAAATATTGAAGTAAAAAAAAACAAAAACTCAAGAGGTTCAATGGATCTCTTTAAGTTAACCTGAGCGATTGAGAAAGAATAAAAACAACGAATGGCTAAAACGTACACAACATAAGATGTGTTGGTTTGTTACGTCTTCATAAGCTTTACCCGATCCACAATATTTTAGTTAATGTCAAAAAATCTAACAGTTCTCTTGGGGAAAGTTATTAACAACTATTCGTATGTATGGTGTACTGCCGTTTTGGAAAAATATAATTGGTCCATATAATTTCCCAAGTAACTAAATTACGTTAAATACGACCCAGTTTGGATACCGGGTAAAACTATAAGTACCGAAGACGGTAACACATCACTTCATCGAATGTAACATTTCATCAAATATCATTTTATCGAACTCTATTTTCCTCTGAAACTATAATGGTTTCAGGGTATCTTTAACATTAATTACGTAGGATAGGTAAGGTTAAATGTTTATGATACCCTGAACATATTATAGTTTCAGCAGAAAGTAGCGTTTGGTGAAATGATACTTTCGATGAAATAATAGACACCCCATTTCCCAATTGTCTTATCGCAGCTAGCACAATGCTTAGCACATTTATATTTTGCAATCTTCATTTCGTCAAATTATTATTTGGCAAAACACTACATACCAACCTTTCCTTTTGGCAACATTGTTACTAAATGTAATAAACTATTGCATTTTTTATTTATTAATACGTTGCCTACTAAGTTATCCCACACTTTACAAATTCAAGGCTACGTTACAGTAGAATCATTTTGAATTTACCATTGACAGATAAACTCACAGTAATCGTACTGTTGAACGGTGACCACAACAGAAACAAGTTTATGTTAGGTTAAGGATGATTTTGACGAACAGGTAGCCTTGTTGGGAGTGACCCTGCCTCTGAAGTTAGTGATCCTGGATTCATTCCCGGTAAGGGCAGATGTTTGTGTGATGAGCGCGAAGTTCCTGAGTCTGGGATGTTTTCTAGGTATTGAAGCATGTATTTCTCTATACAAGCATGCTTAGATTTGGACTAGGTCAATTTGTGTGAGATTGTACCCTGATATTTAATATTATTTATTTCCACCGAACGGGTCGCATCGCCTGATCGGAATGTTACGAACAGATGCAACAGCAGATCGCCTCTATTAAAATTATTATTGTCCATTTATTGTGTTAAGGTACGGTAGCACCTCACCTACACAGAAAAGGAACATCGCATCGACCTGATCAAATTAATGTTTTTAATTGGTCTCAAATTTGCACCTTATTCCCTATTCAATTAGGTTATAAATTATACGCCGTACTATACTAAATTATACTTTTCAATCGACACATTCAACGAAAAGATAAACGGCCAAGAAAAATTACCAAGTAATTATTCGCTAAACAACAGTTTTCCAAAACATACAGGTGCGAAAACTTAGTGCAAAAAGTTGTTTTGCCAAATGATCACTAGCCGAAATGATAATATGGTATTGATTTTTTGGGAAGTGATACTTTGCGACAAAATTTTCGCAATTTATGAGTTTTATTTTCAATTATTAATGTCACTACCACACTAGTAAACTTCTGGACCTGATTGTGCAAAAATGTGATAAGAGAATATTATGAACATGTCTTTTTAGAGTTGTAAGTATTTCTGTAGCTCTGCCTACCCCACTCTGGGAATGTATTTGTAAACCTGTATCTATAAACGTCGACCAACTGTTTCATGAAGTCATAATTATTTAAACTGAACAGAGTCTACCAAACATTTACTTGAATAACTAAAGTAGTTTGAAATGTTGAATCTTGCCAACAGTTTAGTTAGGTAAGGTTAATGTGTAATTGACCTGGTTCATCAAATAATTACTTACCAAGATGTCTCACATTTCAGGAAGACTTCTGGAAGTTAGAAAACTATTATAGTATGGATTTAAATGAACCACCATCTTACCCATTTGCTTAGCAACAGTATTCGCTTTGTTGTGTTCCTGTGTGGAAGGAAAGACAGCCAATTAGTACCTACGATTATATTACTTGGTAAAGATAAACGAACTAGCACGCACTAGCGATATTAATTGGCCTTACACATTTCCACTGTTAATACTACAATCTCAAGATTGAAATCCGACGACTACAAATCCGTTGCCAACTCTGAGGAAAGATAGAATGCCCCTATGCTAGTAATTTCACCGGTTGTCTTATCCCCACACCGGAACACAATGCGAATGTTGCTTATGTGTGGCGCTCATTGGCTACCTAGTGTACGGCTAGTGCAATATTTTCTCGCTCATCGCTCGGTGCCTCTCTTTTATTATCGACCGGGTCATATTGTCCGTGACTAACAATGTTAGTTCCACTTACTAAATAAAAAAATATATTTTTGTTTTTAATTATCTTTTACCTTGTGGCCGTGACGAGTGATGTGATTAAGTAAAAGAGCAGGCCAATTAAATCTTACCTATAAAACTAATAAAAAATTGAAAAAAACTCGACAGCAGTAAAAATATCGACGGAAGCGCGAAACACTATTACTGCTTGCCCCAGCCGGCAATACCTTTTCCAATATTCAAGTTGTATTTATGGTAATTTATAATAGTTTAAATTGTATTATTTGTTAACGAGGTATCAAACCAAAAAATGCAATACATGCATCTAAGTAAAAAGCTCTTACAATTTTCTATAGATTATAGAACTTGTTTTTTGGTTTCAGTTGATACTTTGTAAATTTATCTATAGTTTAATTGTTTTGCTCTATAATAAATGTGTTCACTTACCTACTCGAAACATAACCTTTCACTTTTCTCAATCGCTCAAGCTTTAACTGAAAGAGATGCCTTTAAAGTATAAATTTACCTTACTGCATTTTTTTTTAATTTCATTTTATTATTATGGTTTTTCTTACGAACAATTAACTGTTGCCATATACAGGGTGTCCCAAAACTGACACGTCACAGTGACACTGGAGGTAGGTCAGGTCAAGAGTAGTCCAACCAACCTAACATTTTTTTTTTTTTTTTTTTCGGGATATAATGTCCCTCTGCAATCAGCCATTGGCTATAATCAGATAGTTGGAGATATAGATGTAAGAGTGGCACGGTTTTTGACTTATTGTCGAATCAAAGTTTTTCATGAATTTTGACCGTTTCTAACATTATTAGTGCCTTTGATTCGACAATAAGTCAAAAACCGTGCCACTTTTACTGGGGTCATGTTAGGTTGGTTGGACTCCTCTTGAGCTAACCTACCTCCAGTGTCACTGTGACGTGTCAGTTTTGGGACACCCTGTATATACACATCCGTATGTATCAAGTTTCAAAATTACAAATTATAGCTTTAAAGTTTTTTAAATCTTAATAACTCCTAAACTACTTAACATATTGGAAAGTTAAAACTATATTTTAAAAAAGGAATTCCTTATCTCATTATATCGTCGTTGCGAATAAAAAAATCGCTATGTTATTTTAACCCACTTTACAGGAGACAAAAAAAACCGTTTATACAATAATATATACTACTTTTATTACATCTGACTTTGTTACATAACAGAGTAGTAGGATTTACATAATTTTCACGAAAAAATAAACTGTTCCTCCTTATAGTTTTTTATGGTATTAACAAACAACTAGAATTTAACTACATAGCGACTTTATTTTGGCATACTTTAAATCGCCATGTGCCTAATATACACATAGCGTAGTTTTACAACGTGGAAAGCGACATATAGCGGGTTTTGAAATGAATACAAGTTGGTAATATAAGTCAAGTTTACTATTATAAATATTGGAAATTTGAAATACATGAATCTTTATTGTTATCCGCTGAAAAAATAGTTTGTTAGTTAAACTTAATCAATAAATTAAGCAAGTGTAATAAACAAAAAGTTTAAGCCCAGTCTAGCATAGCTTAATTTATACGTTAAGATGGTCGTAGAAATGATGATAATCTTTGTGCATGTAAACCTTTAAAGATTGCAGGCTATTATATTTCGCTGTATCAATTTTTGGAGGGCTATTATATAATGGTCTTAATTGCAGTGCTTCATTATATTCACGCTGTTCAGGTCGCCTTTGTGGTAAAAGAGTGAATGTGTCAGTGTGACGCAGTTTGTATTTGACAACGCCATCTTTGTACCACAGGCTTCTTATGTCGGTTACTGTAGGGTCACCAGACCGTTTACCAGGCCTAATACTTATAAAATTGCCAGGAACTTCTTCGTAATTAAAAAAAAATGTGTGATCTAAATAATTAACAATATACGGTTGTGTTGGCCTTGCTTGTCTCATGCGTGTTATGTAGTCAGTAGGTGCATATATTGGAGGCCTAAATTGGTTTTCTAAGGTTGAATGAACACTGTCGACTTCCATCATGGTGTGACCTTTCTCCAATATCAGCTGTTCAATCTCAATACCTAAAGAAGTCGATGCATTAGACAAAGCACTACTCAAAACCTTATTTCTGTTCTGGTAACAACAGCCGTCAGATATAAGGTATACTTTTCTATAAGCGTAGCAGTGTTCTTTTAAAAAATGTATAATACAGCTTGTTATGTTACTGGCTGTCACACCGCCTTCTCCCTCATGCCATACATATAAATAAACATTTTTATCATTTTTGACATAAAAAGTGTAGTTATGTAATGCCAGTTTTTGCTTATAATATTGCTCAGACACAAGGAGCTTGGGGCAGAGGAGTACACTTTGCATGTCCATCGAAACCACTAGAACTGTAGAAGATATTTCATTCGTGACTTTTTCCTTAGCTGCTCTGGCCTCATTTTTTTTCAGTATGTGTAAATTGTAAATATCTTCGGGTATATTGCCTTCTTTGTAACCTACGCACGTATCACACTGGTCTTTCCTGGGTTTAAATATAGAAATTTTTCTCTCCTCCAACTTTTCTATAAACAATTTACGTGTCACAGCATTTAAATTATTTTCCTTACACCAAAGTGTGTACACTTTGTGCATATGGGTCTTGGAGTGAAAAGTGTCCTCAACATATGTCCTATTACTATCTGCTCTACAATAATGACTAGGCACAACGGGTACTTGTTCAAGCCACAGCTCCACAGATCTTGATTTTAGAACTCGAGGAGCTCGCACTATGCATCTATCAATTTTTCGTATCTTAAAGTTACTGGGAGAAGAATCAGTAGTATTCGTTGTTCTGATCCAATCTTGAAAGATGTCTTTCCTTAAATCGAACGTAGCCAAGAAGAACAACTTACAGACTCGGATCTTGGCTCCAGTTTGACTTGGCAAGAAGCAGTCGAAACCGTACATCTTTTTTGGGTTAGTACTTTACTCCTTTAAATCAAGCCGACGTTTTAACGTGCTACGAATTTGTACTAATCCATTTATATAGGATTTTTTCGCGTCCCACGATGGGAGATTCCAAAAATATTGAAAAATATCACTACGAATTTCATCACTTATAGCCCCGCAAAGGAAACTCCTATCCGTTTTTTCTTCCGCTTCATGAGTACAAGGTTTTTCCGTCATAGCACGATGTTTCTTAACAACATCTGTACTAAATATTTTGGATGTAGATGGATCTCGCTGTCTTTTACTACCCTTATAAGTCTGTCCAAGAAGTCGTAAATGTTGATTTTCCCTTAGTGTTGATGGAAGTGCCGAAGGGTCTACAATTTCACGATTTACTGACCCAGTGCCAATTTTCTCAAATATACCAGTTTCATGATTCAACATAAAGGTAATATTGTCCCCTGCAGTTCTGCCATCTGAAACATTTTTGACAGCCTGTTCGATACGGCCTATGGGACTCAATATAGTTTCTGATATTTCCGACACTTCGTCTACGTTTATATCCCTATTGTCATTATCTAGAAGCATTGAAGTGAGTGTAGGATTATTTAGAGAGTTTTGCTCAAGCCAGGCAGCGGGTACACTCAAGTTTACTTCGTTACTAACGTTTTGCAATGAACAATAAGATATATTAGTCAGATTATCGCCATTAGAATTGCTTATTAAATCATTTGAAGCATTTCTCGGTGATGTTTCGTGGACTTTAACGGGGAGCTGAGGACTTGACAAAATATCCATACTGTAGTCATCAGAAAATAGCATATTTAGGTCACAAACGTATTCATCCCTCTTATCGCTTGATATTGAGGGTTCACAAATATTTAATATCGGTTTTTCTTTACTCGATGCATTCATCTCACATAACGCGACTAGCTTTTTTCCTCTTGAATATTTTTTTGACGCCATGTCTACAATTAAAAAAAAAACAGGTAAGAAATATTACAATATTTGTCTGTAGGTATGTTCTTTTGTTGAATCTAGGTACTTATGTCATTTTGTTGAATGACTACCGTACATACGTACGTTTCAATTTTAAATTTATAGGTTCATGTATGTATCAGTTGATACCTAAACCAAAAGTAAGTAATAAATATCACTTAGCATTTATAATGTCCGTTTTTACAACGCACAAAGAATATAAAAAAATATCAAAGGCATATTATCTTAACTATTGACTGGTTTTTAATTGTTTTAACTAGGTACCCACTTTTTACCAACCGCAATATTTACATCGTATAATGCGTAGGTACTTTTATATTAAATGATACGCGAAATCATACTAAATAGAATGAAATGAAATATGTACCAATAACGACTACCTATAATCTAATGAAAACTGGTTAACTTGGCACTTACCTGATAAAATGAGAAATTATAGCACTTTTTAACGTAAATTTCTTCAAATTAGCCTCACTGTCGGGTAATTCACTCAAGAAATAATCGCCATATGCAACAATAATACCGTCATAAACCATTGACTATGATGGAGAACCTAACGCATAATTTCGTTATGTGCTAAAAATCACATAGCGATTTGTTTCAGTACAAACTTTGTTCCGCGTGCACATAGCGGAATTAGTTATTTTCAAAACCAATAAAGATATCAAAAAATGACTTTGTGGATAAATGTGAGATATTAAAAGGAATCAAATTATCAAATAAACGCAAAATCTAAAAAAAACACATAGCGATTTTTTTATTCGCAACGACGATATTTACGTTTGGACACATCCTGTATAATACTGTCTAACTAACACTGTATTATGGTCATGAACTAAATAAATAATTTATTTTGACGACATGCTGGCCTCGTTGGTAGTGACCCTGCTTTCGAAGCCAGGGGTTTCAAATCCCGGTAAGGGCAGATAGTATCTAGTATGTTTTCTTTATATTCAAGTATATTTTTCTCTATATAAGTATGTTTACCGTTGTCTTTTACCCATGGTACAAGCCTAGAGCTTAGTTTTAATTTTATTATTATCATTATTATAAAAACATCAATAGGTATGCTTTTAATTATAAAACGGCTATTCCTGTTTTTATATTCCTACAGCATCTACAAAAGCAATCAAAAACGACTCAACAATTCTGCCCTACTAACAGTAAAGGCAGTATCTCAAATTCTATAGTCAAAGCAGATTCAATCCTATCTTGTTGTTAATAAGGTTGCATTTGCTACAGGAGTTTTGTCTGAGATACTGCCTTTTGTATTAGCAGTGCAGAATTGCGCGTACAATACCCTCGTTGGATGGACGCCATAATCGAATAGCCGCCGGTTATCTTATAATATTTCATAGCTGCGGCCAACAGAAGTCGGTCAACATTTTACACTGTCTACTACTCTTGTATAGGGGGATTGTGTTTGTGGAACGAGTTGGAACAGTTATTTGAATGCAAAGAAATTTTGAACAGGCATGAAAATTTAAGATGAAAAAATCATCACCCTTACTGATTTTATTGTCCAGAACCAATTGACCAAGGAAAATTGTTGATAGATCGTTTCAAAATGTTCTCATTATGGCTTATACAAACGAGGAAGAAATTTTCTATTAAGAGTTTAGTTTAACGGGTCTTTTAAGAGTTGTTGGTATTTCCGTGGCTCTGCCAACTCCACTCTGGGAATGAAGGTGTGATGTTATGACATGTATTTATGTATGTAGTTTATTTTAATATCTCAATATTTTATGAAACCTTGTTTTATGGACAGATTAAAATTATTTCAGTGATGGGTTGAGAGAAAATTGATAGTTGTGGCGGAAACCACATGCAGAGCATTGTATGCTCTGGGTTTGAATTGTCACGCGTGTAGGTTTAGTGAGTTCAGCAGTTCGTGATGATATGTTATCGATCAACTGATTAACGTTTTATGTATTTGACAGGTAACGATGTAATTCGTAGTATTTATAGGGCATCGTTTTACTTCTCAGATTAGATTGATATCAACTGCAAAAGTGATTTCATTTCTCCCTCCTGCCAACTATCCATTGGTAAAGTGGTGACCCCGACAAAGGACACTATCGTCGTTACGCTGCCCAACTGGAAGAAGAAGGAAGCCATTACGAAAATATCAGGAGGAAACGCTTTTTATCACCACCCGGGCCAGCTGTTTAGAAGCCTATAGGCAACAAATTAATTATTTTGCCGCAATGTCGCCTACACCGAAATCATCTACGAGTGCGAATTCCGACATAATTGAGGTTGCATCGACCACTGTTGTGTCATGTATTCCGGAATTTTGGAAGGATCTTCCGGGCCTTTGGTTCAACCAGTTTGAGGCAATAGTTGCTCCACAGAAACAGGGTGACGACTACAAATTCAATTTGGAAATCTCAAAATTGGCCAAGGAAGAGATTCAGCAGATAAGTGACGTTATTGCAAAACCACCCGATACCGGGAAATATGATGCAATTAAGGACCGATTGATAATTAAGATGTTATGAAGAATCTGACCAAGTCAAGTTCCAGAAATTGTTCACAACTGTGGAACTCGGAGACCAGAAGCCATCTCAATTGTGGCACAGGATGCGGAATTTAGCCGGGAAAACAATTAATGACGAGACGGTCCGGCTTATGTGGATAAGGCATCTACCATCATCTGTGAGCACGGTATTGGCTGTTACAGGTTCATTAACAATGGACAGCATGTGTCAGGTGGCCGATAAAATATATGAAAACTCCAAAACAACAGAGATATCAACAACAGAGATTTTTAATTGTAATTTTTACTAGTCATGTTAAAACAATAATGATTTAAACTCGAGACTACAAAGCCATAATTACACTCAAAATTCATCTATATCTTGTGTCACTAAATGTATTCCCCTGTTGAATTATCTACTATTAATTGATAGATTATGTGATCTTAACTTTTCAGTTACGTTTAAAATCGGGAGCCTTAATTTGTTAACCAGATGCCTAAGATCTACCTACCGTTAGATTTTATCGAATTAAAATCCGGCAAACTCATAAATTAAGTCCTGTATTCTGAACATGATACATAACTTTTAATCCCGGGGAAGAAATATTCACCCCATAAATAACAGGGAAGAAAGCTCGATGGCCGGCATTGTTCCGTTGATGCAGGTTGACGCACAAAACGTTTGTCCCACGTCACAGGGCAGAAATAGACTAAGGAGACGCAGTAGCGATACTGATTAGGTAAGAGTACCTTTGAAAGCCATACTATTACTTTAATATGACACACTGGTGAATGACTAATGTACTACATACGTGGTTGCCACCTGGGCCTCTGTTCTACTGGGTTAAATTGAGTTTGCGTGTTTTAGTATTGTTTTTTTTTAACTCAGTCGCTATTACTGTCAAGTAAAAAGAAGTTAACAAAACGTTGACAATACGGATACACGTCAAAATCAAAATTTTGGGACTCCCTATATTTTTATTATTTTATTATTTATTATAAATGTAGTTGTACGATCACGAGCTTGTAACTTAGAGGAAAGTCAACCTTATTGCTGTAGAATGTCAGATTCACTTTGGGCCTAAGGTGGGGCACAAATTTAAGACTTTGACTGTACCGTAATGTCCGTGTCACCTTCCGTGTGTTCACCGAGAGGTCCTAACAGCCAGCACATTTATTGGATCGTTTTCGCAATCATTAGCACTAAATACACTGACATGTATTTTTTCACGTTATTGCAAGTCTGTGTGTTACTATGGCAAATAAATGTTTCTCTCTTTCTTTCAACACATGGAACATACCTTGTGGTGGTAAGGACCTTGTGCAGGGTCCCCGATCGCTATCACCATTTTATTTTTAAACTTACCGCTAAGAAGTAAAGTTTGTATTGTAGTGTTACGGTGTGGGAATATGACTGGCATACAGGCATTCCAACCTAGGTTTTTAGGGTTGGTAACAAATTCGCAGTCTTGGGATGGCGGTTTAAATTGTATTCTTGAGATTTTAAATGCCCATACGAATCAGATGCTATTATCACCACAAAGGATTTCATATTAACCTTGTGGCGGGGCTCCAACTACACAACCCTCAGGGTAACTCCGGTCTTAACTCGTATATACTCTACGAGTTCTTTCGCCACCGTAGAGTAATGTAATCATGACATGTACAACTGCGTCATAGGCATAGCAGCTCACAACATAATAATATGTGTATATCATCACAAGCATTTATAATTACTACACCTAACGTGTTAGCAAAATACACAACAGCGCCATCTATTCAAGCACTAAATAAACTAATATTATTAAATTAGACGCATAAAGTAACTCTGCTGCTCAATCAAAATACTCCGCCTCTCTGCCGTAGCGTCACAACCATTTTGTTACGCACTCAACGCCCATTATTTCTGCTGCTTACTACTAAATAATTATCATCACTAGCATTTGTAATCAAACTTCGTGTGATTTAATTAAATACAGGGCCATCTTGTGAAGCATGAACTAAACTAATACGAGTATCATTAACTAAGAAGCATGAAAATTATCTCTTCTGTTCAATTGAAAAACACCGCCTTCGTCAGGGCGGTACAACCACTTATTACGTATTCAATGTTAATGATTATTTCTACGTAATGTTTATTATTAGAAGTATCTGTAACTATACAACCTAGCGTAATTTAAAAAAATACATAACATCGACATCTGTGATATCTAGTAAAGCTCGAACCAAACTAAATACTACTACTCAATCAAAACACTTTGTCTCTGGCGAGGCGTAACAACCATTCATTACGTATTTAATGCCGATATTTTATGCAGAGTTCTATGCCAATAAAACATCAGAGACATCTAGTGAAACATACATCAAACTATATTATCAACTAAGAAGCACGATGGTAACTCTACTGTTCAATCAAAACACTCGGCCTATGGCGATGCGTCACAACTATTTGTAACGTATTCAATTTCGATATTTTATGCAGCGTTCTATGTAATGATTTCAAAAAAACATCAGCGCCATCTAGTGAAGCTTAAGTCAAAGTACACCAACTAAGGAGCATGTCGGTAACTCTACTGTTCAATCAAAACACTCCGTCTCTGGCGAGGCGTTACAACCATTTGTTACGTATTCAATGTCGATATTTTATGCAGTGCTCTATGTAACGATTTCAATAAAAAAACATCAGCAACATCTAATGAAGTTCGAACTAAACTAAATTATTAACAAGGAAGCATAAAGATAACTCTACTGTTCAATCAAAACACTTCGTCTCTGGCGAGGCGTTACAACCATTTGTTACGTATTCTATGCCGATATTTTATGCAGCGTTCTATGTAATAATACCTACCGTGATTCAACAAAAAAACATCAGCTACATCTAGTGAAGTTCGAACAAAACTAAATTATCAAGTAAGTAGCATGAAGGTAACTCTACTGTTTAATCAAATTACTCCGCCTTTATCAGGGCGTTACAACCACTTATTACATATTCAATGTCAATGATTAGTTCTGCGTACTGTATATCATTTGAAGTATCGGTAACTACACCTACTTAGCGATATTTAGCAAAATACATAACAGCGACATCTAGTGAAGCTCGAACCAAACTAAAGTATGAACTAAGAAGCACGAAGGTAACTCTACTGTTCAATCAAAACACTCCGTCTCTGGCGAGGCATTACAACCATTTGTTACGTATTCAAAGTTCATATTTTATGCAGCGTTCTATGTAATGATTTAAATAAAAACATCAGCGACATCTAGTGAAGCTCAAACCAAACTAAATTATCAACTAAGAAGCATGAAGGTAACTCTACTGTTCAATCAAAACACTCCGTCTCTGGCGACGCGTTACAACCATTTGTTACGTATTCAATGTTCATATTTTATGCAGCGTTCTATGTAATGATTTAAATAAAAACATCAGCGACATCTAGTGAAGCTCAAACCAAACTAAAGTATGAACTAAGAAGCACGAAGGTAACTCTACTGTTCAATCAAAACACTCCGTCTCTGGCGAGGCGTTACAACCATTTGTTACGTATTCAATGCCCAGCCAGCCCGCCTATTTATCCCGCTACCATTCACTGGCCGAGTCGTCTATCAATCCAAATCGTTTCTGTCGATTGATCAGACCTAGTTACATCAATGATTCCTATGGCTTGGCCGCAATTATGTTAATCGGAGAGTATTTCCTGGATAAGTAGGATTAGCTAGTTTTATGTCTCTTGTTTTTGGTACGCTTTCAGGTAAGGGCCGGAACGTATTCAAGACTCCTTGTAACTATTTAGGTTAGTAAGTTTGCTTATCACGTTATTGACCAACGGAAAAAATATAGGTTTTGAGGAATTTGTTTTCTGATATTAATAATAACTATAGTGATGTTCTAATGAGTGGCTTAAATGCAAGAAGATGAATAAGTAAGTACAACGATTAAACGTTGGTGGTAAACCAGGTAATCTTTTATAAAATAAATGTTTTTAAAATTATTTAAAAGTTTTTTTTGTTGGTATTGAGAAGGTAAACGAGCACACAGGTCACCTGATGTTAAGAGGAAACTATGACCACTGTGGTTGTGTGTGTGTGTGTATGATAGACATTCGCATTCACAAAACAAGGTTATATTTTATCTCTTTTCATGCACTTGAAAGAGTTAGTTTAAAAAGCTAGTTTAGTTACGTCTACACAAAAATACCGCACTAAATTATCTTTCTTATTTGGCAAAGTTACGTCATTTTCTTAATGTAGTATTTCTTATTTTTAAATGTATGTAGTTAACCGGAACACAACAATGCGAACACTGTTGCTTGGCGGGTGGTTAATGGATAAGATGGTGGTAGCGATCCGGACGGACCCTGCACAGGGTCCTACCACCACGACACGAATTATACGAGAATATACTTCAATAAAGTATCTTTATAACAAAAAATACCCAAAATATCATGACCAAAGTACCTACTAAAAAGTTACTATCAAAACTTTAATTTTTGGGGCCAACATGATGAGTCTGAACTCGGTGGGTCTACGTTAAGTTTAGTGGAGATCCTGTCGCCAGACCAGCTCAATAGCACCATATTATTATTGTAATGATATCAATGTTACGTAGGTATGCCAAATTTCAGCTCAATCAGCCCCCGAAAATTAGTTCAAATCTTCTTTGCAAGATATAAACCCAGAATACATGCAAATAAATAAAAATCTTGTAAAAAATACTAAAACATTGCTTACCCTTAAATAGCGTGATGTAATGAAATTTCGGTAACAAAAACGAAACCTAACTCATAATCATGATCCGGATTAAATAGCTTTTAGTTTCGAGTGAAACTAAATTTGGTTCTAACGACCTTAGGTTTCATGGTAAGGTGTTTTCATGGTAACTTACTACGCGCAAGAATAGGACAGTAAAGTATTATAATTATGTTGCCAAAAAAAAAACCACTTTTATTTTTTTTAAACGGTTCTTTCATAAAAGGAAAGAGCCTTATTGAAATTTTGCTAACCTTTTAGTTTTGTAGTTATTTTCATCCCTTTTTACTGTCAGTTGGTTTCTTTTCGTTGCCCCAAAAAGGGTGTCAAATCTTTTCATAATAAATTGAACAACACAAAAGACAACTGATTATTTGTATTCGGAATGAAGCAAATTTGTATTTTACCATTTTTTTTTGTTAATTTAAGCTTTAACTGTGACGTAGAAAAGACTACATGACGTTTAAAATCTTTAGCAATGAGCTTATTTTTTTTATATCTGTTAATAATAAAAAAAATAGTTTTCTTTTGAGACAAACCTCTGTAAGCATGTTTTTTTTTCAGAACACCTGAATATCACATGCATGCTGTGTTTGCTTATGATTGGATAACAACTCTATTATTACCAATAACTGTACAATTATATGTCTATGTGTATTATAATATTATGGTGCTGTATCTGTTGAATAAATAAAAAAAAACTATTGTCAACTATCATCCCTACAAATTTAAAACAAAATTACATTAAAACAAAATTACATTAAAACAAATTTTACAGCTGTCATTTTGTCTACTCCTATAAAAATGTTGACTTCACCTTGATGTAAAACTAAAGTGCTCAGTGTATGCCTTTTTAATGGCTAATTTTATCTCTAAGAGCGCGCCGTGCAGTCCCAAGGGGCACCTAGGGCTTTCAACCGAGAAACAGTTCTTTAGCCTGTGACTTATAAAAACAGGGTTAAACCTCCCCACGTGGCCAGGTAAGGTTTTATGGAGAAACTGCAAGTAAGGTTTTCATAAATAGTATTTGCTTGAGTTTAAAACTTGGTTTTATCTTTTAATCCGGATCCTCCTGTATATCAGTTTTATCTTGATGGGTGTTACACAAACTTTGAACGTACATCCGACCTCGTTCCAAATGTCGACTCCCGTAATATTCGTACTTAAATATGCCAACATTCCATACTTTAAGATTTAATGATATTGTAAGTTAGCACTATCGGGATCGATCTTCGGTATGGGGAGCTGCTCTTGGTTATAGGGTCTAGACAGTGATATACATTCGAATAATAGCTTAAGAAAAAAACTTAAACAAGACAGTTATATAAATAATTATTTCTTTTTAGGATACCTCCCCTACACTTTACTTTTTTGGCGTCTACCCCATCGTGTGGGGTATCGTTGGATAGGTCTTTTAAAAATATTGCGGGTTTGTGAACACCGTTTTTCGATTAAGGAATCCGTTCATGAAATATTAAGCTTTAAAGCGTTAATTTTTACTGCACTGAAGTGTCCCCCCCCGCCCCCTATTGCCAAAACTACAAATATATCGATTAAGTAATCCGTTTATGAAATATTAAGCTTTAAAGCGCTAATTTTTGCTAGACTCAAGTGCTAACCCCCCGCCCCCCTACAGCCAAAACTACAAATTCTAAAAATCAGAAAACTATTTTAGAACATAATAATATAATAACATACTAGAACATATAACGAATTTTCCATTCATTTTGATCGTTATCTTGATTATACTCGATTTTAATAATTCAATTAAGAATAAGTCAATTTATTTTTCCATAGAGATTAAAATCAACCATTAATGCCTTTAATACTTTAACGTTTATCGATAATGTCTAAATACATAACATTCTTTATTGGCCTCTGCTAGCCGCCGTTTACGACGTCATTTATAACGTTTAATGCGATATTGCCTTTTATATTTCAGTGTCATTTTTATTGAGTTTAAAACTCAAATGTCACTATTGAGGTAGGTAGTTTTATATGAAACTAGTTTTTTCTCGCAATTATAACTATCTAAACTCTCATAGTGTTAGTGACTTGGGGTGTTGACCTTGTGACTGCAAAATATTAAGTCCTAAGTCTATGGCTGTCATAAAACTATGAGAGTGCCTTTTGTAGCTATCGATGCTTTTGAGATAAAGGGTAACCACGACCGAGATGATTTATTTTTATCTATGACGACACGCTAGCCTAGTTGGTAGTGACCCTGCCTTCGAAGCTATGGGCCCTGCGTTCAAATCCCGGTAAGGGCAGATATTTGTGTGATAAGCACGAGTATTTGTTACTGAGCCTTGGATGTTAGAATAGTGCCACTGCATGTCTTCCCATGGATGTCGTAAGAAGCGACTAAGGGAATAAGGGCTTGTAGTACTGTTAGGCGGTAGGCTTGCAACCTGTCACTAATACTAAACTTCTTGGCCTGATTGTGCAAAATGTGGTTATAAAATTATAAACAAAATTGTTTTAGATTAGTCGGTATTTTTTTAGCTCTGCCTACCCCACTCTGGGTATGAATGCGTGATGTTATGTATGTATGTCGGTTCACTATTGTTTCACCAAAAAACGTTTCACAAACTGGTTCGTTTCACAAACATATAATTTGGCAAACTGCATTTTTTCAGAGACTGTAAATATTTCAAGATTTTTATAAAACTAACCTAACCTAACCTATTGGGTTCTACACGATGGTCCTGAAATAAAATCTGCAGAAATATTTACAGTTTCGGAAAAATGCAGTTTGCCAAAAGATATGTTTGTGAAATGAATCAGTTTGTGAAACGTTTTTTGGTGAAATGACAGGATACTGTGTATGTTATTTTGATACTTTCATGTGCATAAAAGTGTACATTTAGTCTGGAAAATAAAAATCATTTTTTAATGCAACGTTTTAGAAGTATATTTGTTAAAGCGGGTTTCCATTACATGTCATATACAAAATATAACAGATTCTGATGATTTTTAAATCTTCAATCGCGCATAAATGCTTTAACGGAAAAAGAAAATTTGACACACAAGTAATAAATAAATAAAATTATTACAGGACAATGTCACACAAATTGACTTAGTCCCAAACTAAGCTCTAGGCTTATACTATGGGTACTAGACAACGATAAACATACGAAATACAAACTTAAATACATAGAAAACAGCTAAGACTCAGGAACAAATATTCGCGCTCATCACACAAATATCTGCCCTTACCGGGATTTGAACCCAGGATCTCTGGCTTTGGAGAGAGGTTCACTCCCAACTAGGCCACCGTGTCGTCAAAAAGGCCGTGAAATAGCCGTAGCGTATCCCAAAATCATTACTGTTGTGTTTTATGCACAGCACTAAAACGGCAGGGCTGAGACAATGCGAGCTCTCCCGGGTAAGGGCACTCTCTAGAGTTAAGGGCATGTAAAATTTTATCACGGTTTGCATTGTCAATAAATAGGTTACCGTTGTGGGATTAACACCCTTAAGGCCTTAAGGTGTAAAGGTTAATATTTGATCAAGCACGTGCGGGAACACCTGCGGCTTGAATTGGCATTGGTTTAAGTGATAGGAACTATAGAGAGATGGCACGTGAAGTGGGAAGGGGAAGTTACGAGTGTAAAGACATTCCGTCGTAGTCCTTAGAGTCATAGGATTGTATCTTGAGATTACAAATAGACGTTGTCATAGACGACGGAGACTCCTGCCTCACCTTAAAACAGTGTTAACTAGTACGGGAAAATGATGACGCTTTATTAAAATGTTAAACTACCCGTCTTATGGGATGGTTTCAATAAATTGTACATAGTTTAATTAAAACACTTAATTGTTTCTTTTGTGTAACAAGAGCTACCTATATAGTTTGTATGACTAACTTTCGTTACATAAAGGACGCGATCGTGATTTTTGATTTTTGTTTTCATTAAGCATTTAACTGTGTACAATTTTTTGATGTGTACATGTAGCCTGGATTTGTAACCTTTTTTTATTACCCAATATATTATTAAGAATGTCTACTTAAAAACTTTTTTATTTTTAGGTCAGTCCAACTGAAGTCAGGGGCTCACAACATTTTTAACCAAAAGCGAACTTCAGTTGGACCATTACCATTAAAAAAAGTAACATTCTATGTTTTACAGGTATGTCTGCCTGTCTGTCCATATTTTGTCTGCAGTTCTTTCTACATCATTTAGTAAGGTATCGTTATAAAGACATTTTATGATCTAAGGGCTTGACAGTGCTGTTACGCGATGGGCTTGCAACCTGTCACTAATACACTAGTAAACTTCTTAGCCTGATTGTGCAAAATATGGTTACAGAATTATCAACAAGTCTTTTTAGAGTTGTTTGTATTTCTGTAGCTCTGCCTACCCCACTCTGGGAGTGAAGGCGTGATGTTATGTATGTTTGTCGGTTGACTATTGTTTCACCAAAAACGTTTCACAAACTGGTTCATTTCACAAAAATATAATTTGGCAAACTGCATTTTGTGACGTTATGTTTGTATGTATAATCAATGCATCGTTATATTAATTAAAACAAAAGTAAGAAGTTTCTTGACCCAAAAGTTCACACACAACCCTCGCCAGAGTAGAGTAGATATTATGTAAAAAAAACATTGCATGTTCCGTCACAAGTTGCCAAGCTGTAATTAAGAAGTTTGCCCTCGTCACTACGTAACCACGATATAACTACCTTGTAACTAGTCCAGCCGTTTTCCCTTTTAATTACAAGGAAATGAACCGAACTCTTGATAAGGTCTCGAGACAGGTTAATTCAGGATCCTTCGGTATTTGTTGTTTGTCGTAATTGAGATGTGTTTTCATAGGAGAGATAACTTTTGTTAGTGGGTTATGTTTGGAAACTTGGTTGTTTGGTTAGACATATTTATATAATTACATATTGCTTTTGCAGCCGCAACGTTTTAATGTAGGTATTAAAATGCTAAGAAAAGTATACCTAAGAAACGGCATTAAAAGCCTAGTATAACTTACCCACTTACTGAAAAACCAGTCATACTTTGTTGATTTTTCAATGTATAAAAGGCAATTTCTGTCAAATAAAACCCTTTTCTAATACAATGAAGAAAAAGTGATAACTTTAAATGACAGATACCTTTATCTAAAAATATTGGAAAAATTGGTTCTAAATTGACTACGTCTAGACTTTATATGCTTACTGGATGTACGGAGAAAATGCAAGTAATATTTTGAAATTGAACTATAGCAATATGTTATTAAAGTTCTAAGTTGTTTGTGACGTTCTCAAACTTCAACCCGCTGGCCACAACTTTGTGTGATAGCGATAGCAGGAAGAAATAATAAAATATATAGGAATATATGAAATGTGCCACGAGTCACTGTGGCACATTTCATATATTCATCAGGCAAAATTCCTTTGTATTTGTTACAAAATTTCGGATTTGCCATGTTTTCATTTAAAAATATTAATAACGTTCATCACTGGAGCATTGTCCATAATTAAGGTGCCCTGTGCTGCAATATCACTTATATTAGAAAAAATGTAGATAAATCTTTATTTTTCTGAAGATTAGATTTTATACAATGAATATTCAAAAATAAAATAATACAAAAATACAAAAAATAATATTATAAAAACCTTAGTAATCATTAATTAATAAAGACTGAACCTACAAAATTAAATCAAAATTGACATATATTAACATTCCTTTTAAGTACACTAATAAAAATAACTTTTTTTTTTTTTTTTTATGGCATCGAGAAGGCAAAATAGCACACAGGCCACCTGATGGTAAGTGGAAACTGTGACCCATAGACATTCGCATTCTCAAGACTGCAAATGCGTTGCCAACCCTGAGGACTAAGATAGAATGCCTCTATGCTAGTTGTTATTTTTATAACTATTAAATAAAAAAGAACCTCCGACATAATGTCGATCCCTTTCAGACTAAATAACTCTTAAACGTCTTATACGATTTTCATACATACATACACACATAAATCACACCTTCATTTCCAGTGGTAGACAGAGCTAGAGAAATACCAACAACTCTAAAAATACTTTTTTATATTTCTGTAACCACTGTTTGCATAGTCAGACCTAGAATTTTACTAGTGTATTAGTGACAGATTGCAAGCCCATCGCCTAACAGTACTACAAGCCCTTATTCATTACTCGCATTTACGACATCCACGGGAAGACATGGAGTGGCACTATTCTAACCTGGCAACTACACGGGGTCATAAAACGGAATTTATAAAACTTATTTAAAAGATTCCAGTTTAACTAGCTTCATTTAAAAACGTCTAAGTTTGGGAGCTACGAGGCCACAAATAGACACACAGGCTCACACGTTAAACTTTTAACATTCCTCTTTTATCTGGTCGAGGGTTAAAAAGAACATTCCAGAAATTTAGTTTCCCAAACATGTATTTTTACCTTTTTTAAAGGTCTAGCCTAAACAAATATTTACCCACATCAAGCTCGGAACCTCGCAGCCTGGAGTGGGCAGGTATTTGTTATACGTTAAGCCCTAAAAAGGATACATAATATATTATTTAAAATATAACACAGCAAAAATACAGATTTTTTCCAATGTTCATATTTGAGAACATAAAAATAGCAAGGTTATCTTAGGATTTGGTTGATATACATTTAAAATAACATAATACCCAAATCGAGACATTTAACTTTTTCGCGCATGGTGACATCTAATACACGTCAAGCAGTATCGCTAATTGATATCTAATCAATCACGGTGCCGTACTCGAAAGCGTTAAGTTAATAATAACACTAATTAATCATAATTAGACAGTGGAAAGGCAAAATTGCTTAAGCGCCACTATCAAGTATGGAGGTTAAGCTTAAGCGCCCTATTAGGTATATGGCGCTTAAGCTAAATGGCCATTATTATGTATGGCGCTTAAGCATTTTTGCCTTTCCACTGCCGAATATTGTAGATTTCTGGGTCACTGTTGAAATAAAGCAACAGTAATTCAGGAAAATAAAAACCCACAATTGCTTCCTCCTCAAAATAATGTAGTTGCATTTACCTCGTTACACTAGTATGAAGGCGTAACTGAGTAGTAATTAGATAAATGGAGTTAACTTGTTATAAACAGGATAACAAACCCTTTCAACGCTTCACGCTCTTACAGTTCAGGTTAAAACCGCTTAGAATCAGGGCTGGGATTCTACAAGGTAATAACGATATCGTATTTGACGTGTTTCCGTATTGTCAATGTTTTGATAACTCTTACGTCATTTACAATAATGGCGACTGTGACATAAACTATTCTTAAACGTGTCAAACACGATATCGTTATAACGCAATTAAATAGAGGCCCTGGGCCTCTATCGCCATTGTTGTAAATGACATAAGAGTTATGAAAACGTTGACGATACGGAAACAGGTCAAATACGATATCGTTATTACCGTGTAAAATCCCAGCCCTGAGCACATATCAACATTGCCTTAAAGAAACTCAGTTTTTTTTTAAATAAGTAAGTTATATCAGGATGTTTCTTAGCCAATGTATATGAAATCAATAGAGCCATTTAAGTGATATCAGAGAGGCTAGCTAGACAAAAAGCATAATGTAGCATAAACGACTTTTGAAAAATTACAAATGGTATTTAGGGTTCCGTACCCAAAGGGTAAAAACGGGGCTCTATTACTAAGACTCCGCTGTCCGTCTGTCTGTCACCAGGCATCTCATGAACCATGATAGCTAGACGATTTTGACAGATGATGAATTTCTGTTGCCGAATATTTAGTTGTATAATCACTTCAAAAATAAATAATTGCATTTAAATTTAATAAATAAAAGTGGACTCCCATACCACAAACGTGATTTTTACGCAATGTTTTTAAAAAAGTTTGTATTATAGTGTAAAGATAATTAATAGTACGGAACCTTTCATGCGCATGTCCGACTCACACTTGGGCAATTTTTTTAAAGTAACCTAGGATCTATCTTAGGCAATCTCCATGAAAATCAGTTGAGCTATTTAAGAAAATATGATCTAAAAATCGCCACTATCTGGGTTTTTATATATTTTAATTTAAAAATACTTAATGAATGAAATACAACCAAGGCTCACTATCGCACTCATCTGCACTGATCCACAACTCTCGTAAAAACATCTGTTAAAAACCACTTAATCTCGCCGGCAATCCGCAAACAAAACCAATATACGCAACCAATAACAGCTGTAAACATCGCTGTAGCACTCGGGTCGTAATGACGTGACAAAGTTTGTCACCGGCCTTTATTACGTACGGTTACGCGTCAGTATAGGCGACTTGTTTGTGGCGAGTTGCCATCGAGATTGTTGGCAACTTTATATTGTTCAGCAATCGGGACGTACAAAACAGGAGTTTTTTTTCTGTAGTAGGGAAGTTTTATAATTTGTACATTTTTTGTTGTACAAAATTATGTTTCCTTAAATCCATTTCAAAAAAAATCTTTCTTACATCTTTAATTATAACGGAAGATTCATTAAAACTTAAAACTGGCCAAATGCGAGTCGGACTCGCCCACGAAGGGTTCCGTACCATTATCTATACAACATTAGACATTAGGTGTATTACCACCTTCTTTTTAGTTTCACCTGTCCTGGTATCTGTTTGTAACCACGGTGTGTGTCTGTAACCAAATCTTGCAAAATCAGCAAAAACAACACGTTTGTTTTATGGAAGCCCCCCTTATTTTTTATTTTATTTAAGAATAATTTAGATCTAAATATTCTGTGAACTTTTCAAGCGTCTCCCTGTTGCCGTTATTAATAGCAGGGGAAAAACGGCAAAAAAAACACGTTTGTTTTATGGAATCCCCATTTAAAGATTTGTTTTATCCTTGTTTTAGTATTTGTTGTTATAGCGACAACAGAAATACCTACATCATTTTTGAAAATTTCTACTGTCTAGGTATCACACTTCATGAGATTCAGCCTGGTGACAGAGACACAGGGGAGTCTTTAGTAATCGGATCCTGTTTTTAACCTTTGGGTACGGAACCCTAAAAAAGAGAGGGTTGTAGAACCATGTGTACAGTCAACCAATTTTAATCCTAGGCGACTATGGACTATGTCAAAGTGACATTGTCAACCAAAACATAAGAAATTTATTATACTTTGGTTTAAAACGTAGGTTAAAGTCTAGTGAAATCAAGTTGGGGAAATGTATTTTTTTTTAAACAGGCCAAAACCGGTACTTCTGTTACATACATGCCTTCCTTCTTCACGGTTCAACGCCTCAACTTCAACTAAAATTGAGTAAAGAAAAGCCCGGAGACGGTCATAAGACACTTATTCGAGAAGATTTGATAGTTCCAGTAGACCATGTAAAATGATTATAATAATTATAAGCCCAGGCCTTCTTTTAAAGACCATATTATTATTTCTTAAACAGCCCAACCGATTTTCATAAAACCTGGCTAGGAACCATCCCGATTTAACTAGATTTCTATTAAAAGAAGACATGTACAAATTTGACCATTATTTTGGGAGCTGTTGCCACAGATACATGCATACACAAATACATAGACGTAAAACTTATATCCCTCACTGAAAAGAAAACTTGGTTGCTTCTAACAAAACTATCGCTGTTGTGCATAAGAGTCTTGATTCCATACGGCCTTGAAAAGACATGAGATGCATCAACTAAATTAATAATAAGCTTTATGTTGATACTATCAGCTTTAGTTGTTATGTATAACTATTGTTCATCATTTATTGTCTACTAAAAGAAAATAAAAATAAAGTAATACGAAATATCTCCTGTTTGGCTTTAATTTTTTTTCGCCGCTGTTTAAAAATAAACACGTTGACGCGCAATCGAAAATCAATTACCAGGGATTGATTAGAATAAGTAAATAACAACAGAACCGCAATAAAGACGATATTAATGACACCTTTATTTCATAGTTTGTTTCTTTGGTTAACCTTTAATTAGCTTTCTCTTAATGTACATACATACATACATATCATCACGCCTTCATTCCCAGAGTGGGGTAGGCAGAGCTACAGAAATACCAACAACTCAAAAAAGACTTGTTTATAATTCTGTAACCACATTTTGCACGATCAGGCCAAGAAGTTTACAGGTGTATTAGTGACAGGTTGCAAGCCCATCGCCTAACAGTAGGTACTACAAGCCCTTATTCCCTTAGTCGCCTCTCACAACATCCACGGGAAGACATGGAGTGGTACTATTCTAGTGGTGTTTTTTTCTCTTAATATAAAGGTGTAAATTTAAGTAGAGAAAGACTGGTTCTTCATCACCAAATAATGTTTTAAAACATGTTAATAGTATTACTTACGCGTACATATTAGTAGTAAATAGGGTTTTTTTCTGTAAGGAAAAGACAAGCGAGCACACAAACGACCCGAGAGATCCAATATCCTCAGTTGATCCAGATATTTTGCATTCTCCAGACTGTAGTGCAATTTAAGAACTGCAACTGCAAGGCATTACACCTATCCTTAAACCTGAGGTGGAATGTCTTCTCGTAAAAGTAAGTAAAATATGCTTTTGAAAACGTAATTATTGTGGTCGCCGACTTCAGTTGGACTAACGTATTAGGTAGGTGCCTACAATTTTAGAATGAGTTATTTTGTTGGGTTTTTGAAGGCGGTTTTTTTGTTTTTAGAAACGTTTATTTTATTTTATACACACTTTTTAGTGATAATACGCTGTTACGTAGTCCAACTTCTTAGTTGATATGACACTTTAAGTCATTTCCAGCGCACCGTAAGCAACGCCGCGGGAATGTCATAGTCATATTTCAACAAGTAAATATTCTTCGTTGTAGTCGCTCAAGTACCTTAATCGAGATATCTTATCGCCACCCTTGAAATAGGTACCGTTGAGGAGTTCCGGTGGCCATCTGTTGTCTTCATCTTTAGTTCCGCTTCACCAAATGATACTTTCTGAATGCAAATGCTAGACTTGTTACGAAAAATACTTAAATTATTGTATGTTTGCCTAAAATATTTGAGGAATTCCCTCAGTTCCTCACTGATCCCCTCATCAGATTCAGATTTGGTGACAATGGAACCACCTCGAAATTATACTCTATCAAACCAAAAACAATTTTTCAAAATCGGTTTACAATTGACGGAGTAATCGGTGAACCTCCTCCTTTCTTGAAGTCGGTTAAAAATAGTGAGCGACAGAAAATCTCAGAAATAAATCAATTACCACGATTCAAAATGAGTTTCGAACACTTAGTAACACACCTGAATTGGACGGTATACCGAAGGGTAAGCCACACGGCAATAACACAAACGAATTAGGAAAGAGTACATGGGTTCTAATTTTCCTAAATAGTGCTAGTTCCTTCTATTATGGGCTTAATCTCTGCGAAAATGTTTCCTGCAAACGTGCTGGGAAAATACGGGGGTTCATTTAGTACTGTCAGGTGTGGTTAATGGCTGATTAAAAATGAATTGGTCTGTTACCGTTGCTTGTTATTAATTTCATTAGAAACCCTTAAAGAAAGTAGATGTTTGAAGTGACAGTTAAGAGCGTTGGTAGTCTAGAACTTAGCGTGTCGGCTCGTGAACGTGTGGTATCGAGTTCTTACCTCCGTAGTTTTAGTTGCCATATACATTATAAGTTTTTTTAACGTCTAAGTACCGGATTATATTATTATATTCAAGAAGAAGAACGTGAGAAAACATGATTTTTTGAGTAGTTGAGTGTGTGATAAGGCGATTGCATAATATATCTTAAAGGATCGAAGTATATTCGATGCGATGAAGGTAAAAAATAAAATTATTAAGTTACAATTGGTAGTGATGACCAAAACAAATAAAGTCTTGTTTTTAGCATGTGCATTTAATTACTAATAGGATCCTACTCAATTATTCATTACATTTCATAATTTAAATACAGGTAACGTTTGTAAATGTTTATGAAGTGCTTGATTGTTCAAAAGTCAACAACAACACCTCAAGCCCTATGCCGATTGTTGTTTGACGACATAATAATTATATTCGCGTCACTTCTACAAAATTTACATAAATACAATCTTTAGTCAGCAATACAAATAGCGATACACTTTAGTACGGAATTTATTCGTTAAACCACTATCACGAGCTAGTGAAAGCCACCGGCGAAAATCTGTACGAAAACATTATTTGTTTCCACTGGTTACAAACGCAGATGCAGCCGAACCGCAAATAGATGTTAACCTACTTTAAAATGTTGTATTTTGTAACTATCTTATTTTAGTTACAATCTTTTAATTCTCATATTTTTACGGGTGTCTTTTTTATGTCTGCTACATGTTCTATGCCTGGTCAACAATTAAAGTTGTCTATAGTACCGTGCAAGAGACTAAAGTTTATTACTATTTATGATATTTTATTTTTGACACACCTGCAAAACAGACTAAACTAGAAACTTCAATGTTTTGTAATTCAATGACAGTGCAAAGGTAAACCCATAATTTCAACAACACAACTCTCCCCTGCTGAGGCAGTATCGGACACAAAACTTATGTAGCAAATGCAATCTTATTACTAACGGGATAGGGTTGAATCTGCTTTAGCTATTGAATTTGAGATACTGCCTTTTGATTTATGAGGGCAAAACTGACGCATGCTGCCCTAAAACGCTCCGCCACCGCTGGGCTCACGTCAGCGCTTCCTCGACGGGCATCCCTCACTCACTTTGAACGCTTCTGAGTAATTACCCTCGTGTCCGCCTCCATCCTGTTTGTGTGTTTCCTGTAACATCTCTTTGCTATCGCTCTGTTGCGTAATCGGAATATTCTAAGGATATTTTGTGTGATGTTTGAGTTGCTCATTAAGGCATTGGAATAACAATTGAGGAGCTTAAAGAAAGTTAGTACATCTGTGAAATTCACATTAAAAAATAAAATAAATAATTAAATATTAGGGGACAATCTCACACAAACTGACCTAGTCCCAAACTAAGCTCTAGGCTTGTACTATGGGTACTAGGCAACGATAAACAAACTTATATAGAGAAACACATACTTAAATACACAGAAAACATCCAAGACTCGGGAACAAATATTCGCACTCATCACACAAATATCTGCTCTTACTGGGATTTGAACCCAGGACCGCTGGCTTCGGAGGCAGGGTGCCTTCCAACTAGGCCAACGTATCGTCAAACCTTAACCTTTTAATTGGTTTCGGAATTGAAAATGTCATTTAAGAACAAAGATAAGTGAACTTTATTTCTTTGCTGGTAAATTCTGATTCTGTTTGTAGTATCGTGGGACTCACGACGTTAAGAACGCTGTTACACTATCGTTTTCATATACGCGCTTATATGCGCGCTAAATTACGTGGTTCAAAAAAAAATTAAGTCGCGTTCTTCGACTCTTACCAGTTTTTGGGAGCTCTCAGATCAGAAACGGAACGGAATCTTACATACAACAATACAAGAATTAAAATGTGTGTGTGTGTGTGTACCTAATTCGCGCAAAGGTACACACACACACACACTAACATAAACTTGTACACACGCACAACTTATACCTCGAATATTTTACCTCTTACTTAAATTTGTTAAATTAGTTTAATTTAGTTTAATTTAGTTTTAAAGCTTTCATATGTTCAAGTTAAATAACTTCAGAAACTTAGATACTAGTGGACTGTAAACTTTCTTTTAGCGTTTTATTTTGAACCCGGTTACCACGTGACAGGCATAGCCTAGTGTGGAACCAACAGATATTCTGTTCCATTTGTAATATTTAACTTTGAATAAACAATTTTTTACTTACTTTATTAATTAGAATAAATCGCTACATAAATGCAAAAAGGGTACATTCTAACCCAAAAAAAAATCTTTTATTTATACCTACTTTACGTTAAAAGTTTTCTGATTTTGAATGAAACAGTGACTCATTTTAAGTCCCTTTTGCATTTTATCAACAAAATATTTTAACGTCGCTTGACTTGTGTCAGGCGGTCGGTCCAATGTGACTATGCCGTTTTAAAAAGCAAATCGTGAAAGATTTTTTTTTGCCAAATCAAAAACACGACCGGATTGAAAATCCGTCTGGTTGGCAATCTCTACATTCGCGGCTCGCGCTTTAACGAGCTTAAAATTGCGCCAACGCTTGAACGACTTGCGCGAGTCGCAAAAAAGTCGCCTTTTTAAAAAAAAAGTGGACATCGTTAAGGACAAAATTTAAAAAAATACCATTTCGTCACGAAAATTTGCCATATATGACGAAATGGAAAAGTTAAATTTTCTTAATTTTGTCCTTAACGATGTACACTTTTTTGAATACCGCCCAGTTAACCATACAAGCAACAAAGACGGAAAAAGTTCAGTTGTGTTACAAAAAGTGTCCTACAATTTTCATTGAAAGTTTTATTGCGTGTGTTAGCGTGGCCAAGGTTTTGATCCTTTTCTAAAAACGCTGATCTATCAAGTGTAACCAAAAGTTATTTTAAAAAACTTGACTGTGTGATTTGATTATGTCGTCTACATATTATGTTAGTTAGGTACCTATCATTTTATAGATTTGTTATTACACTGAATTGTTTTGTGTTACCCAGTGACGCTTGTCAAATTAAAATGAATCTTATGACACCTCACTCTTCAAAATCCGTCAAGCCATTTAGGCTACAGCTAATTTAATAACACTAAAGTTGAAACGAGTTCAAAGTATTACAACAGAATAATCATTTTTAGGTCAAAAAATATTTTGTATAAATGTAGAGATATAAGCCCAAATATGTTTACATTAAAATAATGGAATTACAAGAAATATGATCAAAGACAAAAAAGTTGGATTACAATTGAACAAAGGCAACAATGACCATAAAAAATATTTTAAGAATATACTTGATTGAAAGATTTATATGTTACATTTATCAAATATTATAGTTAGCTTGAATAAATTAAATTGTTACAGTTAGAACGTTTGAATCAAATTACTTTAAACGCTGTTTATGTTTATTAGCCCCTTGATTTTATATCATCACGCCTTCATTGCCAGAGTGGGGTAGGCAGAGCTACAGAAACACCAACCACTCTAAAAAGACTTGTTGATAATTCTGTAACCACATTTTGCACAATCAGGCCAAGAAGTTTACTAGTGTATTAGTGACAGGTTGCAAGCCCATCGCCTAAAAATACTACAAACCCTTATTCCCTTGTTTTTATACTGAAACAAAAACATCTCAGCAGAGGGAAAACTATTGAAGATAGCCTGGATTGGATTAGAGGCATTGCTGACCGCATTGTATAAGATAAGCTAAAACAAAGCTTTGAATTATCATTGATACTTTTTGTACTAGAATCCAGAGCAGTCGGCAACTTTGTGGAACGATTAGTGGTCGTAATTCTGGTCAAGCTAAGCTACTACAGGCGTATCTTGTATTTATCAGTTGACAAGGTAGGGCTTAGACCAAATTTAAAGCCTTCCACAACTTATTCGTAAGCCGTACTCCGTTTATGCGAGCCTGGTATAACGATATTGACTTGAGTTTAAAATATAATAAACAACTATCTGCAGTCGTAAATTTTGAGTAAGTATAAATAAAAAAAAGCCTTTTTCTCTACCATAAAATAAACAAATCATGGAGTGTAACAGGGCGTTTTTTCAAAAAAAGTGTACATCGTTAAAGACAAAAGATAAGAAAATTTAACTTTTCCATTTTGTCACGAAAATTAACGTATGTAAATGTATGGCTAATTTTCGCGAAATGGAAAAAGTAAAATTTTCTTAACTTTTGTCCTTAACGATGTACACTTTTTTTGGAAAACGCCCAACAAATTAAATCAAATTTAAAATGCACATAATATAATTGTATTGCTTGTTTCTATCAATATATTTCCATTCCATTTAGTTTATAAATTTAAAATATAACTATTTCATTTATTTTCCTAGCCTATTTTAAACTTATCATGCATTATCGCATTAATTATAAAATTATTATTATTATTTATTATTTTATTTACTTAATAGTTTTGTAAAATGTATGCCTTGGCATGCAATTTTTATTTCAAATTTGTGTTTTATTTGTACTATAATTTTTCTTGTTTGTACTTATGGAAGTCGCCTCAGCGGCGTACTGCCCTCCTAAGCAAAAAAAGCAGTATCTCAGATTTAATGGCCAAAGCAGATTCAACCCTAAACTTTTAGTAATAAGGTTAAATTTGCTACAGAAGTTTTGTCTCAGATACTGCATTTTATGTTAACAGGGCAGCGTAGGCCTCCCCCAGTCTCCTTCACTCATCCCTCTCTCTGGCTTGTCTCCTCCAGGTTGGTCCACATTTCTCTCGAAATATATCCTCCCAACGTTTGCTAGGTCTACCTATCTTTCTATGTCCATCTCTGGGTGTCCAGTCACTAATTTTTTTCGTCTACCTACTGGTTTCCGTTCTACATGTGTGTCCAGCCCATTGCTATTTTAGGCTTCTTATTCTTTTGATTACATCGCTGACATTTGACCTCTTTCTTATGATTTAGTTGTTTATTTTATCAGATAACTTTATACCCAACATACTTCTTTCTATTTTTCTTTGGTGTATAGCTAATTTTGTTTCATCTTGTTTTCTTAAATACCATGTTTGGCACCCGCAAGTAAGTAGATTTAGTAAGTACATTTAGAGTAAAAACATTAGTATTCAAACGTCAAGTCACGTGTAATTTAGCCCCTATCCTTGTCATGTCTTTTCTTACTTCAAATGCGGGTAGAAACCTGACAGCGCTGACAGCCCTTCAACAACTTACAGTTCACCTAAGACAGCGATACGAGTCGGTCCAAATCACAATTTCAAAGATATCAAACCATTACTATTAAACGGGTTCCCTTCATCTGGCATAACTTTTTTTGGCATAATCATCACTTGGCATAATCATCATTTGGCATACAGTCTTTTTTTTCAGAAACCGTATACTTTTCAGGATTCTTTAAAATACCCTTGCATAGAGCCCATTAGGTTAGGTTAGGTTTATTTTATAACAATCCTGAAAAGTATACGGTTTCTGAAAAAAAAAGACTGTATGCCAAATGATGATTATGCCAAGTGATGATTATGCCAAAAAAAAGTTATGCCAGATGAATGTAAACCCTAAACCCTGAGGAATAAGATGGAATGCCTCTATGCTAGTAATTACACTGGTTATCTCTTCCTCACACCGGAACGCAACAATGCGAACACTGTTGCTTGGTGGTAGGTTAATGGAGATGGTAGTAGCGATCCGGACGGACCCTGCACAGGATCCTACCACCACTCAAATCTATCTATCTATATTTTGTAAAACCAAGAAAAGCTGTAATAAAGTTAATAACAATTAATGTCACAAGTCAAACTTACAGGATATATTATACATACTTCATTATAAACCAGGGATCGTTACCGGTATTCTGACTACCGGCTTTAAATGAGGTATAACCGGTTATAATTGCATTTCGCTATTTATACCGCTAAAGCTCTGATTACCGATATAATGAATACCGGTATTCAAGTATGTTATCGGTTTAGCCAATTGAGAACAATACCTCTTTTTGATACTTTACCTCTAAAAACCATTAGCAGTAATACCTGTCAGTGTCAATATTCTCGTTTATTCGAATATGTAAATGTTTTCGGTGCTCTTACAAAAAACTTAGACTCGCCTTAGACAAGTCTGAAATTGCAGTTAATTACAGTCTAATTCACATCACACTTATCAGGTGCAATCAATAGCGGTATTGAATACAGGTATTTAATACTGTTAATAGTGAATACATAGCGATAAAAACAAAAGCAGAATGATAACAATACCTCTAATTTGAATATAGGTATTATTTTTTAGCGGTAATAATTTGACAATGTAAATACAGGTATTGAATAAAACCGGTTTTACAATCCCTGTTATAAACTACAGTTTTCATAAAAATATTACAGTCTAGGCCGGCATTACTGACAAGTAAACAGGCGTTATGAAAACTTTGACAATACGGAAACACGTCAAAGGCAATATCGTTTTTAGGGTTCCGTAGTCAAACTAGGAACTCCCATAGTTTCGCCATGTCCGTCCCTCCGCAGCCTACCTCAGAGACTCTTAGTACTACAAAACTGTAATTTGGCATGAATATACATATTAGTTATGGCCACAAAGTGGTAAAAAAAATTGTTGTAAAATATTTTTTTTTGTGCATCTCCCCTGGTGGGGGTGATTTTTTTTATCTCTCTACCCATAGTATGGGGTGTCGTTAGATAGGTCTTTCAAAAATGAAAATGTTTTTTTGATTTAGGGATGTATTTATGAAATATTAAGCTTAAGCGCCAGTTTTTGTTACAGTAAAGTGCCAAAATATACAAAAAAATATCTTTAATAAAAGCGCCTATAACGAATTAAAAGGAAAACTATCACGACTAAGTAGACATTGGTTCTTGAGATACAAGCGATTAAAGTGTTTATACTCGTACCTACTAAAATCATCTAACATTTTCTATTTAAAATCACGAGCCGGACTTTAAATAGTTAGTTATTACTTGTTGTTTTTTATGTTTGTAGTACTAGACAGCTTTGGAACCTTATACTGAGCATGGTCCGATACGTTCTTGCCCGGTTTTACATTGTAGAATTTACACTGTAGCAATGTGAATGGAGGCTCATTTTATAACAACATAAACTAGATACGTTTAATGCGTGCTGTGAATATCAATGTTGAAGTTGCAAAATCTATCAAGTCCGTCACTCTTGCTCCACATTGTACACATTGCAACAGTTTACCCTAGGCACACAGTTTATATTAGCCTATCTGAACCGGTAGAGTATGACCCAGTGCAGTGGGGCAACGTGGCCGACCGGCCATCAATCTTCACTCGCTGTTTAGGCCATCTCTGATAGCAAATGGCCCGTTCTAGGAATGCTAGTTATTCCTGGGTTTAAGCAAGTTTAAGGTGCGTGTTGTTTGGCTTGGTTATCTATTTAAAGATAAGAAGTTTTTATGTTACGTAATTGCAAACTGAAGTAACTGTAACTAAGCTTTTTGGAATAATGCCGATTTTATTTTTATATTTTTGCAAAATCGTATGCAAACTGCCTTTCAATTGATTCGTAAAAGAAAAAAGTACACAGATCCTTTTTATTATCTACATTTATATTATAAACAAGAAGGATTTGTATGTTTGTAACAAATAAACTCAAAATATTAGATTAGAATGCTACATTATCACAGAATTACATAGGTTATTCTTATTTTTCCTACGCGGATGAAGTCGCTGGGAAAAGCTAGTTTTATATATGAACTAGAAGTCGCCCGTGACTACGTACGCGTAAAAATAGTTTTCCTCTACTCCCCTTATGTGTATGTAGACGACAATATTAAAACACAATTTGATAGTCTATATTATGTCAAATACCTCGTTCATCGCTATTACCTCAGGAACTGTTCAAATTTCTCGAATAAAAAGTATCCTATATCCTTCCCCGGGACGTTAGTTATCTCTATATCAAATTTCATCTAAGTTGGTTCAGTAGTTCATGAGATCAGCGCGTTCAAGCAAACAAACAAACAAACTCTTTAGCGTTAAAATTATATTAGTATAGATTAGCGTAGAGACATTCCATTTTAGTCCTTAGTGTTGGCCACGCTTTTGCGGTCTTAGGATTGCAGTCTTGAGAATTAAAAATGTTTACGGGTTACAGATCGCACTTACCATCAGGTGGTGTGCTCGTTCCGTTTCTCATTTTTTGTAGCATTCCATATCCAAAGGGTAAAAACGGGACCCTATTACTAAGACTCCACTGTCCGTATGTCTGTCTGTTTGTCACCAGACTGTAACTGTAAATTATAAAATGTAAATCCGTTACTGGCCGGTGATTTGTATACATTATACTTTTTTTTTTAATTGTTATATATTGAGCTGTGGATTTTGTTTCAATAAATAAATAAATAAATAAACTCATGAACCGCGATAGCTAGACAATTGAAATTTTCGCAGACGATATATTTTTATGGCCACTATAACAACAAATACTATAAACAGAATAAAATAAAACATGACAAACGTGACATTTCAGGCGTTATTATTTTCAAAGTTATAATAAAGATAATGGTACGGAACCCGTCGTGCGCGAGTCCAATTCACACTTGGCTTCGCTGGTGTATTACGAAATTTTCAGACGTCTTTAATGATTTATACTTTTTTAATTTTCTAGCTCATTTTTAAAAGGCCAATTCTAGCATATTTTCAAAACACTTTAACACTACCAAAGTCCACCACGATTGTATATGTCCTAATACCCCAAGCTAAAACACAGAAACTAATCCACGGCAGCCTACGTAGCCGACATTAGCAGCGGGATGCGCATATTGGCTAAGTTGGCGTCACGTGCGGCACATGTGCCGTTGAGGACTTATCGCCAACTCTCGTTATCGTCTTTGTTGGACGCGATCCGTATTCTGAATACTGCAGTTTTGTTGAATAGTTTATATTATAACCGTGCAACTGAAATTTCTATTGTGTAATCGATTTTTATGTAGGTACATCGAAACGTTCAGGTGCTTAAAAGCATTAAGTCGATTTTTGTTAAAGGCGTAATTGCGTATGTATGTATGTTAACTCTTTATTGCACAAAAAACAAACAGTTACAAGTTATTTCGTACATAAACTTAAGATTAACAAGTACAACGGCGAGTTTATCCCTTCAAGGGATCTCTTCCAGTTAACTTGACCAGGATTGTGGAAACTGTACGAGGATCGGCAAATCAAGTACCTAGTCAGAGTATGAGATTTGTAAAGTGTTTTTTTTACGCGACTGCGCAAACAAAACAAAGGTAATAAGTTTAACAGTGTGTGTATGTATGGGTGTGCTCAAAAACTTGTTACACTCCTAAACTGTTGGACTTATTAGTGCCTAGAACGTATTAGTGCCATATATACCACGAAGTGATCTGTCTAGCCCTCCGTTTAGCTTTCTGGGATAACCTGTATTATGATACACACAACATTAGTCGCCAAAAGTTGTTACTTTTCAGCATAAATGAATGCAACGCGAGTTCAAACGAAAAGTACTAAAACCAGAAATAACTAGCAGCAAAGTGAAAATGAAAAATCGGCGACCCGTTTGTCAGCCAATCTATAAACTCTAGGTTGGTATTTACTCTTTTCAGTTGACTCTTTTTTAATATGAGGGTTTTGTGCTTTTCCTATAACTCTTTTTTAAAATAAGGAGAGAAATGTGCACGTTAGGTGCTTTAAATAGAAAATAAGGCAGTCTATGCTAATCAATGAAACTATAAGATATTAAAGACCTACTCTTGCACGCACTTTTTAGCTTTAATAATGTACCGTAAAACGGGGTGAATAAGGACTAAGGGGTGAATAGGGACACAACCTAAAATAATTATATAACTTGTTACAAAAAAAGAAGATAATAACGTAACGTTCGATTGGAAATTATTTCAGTCGCAATATGCTTTATTTAAGGTTGTTTTCCTATTCACCACCTAGTCCTTATTCACCCCGTTTCACGGTACTTATGTTAGGTACTCTAAAGAAAATGTTCAGCACTTAATTTACTTAATGGGTAGGTAATGTGTAAGACTACATAAAATATTGAACATCGAACTTTTTATGACAAAAATAAGGCAGATCTGAGACCCATAGAGATTTAAAATCTCGATATTACTTCTTAAGATTTTGGTTTTGAAAATGCAATACTAATTCACAAATATAATATGCGTTG
Organism: Acleris holmiana; assembly: GCA_949316455.1. Lineage (NCBI taxonomy): Eukaryota > Metazoa > Arthropoda > Insecta > Lepidoptera > Tortricidae > Acleris > Acleris holmiana. The sequence continues at coordinate 18,280,199 of OX438768.1, read as the reverse complement.
CCAACCCCAAGGATTAAGATAAAATGTATTTATGCTATTAACTTTACAATGTAAACACTACTGTTTGGCAGTATGTTAAAGGATACGATGGTGGAGGCCATTATGACTTATTGGCCATCTGGATTAACTAATAGACGACTGGATTCATTTTAATACTATAATAATACAGTTAAATTTCAGAACTAGTTTGGATTTCTCAACAGAATACTCCTGTCCGAACCACTAGTGGACAGCGTGGTAATTTCTCTAGAACTACTGCCTTCGCAAAGTTCGTTACAAGTTGTCACGACACCGATATTTCCTGTTATAGACTTGTATACCGATATTTACGTTGTTTTCTTTAGGAAGAAATATTACGGCTATAAGTTTTGTTTTGTTTTTATTTGTTAATCAAGCAGCAAGCTATTAATTGGGTCATTCTTCTTTTGTACCGACAATTGCCTGTTCCTCATTTTACCATACGTTATCACTTAGAGTATTGATTATTAATGTTTTAGTGTTTGAAAATACGTCCAAATATTTATTCATCTATTAATAATAAATAATCTTTCAATTTCTCTTTCCAGTGTTTTTTTTTATAAGTTTGTTTTTCATAGAATCGCGTGACAGAGTGGTAATACGAAATTTAGTCTCCCCTGAAAACGGCCACTCTGTCACAGTATATTCTGAAAAACCACCATAAAGAAAAAAACATTAACGCCACCGAAATAATCATTAATTAGTCCAAATAAAACTTCACGCAACGTATTTTAAAATCAAAAATTAAAACCATAATTATCAATAGTTGAAAAACGCAAAATATAGATAAATGACGATGTATTGTCGGTAAAAAAGGAGAACGACCCATTTACCAATTATTTATTTGTGAGACAGAGATAATTTAACAGATTCACTTTTAGCAACCTACTAGTCGAGATCTCTCTTTGCATGCAGCATTTTGCTACAAACGCTGGATTAGGTTACGAGCGCTACGCGGCAGCGAATGTGTTAAAAGTTTCTGACACCCTTCAGCACGAAAGTTTTTAAACGTAGACACAAATCTATCGAGGAATAACAGTTTTAAGAAGCTAATTTTTGTATAACCAAGTACAAAATAAATAATGGAGTTTAATCTTAAACTACTACCAGTTAAAAGCTGCGTGCACTTCTTTGCACTATGTTCAATTGCTATCAAAAATATCTGCACATGCCCTATAACGCCTTGACAATAGTCTTGTTTGCTCCTATGTATATGATTGGGACAGTTTATCGTCACAAAAAATAACTTAAAAATAAATGTACTTACTTCTAATCAAAAATTAATCGTTAAAGAAACACACGTACTCGTAAATAATATGCTAACTCGGAGCACGTCTTAGGGATTTGATATCGATGAATAATATATCGAAATACATACAATGCCTACTTATTAAATTTATCTGTTACTATTAAGATAAAAAAAAACCATGTGTAACGTCCAGTGATATTTAGTCATAATCTTATAAAAGGTGAATAAACCACACTATCGTTCATGAATCAGAAAAAAGATTAAGGTTATTTAAAATATTTGCAGAAGGCTCCGTTGACCATAGTAGACGATGAGGGAACGTTTAACAGTAATTTTAAGTAGAAATTTTCATCTCGACGGAAACCGTTGCATGAAAAACATTTCAGAAAAATAAAAAAGTCCTATGTTTATTGTTTTTATTTTAAAATGAAAAGAGAATAAACAATATCAATTAATGGTGAATAACGGCCTGATCTCGACAGTAACAGCGATATAATTTTTTGTCGCGATAATGTTTCGCTTCGTCACTTTAGTATTCGTGCCGCCAGTTACACGTACTTTTTACTTTTAAAATCATCTAAAACACAATTTACCTTTTTAATCCTCCATCACGGCAGCTTTGCCGCATCCAGCCATGCGTGGCACCTTCGATAAACCTCCGCAGATTATAGGAGATGGCTCAAAATCACATCAGTAGCGCTACGATCGATAGCCACTACCACGCTCGGGTACGCCGAGGCTGATTACCATGCAATCCTAATATCGAAATTGTCACCGATCTATAAGTATTAGGTATAGCACGCTGTAATAAAAATAAATAAGTAAGCCACCTGACTTAGACTAAAGCAAAAGGGGAAGACATGTTGTCGCTGTACAAACACTAAAATAATGCGTTACGCGACATATACATTTGCAAACACCACACACACACAGCTGTAAAAGCATACCTAGTATGTACAATGCACTAAGGAGCATTATAGAGTTAATAGCTAACGTCGTTGCGTACATAACATAGAAAGAAAAAAGTAAAAAAGCATTGTTTCATGACCAATTGACAAACGAAAGGAACAAAATACTGACATAGACCAGGGCCGAGATTCTATATGGTAAAAACGATATCGTCTTTAACGTGTTTCCGTATTGCCAACGTTTTGATAAATCTTATGTCATTTACAATAATGACGGCTGTGACATAAACAATTTTAAAATACGTCAAACGCGATATCGTTATAACGCAGTACAATAGAGGCCCTGTTATGCTGTCACGTAATTGTTCCAACTCAGTGTTATGTTGGCATTAAAGCCGGCGCTAGTCTTCCAGTGAAACCAATCCAGATATTTTGAATTTCAATTTAGGTCTCTATAGTACTAAATTTATGACTCGAAATCAAAAGCTGAAAATGTTTGAATTAGGTCACTATAATTTCTAAAAGTGCGTTATGTTGGCTTCCTTTCTTTTATTTATTTGTTTTCCATTGTGGGCTTATTAATATCTTTTTCGTGCCTCTTAAATGCATTACTATTATTTGACAACTTGTATGCCTTTAGGTAAACAATATGATTATACTCTAAAAAAATTAAGACTGTAGCTGGAACCATTTACCTATAAAACCTGTTGACAGACGATGGACAGACAGACGCACACGTGAGTGACAGCAATAGGGTTTCGTTAACTTTAAAAATAATAATGAAAAAAAAACAGGGGACAATCCTACACAAATTGACCTAGTCCCAAACTAAGCTCTAGGATTGTACTATGTGTACTAGACAACGAATACATACTTTAATACATAGAACATCCAAGACATCTGCCCTTACCGGGATTTGAACCCCGCTGGCGTCGGAGGCAGGTTCACTCCCAACTAGGCCAACGTGTCATCAACCGTACCTTGAAAACTCAATCCAAACGAAAATGTTTACCTATTTCATTTAATAGAAGTGAACAAATCTCCTCTATTTGCTTTATAAGGCATATACAGACCTACTGACCAAGAAAATTCATAATTTACCTGTAACTATATCTTCGTATTCTGCAATAGTTTAGTCTGATTAATGATATAGCAACCAACATGAAAAGATAGTTTTAGAATTTATAATTATATTATATTCTAACCAACACATTTAAGATTTATACATTAATCAAGTAATAAAAACTAAAAGTGATGAAAACAATTAACAATATTTACGGCTCATAAATAGGTAAATAATGTTACAATGTATATAGGACCTAAGTATAAATTAGACTGAAGCTACCAGGCTTAATAACAAATTCTCAAGCTCTAGCCAAATGACAGACTTATGGCTAGAGTTCCAATGAATAAATTATGAGCTCTAGTTTAGGTTAGACGAAACACAAGTCATGCAATTTTAGTTTATGTAACTGATACAGGCGGGTTCTCAAAACACGAGTATTTTCAGGCCTAATTATGTACAGTTGCATACATTATTTTATGTACAGACATATTAGAAGTACGCTAAGATGGGTTTAGAATCCGAAAGCAAATGATCTGCAGTGCTACCGTGCTACCTGCAACTTTCAACCGGTGAAATTACTAGCATAGAGGCATTCCATCTTAGTCATCAGGGTTGGTAACGCATTTGAGGTCTTAAGATTATATTCTTAAGAATTCAAATGTCTATGGATATCAGATTCCACTTAACATCAGGTGGCCTGAATGTTCGGGTGCCTTCTACTTTCATAAAAAAAAAGTTTACAAAATCTAGTCATAATAAAATTTACTGTAGCATTTGAGCTGTATATTTTTTTAACTAACTAACAATTTTATAAGAACGAGTTAGGTTAAGGTAAAATGAAAGAGGTCAAGTTTTAAATAAATAACAAAACTCATCTACTTTAAAGATTAAAAAAAATTACAAAAACAAAAATTAGTCTGAAAAAAAGATCAATTTTTTCACCTCCAAGATACACGTTACGAAATCATGATATAGAAATTTAAAACGAACGTAGTCCTTAAAACTGCGGTATCCATGTAGCAGTATGTAAATACGTATGATTTGGTCGAATGGAAAACACGCAGAGCGATTCCAATTTGAATTCGGGCGATCGTTGAAGTAATTGTTCGCAAACATCGAGTTAGGCTTCTACACTGCAGATCGTTACGGCTACAACACTAATGGGTCTTACTAGGTAACTTTACTAGATTTAAAGCTTCAAATTTACATTTGCGCTGATTTCAAATAAAGTTTAAAATGACTTATTATTAAAGGGTCATACACATATTTAGGTTACCGTCTTTCTTGTGGACACACCGAAAGTTAAAGTTTTTAAGGCCTAATTTTCTGGCAAAAACGCCGTCAGGACAGTTTAGACCTATCATATAAAATCATAACTTATATGCACGCAAGCTGTTAATTATTAACCACAGGAGAGACAACTTTTGTTTTTAAGAATGTGTATGACCTTAAAACGATCTTACTCTCAAAAACTGAGTAAACTAGCAAGTTATTAGTTTTATTATAAATTTATTATAATTATAATTATAATAAATTATAATTGTTTTATTATAATTTCAAAATAGTGTCCATTCATGTCAATACATCGCTCCATCCAATGGAACCACAGAGAAAAGCACTTTGCCCACTCGTCCTTAGGGGTGTCTTCGACGGCCTTTTGAAACGCAGCCACAGCTTCCTCAGCGTCCAGAAAACGTTTTCCTCGAAGTTTTTCTTTTATTTTCGGGAATAAATAAAAATCGCAAGGCTCGAGGTCAGGGCTATACGGCGTGTTTCCCAGTAATTCCACGTCTGACGTCGCCCAATAGTCGATCGTTCGCCTGGCGGTGTGCGACGAGGCGTTGTCGTGGTGAAGGAGGATTCTAATGCGAGGTCGTTGCTCTCGAACTTTTCTCAAGACAAGTGGCAAACAATTGTTAGTGTACTGCAGTAACTGTTTTTCGATCCTCTAAAACAATTGTCGCGTAATGACCTGTCCTTCCGAAGAACGAGACCACCATCTTATTTCCCACGCTTTGATCTCTCTTCACTTAAGTTGGCAACCCCTCGGAAGGAAACACCCACTGAGCAGATTGTCTTTTGGTTTCGGGATCATAACAGTAAATCCAGCTTTCGTCACCCGTAAGTATGCCGAACACAGCATTAAGTCACTTGCGTTAAATCTTTCAATCATTTTCACCAATCAACACGATGGAGTTTTTGTGCGTCAGTCAAATTATGAGGTATCCACCGGGCACAAAGCTTCCTGACCGCTAAATGTTCATGTAGGATTTTACACACTTGACTCATACCGATGCCTAAGCTTGTCCAAATCTGCTGATAGGTCACTCTTTTGTCAGTCTCTATCATACGCCGCACAACACTGATGTTATTAATCTAATCTGTGAGATTAGTGCGACCACGTTTAAACTCATTAAACCAGTTGTAAATAGTGCCACGAGATTGGGCTTTATCGGAAAAGGCCAATCGTAGTCTGTCAAAACTTTCTTGTTGACTTAAATGATATCGAAAGTCATAAAAAATCATTGCACGAAAATTTTCTCGCGTTTGTTCATGCTTACGTGACACAGCCAATTTTCAATTTGCCGCCAAATCGTAAAACAAATGACAAATTAATAAAATTGATACTCAATAATATTGGCAAAGAGTTCCATTTTTAAAATTCAAACTTATTTTTTAATTATTTTGTTTACAAGTGGCCAGTTCTAAAAATTTTTCAGTGTCACCCTCGTAAATTGGTTGATTAAATAATATTTAAAAAAAAAACAAAAAACTGCCTTCAAAAACGTAAAAAAAAACGTTATTTTTAAAGTTTTTGATGGGGGTTTTTTGTTTTTAAAACATTGATTTTATTTTACACTTTTTAGTGATCATAATACGTTGTTCCGTAGTCCCTGTTATTAGTTGAGATGATACTTTAAGTTTCAAGGAGCCTTAAGCAACGCCGCGGGAAAGTCATAATCCTATTTCATCAAGTAAATATTCTTCGTTGTAGTTGCGCAACTATCTTAATCGACATATATTATCGCCATTCTTGAAATAGGTACTGTTGAGGAGTTCCGATGGCCATTTGTGGTCTTCATCATCAGATCCACTTCCCCAAGTGATACTTTCTGAATGCAAATACAAACTACATTTATACAAACTTAAGGTTAATTTCTAATTTGGGTGCCGATTGCAAAATAGTTTCTTCACTTGGACTTATTAAGAATTTGTATTGTATTTGTTTAGTGAATAACATAGTAGCTACTAGAATGTTTAACTTCTAGATAATAAGCGTTAAATTGTAATGCATGCTGAGTTTGCCTGTAATTGGGTGGATACTCAATCATTATAAACGAAATGTCATAATTAGTTTGTAAGTTTTATAGTATTTTACCTGTTGGCAAACCTTAATAAATAAATAAATAAATAAATAAATGCTAGACTTGTTACTAAAAATACTAAAATATATGTTTGCCAACAATATTTGAGGAGTTCCCTCAATTCCTCACTGATCCCCTCATCAGATTTGGTGACAATGGGACCACCTCGAAAATATACTGTATAAAACCATAAAAAATATATTTAAATCGGTTCACAATAGGCAGAGTAATAGGTGTACATACATAAAAAAAAACATACAGTGTAACGTATAACCTCCTCCTTTTTTGAAGTCGGTTAAAAAATTGTCACTAGAGTTAAATAGTAGATTCGCGTTTTAAAAAAATCTCAGTTTTTCATTATAATTCAATAGATAAAATATAGGCGTGTATTACTGTTAGGCGATGGGTTTGCATCTTGTCACTAATACACTGGTAAACATCTTAGCCTGATTGTGCAAAATGTGGTTACAGAATAATCAACAAGTATTTTTAGATTTGTTGGTATTTCTGTTAGCTCTGCCTACCCCACTCTGGGAAAACAGGCGTGATGTTACGTATGTGTACATAAAATATACTTAAAGTATGCGTCGTCCTTTCTTTGCGATATTTGTATCTGACAGACAGTGACAAAGCATATTTTATCTCAAATAGGTGCGTTTATGAACAAGCGGGAACTGTTTATTATTATTAAACTCAATCATCATTACACCGAAAGCTTCATGTTTTCAAACTTTATTTATATTTTGAAGCCGCTGGTCCCCTTAATTTGTTTCACCAGAACTAATTTCATAGAACGTATCGTTTTACAGAATTTCAGTTCATCGAAAGCTATTTTCTGCTGAAACTCTGTTGTTTTCAGGTTATCTTAAACATTAATTACGTAGGTTAGGATGGTTTAGACTTGTGACTATCACAAAATCGAAACTCCTGCGCCTAGAAAAGCCAGTCTATGAAATGATAATTCTGTGAAGTGATACGTTCCATAAAGGAGTGTCGTTAAAACAAGAGTAAACTGTATTTAAAACTAAAAAACATATCCATTACAAGGAGATTAGACGAAAAAGACGTATGACTATTTCATCAGTACTTCAATGATTAATTGTACAATGTTAAATTAGAAAATTAGGTAACGTATCCTACACAAACAAAGTCATCGTACGCGTTGAAACGTTTCAGAGGAAGTTACTCAGAAAAAGGGTTTTTAAGGCCCCTTAAAGATGTTTTTCGTCCCCTTAAGGGGTTGGAATAGGGCAGTAAATAAAACTAAATCCTCGGACGACACCTTACCCCGAGAAGCTAATAAAACCTTGAAAGCATACCTTCGGCTTGCCGTCGTGAAACCACGTACCAAGGGACAAGATATCGCACTTTTAGAATTCTAGTGACCTAATTGAAACATTTTAATTATTATTTTTTTCGATTTCGAGTCATAAATTTAGTACTATAGAGAAGTAAGTCGAAATTCAAAATATTCACTATAATTCTAAAGATGCGATATTTAGATTAGTGTTAAACATCTGATCTTTAACATCTTTTGTAGTTTTACAACTCTGGAACTAAAGTTCGAATGGATGGATGTTTGTTACTCAATCACGGCTGAACGGCTGAAGGTTCTGGATGAAATTTGGCACAAGATAGATTACAGTCTGCAAAGGCTACTTTTTTCGGGAAACTCGGTTCCCGTGGGATAACCAAAATTACGAATAACACAACAACAAAGTCAAAAAAGACGAAGTCGCTGGTAGGAGCAAGTCATCAAAGAAAAGGTATTTTTTATGGCAAGGAGTAGGTACAAAACCATTTGGGTCACCTATACCAGGCCAGGGGGGTTATTATGACATAGCTTAAAGGACAGTGCTATACAGGGTGGGAACGAGTGACCCGCCAAATTTTAACCATCGATTCTAGAGCCTATTTGGAGTATATAATGTGGTATAACATGAAGTCCAATAAAGCATAATTTCCGAGGTTTTTATTATTTAAAATTCAATTCCATAGTTAATCTAATTTGAACTCTGTCACCTTAACAATTATTCACTAGAAAGATTCATGGTTACAGGATTATTAAAAAGCTGTTTTAGAGTTATTGGTGTTTCTGTAGCTCTGCCTACCCCACTCTGGGAATGACGGCGTGATGTTATGTATGTATGATTCATGTTGTAAATAGCAATATCATCAACGTACAACCTAAATTGATTTAATCAATTTCTTAGTAAATAATGCTTTAGGTTAAGGTGACAGAGACGGTAAAATGAACTGCATGGTTAGGTCATAATTACCCCCCAGGTATTCCAAATAGTATTTTTTTTTTAAGTCTATATATAGAAAATTACTCATCCGAGTATAAGTAGGTTTTCTTCGGGATTCTTTGCCTTTTTGCGGACAAATCTTTTACAAATGCCTCGTTTCGCAACTTGTTCGTTTGCCAACCCGTTTTTTTCTGTAACTACAAATATTTCAGGATTTTATAAAAATAACCTAACCTAACCTAACCTAACCTATAGGGTTCCACCCGATGGTCCTGATATAAATCCAGCGTTTTTTTTACTCGAAACTAAATATGATATGTTTGTGAAATAAATCATTTGAGAAATGTTGGTTTTAAAATGATATGATCCCTTTCTTCGGTTTTTCATTAGTTTTACAGCTAACTTATCAAAGGAGGTTAAACATTGTTTTTGAACTTTAATTACCAAACATAAAGGCTATAGCCGGGTTTCCATAGTAAGTCGGCCCTTACATCAAATGGGCTCGGGGATTTTTTTTGTCAGTACCTCTTGTAATGAAAAATATTTTAGCCGAGTATGAACATCCTACTTGTAATAGTTTTTGAGTTATGATTTTTTCAAGATTTTTTTTTAATGTTTCTTTTTTTTGGACGTGTTCAAGCGATCTCTATCAAATTTTGAAATGACGTTCTTTAGAAGGTTTTGCATCGCCACCCAAAAAACGAATACTAGTTATCGTATAAAAAAAAGAAAAAAGACCAATTTAAAAATAAACTTTTTTTTATGTGGTTGTGAAGTAGTGACACCCCTAGATTTTTTTCTCAATATAGGCCATACATTGGCCCACTACTTGCCTTAATATCAAAATTTTCCAGGCGGTACTTCCTACAAAAAGTCAGCAGAATGTGAGACCTAGTTGTGTATTCAATCGGTGTTTTTCAATTTAGTATTCAAACTCTTCGATTATGTTTGAGTTTTCTTATCAGTTTGTTTTGCCAGAAGTGTACAAATGTTATGTTCGTTATTTTAAATATATAAATAATTGATATTAATATTGACTTTATTTGATATATATTTATTTTAATGAAATAAACGAACGTCTTATTATTATTTTTATGAAACGGATTCATTGCAGTTAAATATTATCGAATTACGCTAGTTAAAATCATAAATGGCACATTAATAATGCGATAAACGTCTTGCATCACGATGACATTAGCATTTTACTCTTAAATACGGCTACATCCATTCCATTCCGATTGCCTTTTCAGCTCACCTTAATCCACATTGTCTCTACACGTATTGTTATTGTATTGTTTTATCTCGGACGCTATTAATGTCAACTATTCATGGTGCTCTCACACAGCGGGTTATCGTCGATGAAATTGCAATACCGCGTAACTACCACATACAATAAGTTGCAAAATGTGCTTTACTGACTTACTTGTTCAGGAGTATTTTGCAACTTTGACAATTTGTTAGTTACGCGGTATTAAAGTTTCACCGACGTTACAACGTTATGAAACATTTTATAACATTAAAACATTCTACCAAATCTAAGAACGTTGATATAAAATGGTACAAAATGTTCAATGCCATAATATACTGTTATGTAACCGCTGAGTGAGAGCACCATAAGAGATATCATAACGTGGTCAATACCATAACAATTAGATTTTAATACGAGTAGAATAGGGCACTAGATAATAATCAGTGATCGGATTGGGTAGTGCCAGGTTTTGCAATTTTTTCTTAATGTTAATTGAACGATGTATTTACAATGACGAAGCCTCTTATATTTGCGTTTACTTTTATTACCTACTTCAATTAATGACATGTTAAGAAAGTTTTCTATGGTAAAATACGCGTCCCGGAATCCCATGTCTTATCCATGTTATGTACAATGTTTAAGGTCATGAGGTTCATCCGAAATGGTACTACCTATTCCAATCACTGATAATAATACTCGTATCGTTATGAAAAAAAACAAAATCTAACCACATTTTTCGTCGGTACTGAAAATGAATTGTTATTTAATTTATATAGTTTAGATAAATAATATCTTTTACGGTATTTTAAACTAAACCTATATAATACTGGATTAATAGATTCATTCAACTTGTGCCGATATTTCGTTACCCTACTTTAAATTTCTAACTATGATCCCTGACACGAAATTGAATTTTCGACGTGGGTCCGCCCTTTGTTCTGATACCGATTTTAATTAATGTTTTAATTAATAAACTAGATGACATTGTGTTAAGACTGTTAAACTACAAAATGGGAGTAAGATGTTCAAAAATGAATAATTAAACAGTTTAAAACGCGTTATAAATACAGCTCTTATATTATATATTATTACTTGTTTTTGTTTGACGACGCTGTTAATTTAAGTAAACCTTTCTGCCTTCTGGTATAGGAAAATATTAATGAACAAATGTTCCAGAGTCATTAATATTTTCTATGCATTTTTTATGGCATTGTGAAGGCAAACGAGCACACAGGTCACCTGATGTTAAGTAGAAACTGTGACCCATAGACATTTGTATTCACAAGACTGCAATCCTAAGACTACAAATGCGTTGCCAACCCTGAGGACTAACATGGAATGCCTCTATGCTAGTTACTTCACCGGCTGTCTTATCCCCAAACCGGAACACGAGCAAACACTGCTGTTTTGCGTTAGGTTAATGGATAAGTATGTATTGCTCTATACCTACATATATCGACGCTTGAAAGGCGAAATGGGATAAGCGACATTTTTTGTGATATTGAGTTACATATATCGTTCAAATCAGAAAAATCTGCTGATTTGAAAGATATATGTAACTCAATATCACAAAAAATGTCGCTTATCCCATTTCGCCTCTCAAGCGTCGATATGTTCTTTTATTGTCTAGAAGGTACAAATAGGACATCTCTATAGCTAATTTCGAGACTGCAAATTGTGCAAGACTATCTCTGGATATTTATTTTTAATATGTTTCGTGTAAAATTCCTGGTCTAAATAAATACTAGACTTATTTTTTGACCAGCAAATTAAATAAAAATTTAGCTCATCGAATGTTACATAGCAACGTCTGATAATAAGTATAATTTAAAGAAAAAAAATATACACTGTATTCACTAAACACAACCAAGACATAAAAAGTAAAAACAGTAAACTAAAAAACAAAGTGGTGGGTGTGTCTTCGTGGCAGTGAACCGGACACTGGCTCAGCGTAATGCTGAGGTGCTAGGCACCTGCAGCGCTAATTTTCAGCCAGCACCGAGTGTCACAGACGGTCGGAACGTTATACAAACGAATAAAAAAAATCAAAGTAAATACTATAAAACAAATACTTAAAACAAGACCTCATTATTTTGAATAGTAAAAGATACCCAATAAGCATTGATAATTCAAGAAATAAAACTACAATTTAGAGAAAAAAAAGTGCTGGATAGGAATTTAGGACTTTTGGAGCGTCAAAAAATATCCCTTAAGCTAAATGCTCATTCCATGTAAAACCTGTTACTATGACCTTAATAATATAGTTTGTTTATTTAAATAATTCATACACACTGACTCGTTTTTGCGTGATACAGTTACATGACTAATAAAATATCGCGTATATTATGTTTTCTCACTAATAAACAAAGTATAGAGAATTACAAAAGCTCTGATGTTAATTTCGATTTTGTAAGTGGGATTCTCAAATGCACAATCTAGTGTTTGTAATACAATATTTTGACATGTGGAGAGAGAGTTATTTTTAAAGTCTGATTATTTTACAAAAATATTTTTATACAAAAATGTATCTCCTTTGTTTGTTTATTAAATAATATGGCCATTAATCTAATGATTGTTTTACTTAACTACGTCTTGATACTCGTAATCTTTTAATAATGCCTGGATTGTTTTATTTTTGTGCACTATCCCTTGTAATGTCCCTTGGGCCTATGAATGTTTTTTAACTTAAATTTTAGCTTTTTGCGATGCATCGCTAAATGAAACTGCCAGTGGAAGTTTAGTTTTCGGGAACAATGGGTGTCCTAGCAAGTACGTTATGTTTTATGCATCCTTTAAAATAAACATGAAAATTATAACAAAGAGATTCAACTGACTGATATGTTCAGAAAATGCAGTGTCAGTTAAGTGTTATCTGGGTTTTGTGAAATGCTAAGTAATGGAGGGTTATTATGACATAACTAAGCAATTCTGTTTACGTTCAGAGAAAAGGACAGAGCTAAATAACTGCCATAGCTCTGTCCTTTACGCTCACCGTAAAATAAACTGCATAGCTAGGTCATAACACCCTGGTCACAATACGGGATCGGTGAGCCAATTGCCACTGTTCGTATTTTGGCCGTGGAATGCAAGTACATACATATATATTTCAAAAGGCTGTATCCGCAAGTACTACCTAATCGTCAAAGAAGAAAGGTAATATAAACCTATTTTGGTTAAAGTATGCTTGAGAATTTTCATTTTGTATTAATGGCTTCACTCGTGTTGATGTGTATTTCGCCAATCTTAAGTTATATATGGACACTCCTGTAGCGGCGTGATCCAGCTACTGTAATTTTTATTGTTAAGTGCCAAAGGTTGATTAGTATAAATCAAACACGAGGTGTTAGCCAGTTGTCTCAGCCAAAAAAAAGTGCAATGTAATTACAAAAAGTTTATACAAAAAAAAGGAAAAAGGGTGAGGGAACAATGAGCCAATCACTAAACAGTACGACACTCAGTACTCGATATCACGTCATTTATAAGCATTCTTATTGGGTGACAATGCCGGGTGCATATGTGGTTAGTTCAGGATCTATCCGTAGGGGGCGCCTCCTTGGGTGGTGGTTTGATAGGCTATGATCCCAAACACTCCCATGGACTTATTAGAGAAATAAGTCTATGGATGGATCAAATGCGAGGACAATTTTTGTTCAGTAATTAAAAGAGTAATTTTTTCTCTTGTGGAGTAAACAGAAGCACATGAGGTTTGCTCCATGCGCTTCCCTTACAGGAATAAGTTTGCCTTTGTATTTATTAAATTGATTATTTTGCTTTCCTTTTTATTTGCAAAAATGTGTTGACAGACATCCATACTAAGAGGACTGATCACGTCCTCCCTCCTGTATTTATCCTCTCAAGAACCATTCTCACCTTCTGAAGAATCCCTCCCGAATATCTCCCGAATTATATACGGCTTGTGTTTGGAATATTTTTCCTGCAATTGTTCTGAAAGCCAATGCTGAATTTATTCCGTACTCCGCATTGAGGGTCTCTTTGCACGAGACCACTTGATCTATCCGCACTTGACAGTAACAGGGTAGGAATGCAGTATTGTTACTCGAATGCATTAGGATTATAGAGATTTATGTTGTTATTTGAGAGAGAGGATAAAATGGGATTTTATTTCACAAAAGTTATGTTAGTCCAAAACTAAGTTTGAGACTTTATCCATACAAGTCAACAGATAATAAAATAATACAGGTACTCAGATAATTGCTTTAAAAAAATTAATACATATTCATCCTCAATACAATACCCCCTATTGATGATCAAAATTGATGATTCAAATTGGTACTGTAAAAACTCAATCGTCAATCGATCGATCTATAATTATTAACGATATTACGTTTAAAATGATGGAAAAATATTGTTATTCATTTCATCTGAAAAACATTAATAATATAATTTTCCGTCGATAATTATCACGTTAATAATAATGTGTTACGAATGAATATTTAAAGCAAATCTCCGCAACCGTGTAATTAGTATTACTAAAAAAATTTAATTGTTTCCATAAAAATGTTGAAACTGTCGAATAAAATGATAATTATGATTTTGAATGATAATTTAAACTATTATTCATACGTATACTTTCTAATTATTCGTTGGATGTCTTTAGAGGTGATTAAGGCATTGAGGGCTTATAGTACTGTTAGGCAATGGAATTGCAATCTGTCACTTAAAATACTACTAAACTTCTTGGCATATTTGTGCAAAGTGTGGTTACAGAACTACAAATAAGTCATTTTAGAGTTGTTTATGTTTATGTGGCTCTGCTTATCCCACTGGGAATAAAGGCTTGATGTTATGTATGTATGTATTTTTACTAATTTATTTTTAATAACAACAAAGGTATTAATCGTATACTCTCTTCTTAATAATCAAAAACATAAATATAATAAATCTTGGTAACGAAATAGTAAAAAATAATTACTGTTTTCTACGTCTTAATAATAATTTAAACTATCATACGTATACTTTCTAATTATTCGTTTGGAATGCAAAAAAAACACACACAAGCAAACACAAGTAATAAGCCTGTTGCTAAAGATAACATCCACATACTCGAAGAACCTCGAGAATTGTCCCATTTTATGGGACCAAAAAACACTATATTTTTATGAAAAAAAGAAAAACTTTTATTTCTGACCTTCATTATCAAAAAATTTCAAGTAACAAAAGACAGTTATAGTTTTCAAATATGTTACGATTTTTTTTAGTAAGCCCGTGTGGTGGCCGCGTTAGAATAATGCCACTCCAAGACTTTCCGTGGATGTCGTTAGAGGTGATTAAGGCATTAAGGGCTTGTAGTACTGTTAGGCAATGGGCTTGCAATCTGTCACTTAAAATACTACTAAACTTCTTGGCATATTTGTGCAAAGTGTGGTTACAGAACTACAAATAAGTCATTTTAGAGTTGTTTATGTTTATGTGGCTCTGCTTATCCCACTGGGAATAAAGGCTTGATGTTATGTATGTATGTATTTTTACTAATTTATTTTTAATAACAACAAAGGTATTAATCGTATACTCTCTTCTTAATAATCAAAAACATAAATATAATAAATCTTGGTAACGAAATAGTAAAAAATAATTACTGTTTTCTACGTCTTAATAATAATTTAAACTATCATACGTATACTTTCTAATTATTCGTTTGGAATGCAAAAAAAACACACACAAGCAAACACAAGTAATAAGCCTGTTGCTAAAGATAACATCCACATACTCGAAGAACCTCGAGAATTGTCCCATTTTATGGGACCAAAAAACACTATATTTTTATGAAAAAAAGAAAAACTTTTATTTCTGACCTTCATTGTCAAAAAATTTCAAGTAACAAAAGACAGTTATAGTTTTCAAATATGTTACGATTTTTTTTAGTAAGCCCGTGTGGTGGCCGCGTTAGAATAATGCCACTCCAAGACTTTCCGTGGATGTCGTTAGAGGTGATTAAGGCATTAAGGGCTTGTAGTACTGTTAGGCAATGGGCTTGCAATCTGTCACTTAAAATACTACTAAACTTCTTGGCATATTTGTGCAAAGTGTGGTTACAGAACTACAAATAAGTCATTTTAGAGTTGTTTATGTTTATGTGGCTCTGCTTATCCCACTGGGAATAAAGGCTTGATGTTATGTATGTATGTATTTTTACTAATTTATTTTTAATAACAACAAAGGTATTAATCGTATACTCTCTTCTTAATAATCAAAAACATAAATATAATAAATCTTGGTAACGAAATAGTAAAAAATAATTACTGTTTTCTACGTCTTAATAATAATTTAAACTATCATACGTATACTTTCTAATTATTCGTTTGGAATGCAAAAAAAACACACACAAGCAAACACAAGTAATAAGCCTGTTGCTAAAGATAACATCCACATACTCGAAGAACCTCGAGAATTGTCCCATTTTATGGGACCAAAAAACACTATATTTTTATGAAAAAAAGAAAAACTTTTATTTCTGACCTTCATTATCAAAAAATTTCAAGTAACAAAAGACAGTTATAGTTTTCAAATATGTTACGATTTTTTTTAGTAAGCCCGTTCGGTGGCCGCGTTAGAATAATGCCACTCCAAGACTTTCCGTGGATGTCGTTAGAGGTGATTAAGGCATTAAGGGCTTGTAGTACTGTTAGGCAATGGGCTTGCAATCTGTCACTTAAAATACTACTAAACTTCTTGGCATATTTGTGCAAAGTGTGGTTACAGAACTACAAATAAGTCATTTTAGAGTTGTTTATGTTTATGTGGCTCTGCTTATCCCACTGGGAATAAAGGCTTGATGTTATGTATGTATGTATTTTTACTAATTTATTTTTAATAACAACAAAGGTATTAATCGTATACTCTCTTCTTAATAATCAAAAACATAAATATAATAAATCTTGATAACGAAATAGTAAAAAATAATTACTGTTTTCTACGTCTTAATAATAATTTAAACTATCATACGTATACTTTCTAATTATTCGTTTGGAATGCAAAAAAAACACACACAAGCAAACACAAGTAATAAGCCTGTTGCTAAAGATAACATCCACATACTCGAAGAACCTCGAGAATTGTCCCATTTTATGGGACCAAAAAACACTATATTTTTATGAAAAAAAGAAAAACTTTTATTTCTGACCTTCATTGTCAAAAAATTTCAAGTAACAAAAGACAGTTATAGTTTTCAAATATGTTACGATTTTTTTTAGTAAGCCCGTGTGGTGGCCGCGTTAGAATAATGCCACTCCAAGACTTTCCGTGGATGTCGTTAGAGGTGATTAAGGCATTAAGGGCTTGTAGTACTGTTAGGCAATGGGCTTGCAATCTGTCACTTAAAATACTACTAAACTTCTTGGCATATTTGTGCAAAGTGGTTACAGAACTATAAATAAGTCATTTTAGAGTTGTTTATGTTTATGTGGCTCTGCTTACCCCACTGGGAATAAAGGCTTGATGTTATGTATGTATGTATTTTTAGTAATTAAATTTTAATTACAACAAAGGCATTAATCGTATACACTCTTCTTAATAATCAAAAACATAAAATTAACAAATCTTGGTAACGAAATAGGAAAAAATAATGACTGTTTTCTACGTCTTAATAATTCCTATACTGTTCGCTTCACACTATGTCCCAGCACGCCGCGTTATACACAGCTGTCTGATATTACCGCGGTATCGCTAATTTAATCTTCCGAATAATTAGCGAAGCATTCCATTATCAGATCTGCTTCTGTCTTACCCTGTAGTTTTGGATACGCGCCAGGAATGTTATTAATTTATGATCATAAAAAGTTCTCATCGTTTTTATGGCTATGGAGATTTCGAAGTTGGGAGGGTAATAATAATGATAATGAAGTAAAGAGGTAGCTTGTGTATTGTAATTTTATAGTTATTAGATAATAATACTACTTATTTGGTTTTACTAAAAAACATGTTTTATTGTTTCATTTTGTGACCTATGTTTCTCTGCTCGCGTATTTTAAACCGCTAATATTGATATTTGTTAACGGTATCAAAATTATATTGATTGATTTCTCTATTGCACCGTTTTTTCTATGTTGAACATGTGGTTGACTGGTAGAAAATGCCTTTAGGCATTAATTCTGCCATTTGTACTTTTTACAATTATTTGTATTGTGCAATGAATATTAATTAAGTATAACCGGAGCGTAAAAACTGTTCTATAATGCATATTGCCTTAGTAATAGCTGTTCTTTCATAACCATTATAGTACCATTATTATTACTAAATATCGGTGACTTGTGGCAATTTAAGCACTAGTGATGAGACACGATTTTTAAATGAGATAAAATAACACCTTAAAATAGGTTATTATCACATCTGAAAGTGGGTTAGATCGCTATTGAAAAAACATCAACATAAATATTATGACATTGTCATTAATTCAATAATTATTACGAGACAAAATAAAGAAGTTGAAATCAAAGAGAACACCAACAAAAATACGCTGCAAAATTACAGAAAAATGCTTTATTTACCCATCACGGCATTCGAAGATGAAAGAACATTTTTTCAAGTGGTTTTTTCAAATAAAAGAATAAAAAAAAAATTGAACAAATTTTAACTGTCTATTACGAATGTCATGTTCATACGAGTATATTAAATGATTGAAAAGTTTTTATATTCTGATTGGTTTCTTTTGCTTGACTCGTACAGAAAAACATTAATACATCAGTAGTCTGACAGAAACGACAAATGCTTCCTAAATGCGACGGGTCACCGATGTTTAGTGCACAATACATGTGATGACATCCTAATTTGTACATTAATCATTAAAAATGTTTGAGTAACAAAACAAAATGTGATAACGTAGATGAAAATCAAAATTATTTATTGAAATGAGTAATGTCTTTGAAAATTACATTTCATTTTATCGATACATTATTGGTTACCATGGTTGCTCTTAATATGGATATCAACAATCATCGACTTGTTAGTTACTTATCATGATTACGCTCAATATGGATTTTAACAATGGCGTTTCTTGGAAAATTTAGCCATTGTTAATATTTATCATTTTCATTATCAGTTTGTACAAAAACTTATGTACGGGTATGTAAAGGTAAATAATAAGTCTTACATATACTCGTATCTGTCATAAGAGCTCTCGCTTTGCTGTCACTCGCGCTTTTACCTGGGAACTCGTACCTTAGAGGCTTCATTGACCAGTTACATAAAAAACTAGTCTAGAGTCCAATGTCTAATAGTTCACAAATCCCACTTACCATAAGGCGGCCTGTGTGATCATTTGCCATCTCCAAGCCATAAAAACCCACATTTTAACAAAGTGTGACATTAAATACGCTTCTTTTTATATCGTATTCTGACTAGGTGTTTCAAAAACTCCTCTTACCTAGACGCTGCCCAATAGATAACATCTACAGAGAGAGAGAGAGTTGAGACACAAGTAAATAAAAAAAAAAAATTTAAACGCCGCTTAGCAAAAAAATAATAATATCGTCCAAATAAAATAGGTATAGATGTAGGTTTTCCCGTAGGACCACTTATTTTCAACAGGGGAAAGGGTAGAATGTTTACTGAGACGGATTCAACTATAAGTAAAATAACGCCGAAGCGCTTAAAAATACACCTGTCAAAATAGCAATACAGTATTATGTTTACTGGCGATGATGTGGTAGGCGGGGGCTTAAGGCTGGCAGCGCGTTTGTCTTGTGATTACTTTCTTGAGATTTACGGATATCAGAAACCATCTACCATTACCTAGCTAGTGTTTGCTTGCTTAATTCATTTTTTTTAATAAGAAGGCAAACGAGCACGCTGGCCACCAAATGGTAAGAGGAATCTGAGACCCATTAGACATTTGAATTCTCAAGACTATAATCCTAAGACCTCAAATGCATTACCAACCCTGAGGACTAAAATGGAATGCCTCTACGCTAGTAATTTCATCGGTTCCATTCCCAGAGTAGGGTTGGCAGAGCTACAGAAATACCATCAAATCTAAAAATACTTGTTGTATTACTGTAACCACATTTTGCACAAACAGACTAAGTAAGATGTTTACCAGTGTATTATTTAATGATAGGATGCAAGCCCATCGCCTAACAGTTAAGTACTAACACACAGTACAGGTAAGTACGAGCCATTATTTCCTTAGTCGCCTGTTTCGACATCTATGGGAAGACATGCGGTGGCACTATTGTAACGGGTACGTATCATCCTTACTAATATTACAAATGTGAAAGCGTGGATGTCTGTTACGCTTTCACGCAAAAACTACTTGTCGAATCATCATGAAATTTTGTACACATATTTTGGAAGGTACTAGAAGTAACATAGGATACTTTTTATTTAAAAAAATACATTTTTTTAACAAAAATAAAAATATAAATTGCTGCGGGCGAAGCCGCTGGCGGGTCGCTAGTAATATATAAAGTTCAAAATACATAATGGGTCATAATTCATAACGGTCTTGTTTCTGTGACCGTCAACTATTCTGTGGTGCTAGACAAGTTGCATTCGACAATCGTTAGCGATTATGTTTCGATTGAAAAATATATGGAATTGACGTAAGTGTCACGTTACTATCTCGGTGGCTTACGTCAATTCCATACATTTATCAATCGAAACATTATCGCTAACGATTGTCGAATGCAACTTGTCTAGCACCACAGGATTGTTATAAATCAAACGTAACCTAACCTAATGGATTCTATAAAATAGCCTTTCAAAAAGTCCTAAAAAGTATACGGTTTCAGAAATGGAACCGTTATATATTATGAACGTTATGTATTATGAACTATTATGTATTTTGAACTTTATATATTGTGATAAAATCCTATTGTAACCCAGCAACCACACGGGCAACAAAAAAATATTTTCAAAAAAGACTTTGAAAACGGATCACAGATTCCTAATAACTCGGTATTTTTTTTGCTGTACGTAGGCGAGGTTACTTTTTAATAATAACACTTTTAACCATGAAATACTTATTTTGGATAAAAAAGAAAGAGTGAGCAGTTTTTTTAAGTATATCGCAATTTTAGCATATGCCGGTATTTTTGTTATGCCACCATACATTTTCATTCACAATATTAAAAGCAATTTTCCTCCGTAAAGAATGCCCTGTGGACGCCCTGTATGCGTGGAAGCAGGTGAAAGGTATCCATGCCCTAAAGGAGCCCAACAGGAATCTATATTATTAATATGCCTATGCCTCGTCCGTCCGTCCATACGTCTGTTCGTCCATCCTAAATTTAAAGAGCTGTATCTTTTGAACTGTTTTAGAATATTTGTTGTTACGGCGGATTTGTATAGAGAAATAAATATACATACATAGAACCCATGACTAAAAAACAAATATGCTCATCACAAAAAAAAATGCCCTGACCAGGAATCGAACCCGAGACCGCTAGCTTCAGCAAGTAAGCTAACTACGTCGTCAAGATACCTTGAGCCATCCTCAGAAAAAGAGATATTAATTTGTTATTTTTCCACCGAAAAGCCTAAATAATAAATGTATTAAATATTCAAGTCAGTCATTTCATTTCAGACGCGTCGAAAACTAGTAAAAGATAGAAAATTCCGGGGCCTTATTTAACTTTTTCTTTACACCTTATTGCATTTTTTTTTTCATTTAACTATCGTGACATTGACAATAATATACTCGTAACGTGTCAAAGGCAATATTATTACCCAGTAATGTAGAATAGAGGTCATATAAAATATAAGACATCATATTATTAACCTATTTAAGCTACGAATATAAACGTAGTTAAAAAAAACGAATTATGAGAATAAACTAATAAAATATTATTAATGTAACAAACATTCATTAAACTAAAATAATTACGTACAAAATATGTTTTTGCTCCGAGATAAAAGCCGTACCGTTCGTGATCTTAAATACATTGCCCTTAAAAATTTACTTGGGTTGTTTAAATATACGACGTTAGTTACGAAGTAGGTATTTTATTGGCAGCGATCCAAACCCAGTGAAAATACAAACACCTTCATTGTTGAAGCGTAGCAGCTCCGTAGCATGCTTTGTAGCACTTACGTAGCATGTCTCGTAACACTTTAGTGAACCCTAGCGTAGCACATGTTTCGCTTAGCAACTAATTAGGAAACGTTCAAAGTAATGACTCCTAGAACTGCTTTGTTTCGCAAACCAATTAAAAGAACGTTAATCTTTCCCTCGGCGGTTCATTTATCCCTAGTTTCAATGAGAACCATTCAGTTTTCATAAAACGTGACTCATACCTCTATCTATAGAGCGTGGAGTACAATATCTCTATACAACTCGGCTCTGCAAACATGAAGCTAGCCAGGTTACAACGCTCGCTTAGAAGTTCATCCGTTTTAGCACAGATGGCGCTGGCGGCAAAATTTCGTCGCAACTGTTTGTTCGCTACTGTGGGCTACGCACTTAGCATTTTAACATTAAATATTCAGTAAATAATAGATGGACAGTGTTGTTTGTTTATTTAAAACTCCATTATTTAAGTTTATCGCGGCTTATTTTATGATATTCATTAGTACAGCACAATGAAAAAGCTCTGTTTTTTTTGACAGTTCAAAATTACTTAAAGAAGTAAAAATTTAACGAGATAAAAATTACTAATATATCATAATTATTAAGCAATGGAAGGATCATAGACAACCTTATTTGAAGTTTGCGCTAACAAAATATAACAGAATGTCAAGAAAATGGTCTGGCTAGTACTTTATTTTCTATTATGAGCACCAAGTTGAACTTAAATCTTAAAAAAAATTGTAACTATTGGAAAATGCGGTTACACCCAGTTCTCTGTCCCACCATTGGCATTGTGACAATGTCACGTGATAATTCGGTATACATTACAAAGTTAACACGCTGAGACATCACTATATGTCATATAAACTGCGCAATGTATACTGAAATGTCAACCGTTACGTCATCATCAGGATGGTGAAATAAGAGGCAGGTGTTATAGTAATGAAGTATAGCTTGGTGTAAATTTTAGAAAATGATGTACTTAAAGAACCTATTGAATGACATTATTATGGATCTATTTTTGCTTCAAAGCCTTTATCATAAAAATGACAGTGATATATACTTCCGGGATAGACAAACATATAATATAATCATAAAGCTGCCGTGAAACTTAAACAAGGTAAAATAAGTTATATCTGATTGCGCAAAATCAAAATAATGAAATTGATGGATGTCGATCTACAATCAAGTTGATGTTTAATAATTCATGGTTAAAATAATTTATGTATGGGAGTAAATATAATTTTAATATTCCGTACCCAAAGGGTAAAAACGGGACCCTATAACTAAGACTCTACTGTCTGTCTGTCTGTCGATCACCAGGCTGTATCTCATGAACCGTGATAGCTAGATAGTTGAAACATTCACAGATTATGTATTTGTGATGCCGCTATAACAACAAATCCTAAAAAAATAAAAAAAATAGCGGCTTCCGTACAACAAACGTGATTTTTTGCCAGTTTTTGCTCGAACGGTAACAGGTAGACTAAATAAAGAATTTAATGTTGTATAGATAATGGTACGGAACCCTTCGTGCGCGAGTCTAACTCGCACTTGGTCGGTTTTATACATAAAAATAAACTTAATCACATACAAATTTGATATTTAAGTTTAATTTATAATATAGAAAAATTGATTTATTTGTTTATTCTCACTTTACACCCTTTTACAGAAAATGTAATACATTATATACGCTACTAGCGACCCGCCCTCGCTTCGCTCCGGATTAAAATATTATACATATAATCCTTCCTCTTCAATTACACTATCTATTAAAAAAAACCGCATCAAAATGCGTTGCGTAGTTTTAAAGGTTTAAGCATACATAGGGATATAGGGACAGAAAAAGCGACTTTGTTTTATACTATGTAGTGATATTTATTTTTACATGTATTTCCCTCGTCAAGCGTTTGCCTTCAGCTACGAATAGGTGA
Organism: Acleris holmiana; assembly: GCA_949316455.1. NCBI lineage: Eukaryota > Metazoa > Arthropoda > Insecta > Lepidoptera > Tortricidae > Acleris > Acleris holmiana. Next base: position 18,256,139 of record OX438768.1, on the reverse strand, counting down.
AAAAATTATTTCTAATCATAAAATATATATGTTGTGTTTTTCAGTGTGAAAAATTACATTTATAAACATCACGGCTTCATTCCCAGAGTGGGGTAGGCAGAGCTACAGAAATACCAACAAACTCGAGAAAGACACAATCAGGCCAAGAAGTTTACTAGTGTATTAGTGACAGATTGCAAGCCCATCGCCTAACAGTATTACAAGCCTTTATTCCCTTAGTTGTCTCTTACGACATCCAATGGAAGACATGGTGTGGCACACGGCTTTTCGTCATACAACAATTATAAATTAAAATTTTATTTTTTAGATGTTGCTGCCTACAAAGTTAGTATAAAATAATTATCAGAGATCTTGTTAGCATTAAAGCAAATAACCACCGTGTAACAAACAATAGCCTCCCTTTGTGTAGGTATTCTCTTATAAATAACGTCGCTCATTTTGTCGTTGATTTTACCTGACAATTGTAACTCGAACCACGTAGGTATTACTGTATTATTATTATCTTATTTTTCCCAACTAGCTACTCTAGCCGAATTTCAATTATTTTATCAAAATTTCTTTTAATGAGTGTATTATATAGAATGTTCATTTCATCAAAAGGCATTTCTTGCGGCATGTGTTATTCTTTTTGACGGTCACTAGTCTTACCTAACCTACTCTACGTAATTAATGTTCGAGATATCGTGATGTCGTCCAGGTGGTATCAGTCATGTGTCATATTGTTAGTTTTTAATATACCAAAGCCTCTAGGATATGATACATACACATACATAACATCACGCCTTCATTCCCAGAATGGGGCAGCAGGCAGAGCTACAGAATTACCAAAAACTCTACAAGGATTCTAAGAAAAAAAAAACGATTAGAAATATGTTTATCGTTATCTAGTACCCATATATTATAGCACAAGCCCAGAGCTAAGTTTGTGACTAGGTCAATTTGTGTGACATTATTATTATTATTGTCAATATTTATTTAAAATCTGTAAGTTAAGTTTTTTACAATAAATGTTAAGATATAAAAGTAAAATAACAATACTCATATAAAAAACAAACACTATAAAAAACCTAACCTACGGGTGCCGCCGGCAGCGGGGCAGGGCTCAAGCAACCGGTGGTTAGGGCTGCAGAGAGAGGAACCTCCTCACAATACGTGCCGTGTCGAGGAGTACAGCTTTCTGTATCTGGCCCTTGATCCAGCCACCTAGCGAGAGTCTCTTAAGGTGTTGATCGAGACTCTTCGCTATAAGACCGTTCCCTGAAACAACTATCGGGACAATGATCGTCGAGTCAACATCCCACATAGCGGTCACCTCATGAGCCAAGTCAAGGTACTTGCTGAGCTTGTCCTTCTCAGCCTTCACGAGGTTCTCGTCATGCGGGATGGTGACGTCAACGAGCACTGCCCGGCGTTGAGATCGATCTGTTAACACGATATCAGGCTTATTGGCAACAATAGTCCTGTCCGTGATGACAGATCGATCCCAATAGAGCGTAGCACAACCATTTTCGAGAACTGGTGCCGGTGTGTACTTATAGTACGGCACTTCGGACTCAACAAGACCATATTGAAGAGCAAGTTGCTGATGGATGATCCTGGCCACGAGGTTATGTCTGTGCAAATACTCACCGTTGGCCAAATGGGAACAACCAGAAATAATGTGTCTGAGAGACTCGCCGGGGCGACGACACGCTCGACAAATGTCAAATTTATTATTATTATTATTACATTATATTATTATTATTATTCTTGATAATTTTGTAACCAACTTTTGCACAAACAGGCAAGACATGATATGTTCGTATTATCAATTTGACAATAATATAAATTGATATTATATGTAAATCATACCCAGAAATAAAACAGGCCTACGCTTGTAATGACGAAAATGGTTGTGTTGTTCTAGTGTTGCCACATAAAGAAACGTCAGTGTCTTATCGTTTATTTTTTGACTGTCGCTGATGATTGTGTCGATACCCCTGTATATTTAAGTTAGTTTTTAAGTCAGGGTCCATCTAATGTTTAATGTGTCATTTGTTTTAAGTGTACTTTTGTAAGGGTTGTTACTATTTTAATTGAATTGCGTCAAAAAATTACCAACGCACAAGACACTCACTAATATCCACTTAAAACGCACTGAAGGGTCAACTTACGCTAGCCATTACCTTTACACCGAGCTCGACTGTGAATTATTTTAGAGAATAAACCACCGATTTAAATATTCCAACCGCAAACCCTAAATCACAATGACAAATAGTAAAATCAATTTTCCGCAGCCGTATTTTACCAAGCTAGATAAACAGTTAATTCGCTAGATTAGCAATGTCGCATGTATTTATAATGGTCAGCTTGTTAATGGTATTTATTAACGAGTTTGTGATTGTGTTAATAATTAAACAAGAGTTATTAGTGGGATTTGTAAGTGATATATCCTCCAGGATACCCGCATCCTTTATAAAGAACTAAATGGACGCTCACTTCAAGTCCTGACACTTTGCAAATAAAGTCATCTGAAAAAACTGAGTGTACTTTATAAAGTACATAATATTTACCGCTAAAATTAGCTTTGTTCTACATAGCTAAAAACGGTAACAACAATTTTAGACTTTCAGGACTCAAGGGCAAAGTCCTTTATAAAGAACTCTCGACTCTTATGAAAAAAAATATGTCAGGACACAGGAGGATATCTATGGTAGTGTTTTTTTTTAACTTGAGCAAAAATTGTTATAAAACGAAACCCGATGTTTATTCAGTAAGTAGTCCACACCACGCAGTGTAAGCAGACCAGGGGTGCAATGGTCCAATGATATTAAAGAACAGCTGGCCCACGATGGGCCGAATAACCAGTAACAGGGTAAATTGGAAGAAACTAGGAGAAACTTATATCTAGGGCATTCAAATATATGCTGCAGGAGACGAAGAAGAAGGAAGGCAGCACGGGCACTTTTACACAGCGGTTCCCCAAGAGAAGACCACGTTGTCTACCTACAGTCAAAAACATATATATAGTTATTGCGTCAGACATTATGTGTACATAGACATTTTTATCACTGTCAATATTTTTGGCGACACAGGAACGTTATTTTTATTATATTGGCCAAAACACTTACAAAAGTGTAAAATAAAAAAATGATTTAAAAAACAAAGACCACCTTCTAAAACGCAAACAATAACTTTTTTATAATTTTAGGTACCTACCTAAAAGGTTAGTCCAACTTAAGTCGGTGACCACAATATTTTCAACAAAACAAGCTGACTTCAGTTGGGCTAGGTAGGTACCTACAATTTTAAAAGAAGTTATTTTTTGCGTTTAATGAGGCGGTTTTTGTTTTCGTAGTAATAAGGTTAATTTTGCTACAGGAGTTTCAACTGAGTTCTGCCTAGCTTAGGAGGGCTGAAACGTCTTGTGAAGATCCTTGAGGCAGGCCTTTATCCTGCAGGGAATGTCTTTTGGCTGATATGACAATGATGTATACACGGTACTTGTAATTTATTGTACTAAATATTTGTTCATACGTTTAGATAGGGGTGTACACATTTAAATATATATTTATTTAGATTATATTTTGAGTTCTTGATCATAATAAATTATTTAGGAGTATTTGGTGGACTAACCACATTTTCTCTGTTCTTTGGCACGTCCTTGACATCGTGCTACGACAAAATCTTAGCTTTTTCAAGACAACTCGTAAACCTTTTTTAATAAAGCTTCATCAGATAAAATTCGGTTCATTACAATATCAAGTAGAAATAATTTTCCTTGACTACTACATTCATACAATAAAAATAGGCAACAGAATATCATCTCGAACTAATACATGTTTTTTTTCGTAAAATAGTAGGCAACACAGTATTTAGAAGAAATAATACGATTTAAAAACTCAGCAGTCCATTTTTTAGTTTTGAAGTTGAAAGTGGTCGCATCTCGAATTAACACACCGAATACACGACCTGCGCTGATGATCGCGGCACGTCAGCTGACTCAACCCAGATGGTACTGTTTTAGATGGCGCGAATAGTTAAAAAAGTCCTTTAGTGTCGTCTCTCGACTGCCAGATAAGTTAAAAATATGTCGGTTTTACCACTTCGTAGATTAAAAAGAAACGCTATCCGATGTAATACTCATCTCAAAAACAAACTTTTTTGAGTTAATGCGGTATTGAATGTCATGTGCGATCTGTTTTATTAAAAAAAACTCATTTTACATACATACATACATATTATCACGCCTTCATTCCCAGAGTGGGGTAGGCAGAGCTGCAGAAATACCAACAACTACAACAAGAGTTGTTGGCGATTCTGTAACCACATTTTGCACAAACAGGCTAAGATGTTTACCAGTGTATTAGTGACAGGTTGCATGCCCATCGCCTAACAGTACTACAAGCCCTCATTCCCTTAGTCGCCTCTCACGACAACCACAGGAAGACATGGAGTGGCACTATTCTAACCCGGCAACCACACGGGCAACGGCCACGGGGTCATTAAAAACTCATTTTAATTTACTTTTTATCAAGTTTACTAACGTAATGTCAGTTTAACTCATTTCTTTCAAAAATTATTAAAAGTAATATCGTCTATTAGCTTAAACTTCCAAATGATATCTAAACAGAAATGAACACTGCTGCCACTTTGCCGCGATCCTAAACTCCTTTGAAACGCATAGTTGGTTCGAGGTCGCAACTACCTCGCTATTGTATCGCATTCTTGCTTCAAACATAGCTCGAGCATACTTTGGCATCGTTATGAAATTTTAATAAACCTTTGGAAACAGTGTTAAAAACTTTGAATTTGACGTTGAAACTTTGTCGAAAGAACTGAATTCACCTAATTAAAACGGTCACCCATAATTTTATCGAATAAAGAAGATTCACTTTTTTCTTAAGCTACTAGAAAGTGCTATGCAAGAGAAGGATAACTGTATACGCGAAAATATTTTTGTATGAAGCTTTAAAAATCCTTACTTTGACGAGAGGAATGACGTCGCAGCTCTTTTTCCACGTTCAAAATATACTTATATTTTTTTTATAAGGTCTATAATAAAGATATGAGTATATAATTGAGTTTATTCCAGAAATTACTATGTTTAAGCCAATATCGTAAATATAATGAGGATGCCTAATAAAACAATCTAAACCGCAAAAATTTTTTTTTTTAGCAAGCTTTGATTCTATATTATAAAGTCTTCAAAAAGGTCAAGATTGAGTGTATTGCGTTTCATGTGCCTTTTTTACATTTTCTCCTATATCGTAACAATGAAACTCAATTCAATTATTGGGGACCTAGTGAAAAAGGGTATAAGTCGATTTAACTCGTAATAAAAAGGGTATATGCATAAACGGAGTGTACTAGACTTATACCCTTTTTCACTAGGACCCCAGTTTATGCTTAATACTTTTGTTTTAAAGGTTTTTCGATAAAGTAAAAGTTACCCTATTAAAACAGAACAGAAAATTCGTAATTTCATTGGCATATTTTATTACAAATATTTTTTTACTAGATATTTTATATTAAGTTGTGTTGTTGTTGTTGCTGTCGTAGTGTTTTTAGATTATATTTTTATAAAATTAAATGAATAATTACTTATAATTCAATATTATGGAGCGAACGGTTAACGGTGCGTAAATAAAGCTCCGTCAAAATTGACACCATGTAATGAGTATGACCCATTCTTTTGTCTACGCAAAATCACCGTGTTTTACGGGTCGCTTTCTTAGTCTGATTTAATACATATCGGATATATTCGAATGTCAGTGAATTTAGGTTTTAAACGCAACAGCAAATGATTTTCAGATGTTTCGTATTCATCTTAACACGTGCTTATTCATGTATAATCACATCACACGTGTTCCAATATGTACAAATTGTACCTTTATAAATATAAGTATGGAGTCAATTACGTCGGTATATAATTACCATAAATCGACCGTTTACTAATAACCATTACGTCTAATGTAGGGATCCGAGTAAATTGTTCGGTGTAAACTGAGCGCCTAGGGTTAAATTTTTATATATCTGTTTTAGTAAACTTAACATAATACATTATACATTACATCGGGACACTCGATTGCCTAGCATCCTTCACCTCACTAAATCTCATGCATTCACAACACAGCCGACCATCGGCCTGCAAGCAGGTCGTGCTCCGGCGCAGATCTAAATATCCGGGGACAATGTAACACAAATTGACCTAGTCCCAAACTAAGCTCTAGGCTTGTACTATGGGTACTAGACAACGATAAACATACTTATATAGAGAAATAAATACTTAAATACATAGGAAACATCCAAGACTCGGGAACAAATATTCGCGCTCATCACATAAATATCTGCCATTACCGGGATTTGAACCCAGGACCGCTGGCTTCGGAGGCAGGGTCACTCCCAACCAGGCCACCGTGTCGTCGTACATGCCTTTGTACTACTTTTAATTATGTTATTTTAATAATGTATATGTCAAACGTGAAATTCCACTTATGATATTGTTGAAGATTACTGAATAAACGTACCGATTTAACTAAAAATCTATTATTTACTACTAGTAAGCAGAAAAATAAAATTTCATAAAATATAATTCCTGCCACGTCCATGGTTACACTTTTTTTTAAATGTGCTTCGGTGATCCTACAAATGATAAGAAGGTGTACCTTAAATTCTATTGGTTAAGTAAGCCAAGTAATTAATTGTTGCGTGCAACCCAAAAAGTAAAGGCAAGCAAGAAAGCCATTTTAGGTATAATTAAAACATATATTTATGGGTTTGACCTTGACGTCATTAAAAAGTCAAGAATTTAAAAACATAAACCACTTGTTTAATTTACCTTTCATCATCGTAAGACGTAACAATTTTCTGTAATGTAGGAGAGGTACCCTAAAAAAAATATACTAATATGCATATCCATGCCAAATTGCAGCTTTCTAGTACTAAATAGTCTTTGCACTAGGCTGCGGATGGACGGACGGACGGACATGGCGAAACTATAAGGGTTCCTAGTTTGACTGCGGAACCCTAAAAACAGGTCTTCAAACTGGTAATCCGACTCGATTTTGATAGATTCATCCAAACGACAGTTTCTCTATTTAATCTGTTTTTTTCTCGATTGAAGCGACGGATTTGAAGTGGTAGAGCAACACAGGCTCCGCACAGATGGTCAGCGTAAATATTTACGTAAATTGAAATTTCAAATGGATACAGTTATGGGTTGGATATTGCTAACTGAATTTCGGACGTATTTCTGCATCTTTTATATTAAAAACAGATTTTTCCCTTAAACAGCTGCTTGTAGGAGTCAAATGAGTATTTGCGAGATGTTTTAAGAGGTCAATTATAATGACTAGACCCCGATTATTTAGTGCCGTTGACACAAACTCAACTTCGCGCTGCATATAAGCTGATTTAAAATATTTTATTCGTAATCATTTATAACGTATCAACCTCTTTAGTTAATCTTTATTGAGATTAAAAATAAACGAAGAATAGACACGAAATATCTTTGATTGACTTGACTGTTTGACCTACACAGAAAATTGCGTGATACGTAAACAGAAACAGTTACGTTGAAAGGCGTGATTTAGGTCTAATAAACAAATATTTATGTGTTTTTTTATATATCAAGGTGTTTTTTTAAATTAACATTTGGTAACTTAAATTACTGGTAGTGTTATAAAACCACTTCCTGTATCTGAAATGATGTCACATTTACGTCAGTGGTACCAAATATGCGGGGTATGATAATGTCTAAATAAATAATAGACGGTTTTGAAAGGCGTGATTTACATTAAAATTTTATTTACGTGATTTTTTTATACATTGACAAGTTTTTTTTATTAAAATTTGGTAACTTAAATTACTGGTAGTGTTATAAAACCATTTCCTGTATGTGAAATGATGCCACTTTTATGTCAGCGGCACCAAATGTACGGGGTCTGATAATGTCTATAAATAATTGTACATGCGACGAAAGTCTTTTTATCTTAATAGTGATGGTGGCCGAATTATCGATAATACGGCCAGTTGGGGTAAAAACTAATCAAGATCCAGTTAATGATTAAACTTACTATTATTAGATTATATGGCACTATTTCTTTTCTGCGACTCCGTCTGCGTAGACGTCACCCCTTAAGAACCGTCCAATTTATAAGGTCAAAAAGTACCCTATACCCTTCTCGGTGAGCAAAGTTCATCTAAATCGGTCCTAAGTTTATCAATTAAAGCGTAACAAACAAACAGACAGAGTTACTTTCACATCTAGCTATACTGATAAAGCTGAAGAGTTTGTTTGTTTGTTTGCTTGAACGCGCTAATCTCAGGAACTACTGAACCCATTTAGATGACATTCGGTATGGACATAACTACGGTACCGGGGAAGGACATGTGATACATTTTATCCCGGAAAATTTAACAGTTTTCGAGGGAATAGCAATAAACAAGATATTTGATATAATATAGACGACACTATCAAATAGTGATTTAATAGTGTCGTCTAAATACACATAGGGGAGCAGCGGAAAACTAATTCTATGCTTACGAAGTCGCGGGCGTCTTCTAGTTTATAATAATTGTAGAGATTTATTTTATGAACTTATACTACTGGGTGATTTTGGGGTCATGATCCGGAATGGCCAAAAGTGAATAACATTGTCAAACTGAACAACTCTTCCGATGGTACCAACCACGAAATCGCCAAAAAAAAACCAGCTGTTCCATACATTAACCCTGAATTATTTTACCGTTAATGTATGGAACAGCTGTTTTTTTTTTGGCGATTTCTACTTTTGACATGTTCTCATATTGTTAACATAACGATAGCTCTTATTTACTTGACAGTAATGGTGGCCAAATTGATAACAAAAGAATAACATGTTGATAGCAATATTGTTTTATCAAGTAGAACAGAACCCACGTTTGTTTTTTTTTCACATCTTGTAATTATCTCCCTCCGTGTGGTTGCCGGATTAGAATAGTGACACTCCATGTCTTGCCCTGGATGTCGTGAGAGGCTACTAAGGGAATAAAGGCTTGTAGTACTGTTAGGCGATGGGCTTGCAACCTGTCACTAATACACTGGTAAACATCTTAGCCTGACTATGCAAAATGTGGTTACAGAATTATCAACAAGTTTAGAGTTGTTGGTATTCTGTAGCTCTGCCTACCCCACTCTGGAAATGAAGGTGTGACTTTATGTATGTAATTATCTCTATCCTCGTACTATAATAATATATAATATTTCTCACAATTTCTACAGAGGAGTAGAATTTAAAATCTAATCTCTTAAATTCCCAGAACAGTAAGGACTAACACCGGATGTACTATTTGTCGCCGCACCCCAGTTTCCGGCGCACTTCCGGTCTTGGCTTATCACAATGTCTTTTCTTTTAATTTATAAAATGAAACGTTGGTAGGATTTAAAAGTATTATTTTTGTAGAAGCTGCTCAGTGTGAAATATTTAACGTTTTGAAATTGCATTTATTTTGTAATGTATTTATCCAAGCTAGAGATTAAATTGTTTTATATTTAAGAAAGTTTTATCGTTTAATTAAATATTGTATAAGTATCGCCGGACAATCTCACACAAATTGACCTAGTCCCAAACTAAGCTCCAGGTTTGTACTGTGTGGGTACTAGACAACGATAAACTTACTTATATGAAATATATACTTATACATAGAAAACATCCAAGAGTCAGGAGCAAATACTCATGCTCATAACACAAAATATCTGCCCTTACCGGGATTTGAACCCGAAATCACTAGCTTCGAATGCAGTTTATTTATAATAGTTGCGTTTATTCGATTATGGATTTTTAGGGTTCCGTAGTCAAACTAGGAACCCTTATAGTTTCGCCATGTCCGTCCGTCCATCCGCAGCCTAGCTCAGAGATTCTTAGTACTAGAAAGCTGTCATTTGGTATGAATATACATATTAATCACGCCAACAAATAAATAAATAAATAAATAAATAAATAAATAAACAAAGTAGTAAAATGAAATTTTAAATATATTTTTTTTGTGTACCTGCCTTACACTTAACGTGGAGATGTATTTTTTTTCTCGTCTAACAAAAATATTACGGGTTTGTTTAAAATATTTTAAGCTTTAAAGCGCTAATTTTTGTTAGAGTCAATCGTCCTTCCCCCTAAAGCCAAAACTACAAATACTAAAAATCTGAAACAGCATATCCTCTCTGAAATTGCTATACTAATGCATTGAACAAGGAAACTGTCAACTCTTTGGTCTCACAATATGACACGTTGGCCCAGTTGGGAGTGACCCTGCCTCCCAAGCCAAAGGTCCTGGGTTCAAATCCCGGTAAAGGCAGATATTTTTGTGATGAGCGCGAATATTTGTTCCTGAGTCTTGAATGTATTTACGAGTAAGTATGTATTTCTTTATATAAGTATGTTTATCTTTATCTAGTACCCATAGTACAAGCCTAGAGGTTATTTTGGGACCAGGTCACTTTGTATGAGATTTTCTTCTGATATTTATTTATTTACAATGTCTTGATTTTTTTCTTACAATAGTAACACGGTTTGTTTAGTAGTTTGCTACTTTTAAAAATTAGCAAAAAGAGTTTAGAGTACTTTTTATTGAAAAAAAATATGCACAGATTTGGGAAAAAAGCGAAAAACAACTTAAACGCATAAGAAAAAATTTTAGTAATGATTATCAGTAACAACACGGGAATGCTAAGCAACTTGCTACTCTTTAAAAATAAGCCGAGTAAAACATACTTAATATACGATTAATATACGAGTACAAAGAAAGAAAGAAAGAAATAAATAAATAGTTTATTCGTGACAAACAACAAGTAAAAAAAATTAAAACTTTAATGGTTATTGAAACGTAATTTGTCACGAAATGGTCACAACTTAGCGTGATGCTGGCAGAGCCAGCACTGTTCTTCCGTAAAGACCATTTGGTGAAAACACAGCGCAATGACGCCACGATCGCACATGCAATAGGTATAGAAGGGGAAACAAAAAGTTACAAAACACTTATAAAAAAACAAGTAAAAAACAAAAACAACAAAAAGAATGCCACGCAGCTATACAATCGTCTTGCAAACACCGCTTTACACAGCACCATACAGTGTGTTTGTTTAAAAAAAAGAAAACTGAACTAGACCTAACGAAGTATCCCTTGTTACTATTAGTCTGTGTTAATTACAAACTAAACCTGGGCTTCTATTCAGGTGCGTTAAAACGATATCGTGTTTGACACGTTTAAGAATCGTTTATGTCACAGTCGCCATTATTGTAAATGACATAAGAGTTATCAAAACGTTGACAATACGGAAACAGGTCAAAAACGATATCGTTATGACGCAGTTGAATAGAGGCCCTGATTTGGATTACACGGCCTTAATACGAACGGTGGTAAGTGGCTCAATAATCCCGTTTCATGACGTTATCTCAAAATCTCAGTAAACTCTATACACCCAAAAATGACACTACACCGAACGTCCCAATCAAAACCTAACCATGCATTATTCAGCGGTCGACGTTAATTGAAATGCACCGGCCCTCTTCGATGCTAATCTCATTGGCACCTCACATAAATCATTTACCCTATGCTACCTATAAAGCTAAAAAGACGCAAGTGTTTTTTAAATCCAAGGGAAATGTAACCTTTTTGTTGTAATCATAGAGTTGTGTTATGTTTTTTTTTTTTTTTAAAAGCTCTTTTGTTTTTTGAGGGTTTGAAATAGTGAGAAGTTGGTTTTTGTAAATGTGGTGTTCAATTGAATGAAAAAAGGTTATATTTTAAAGTTTGCTAAAATTAATGGCGTGATTTTTAATAGCTAGAATAAGGTAGTTCAAAGAAGTCTGTTTTTTACGGTTTGCACTTAGAACTAAGTATCAACATGACGTGATAATTTTTTTACCTTAATTTCCTTTTTTTTGAGTAGCGTTAAATATCATGTTACGGCTACAAGATGTAAAGTAAAATCATTATAATATAGGGTGTAAAATAAACAAAATAAATATCAGGGATCATCTGACACAAATTGACATAATTCCAAACTAAGCTCTAGGCTTGTACTGGGTACTAGACAACGTTTATACGAATAACATCAGGGCTCAGGAAAAAGTATTCGCGTACGTCACACAAATATTTGCCCTTACCGGAATTTGAACACTAGACCACTAACTTCGGATGCTGGGTCACTAACAACTAGGCTGACGTGTCGTCAAGACGATCTAATTAACTAAAACTGTACTTTTAGAACATTTTAAAGATGAGTGTATGTTATGGATTTTTTATGTGAAAATGTATGGTTCAAAATAATATCATGTTTATTTTTTATCTTAAGGAGAAGGCACACGAGCACTCATTCCACCTGATGGTAAGTGGAATCTGAGACCCATAGACAGTTGAATTCTCAAGACTATAATCCTAAGACGTCAAATGCGTTGCCAACCCTGAGGACTAAGATGGAATGCCTCTATGCTAGTAATTTCACCGGTTGTCTTATCCCCACACCAGAACACAACAATGCGAACACTGTTGCTTGGCGGGTGGTTAATGGATAAGATGGTGGTAGCGATCCGGACGGACCCTGCACAGGGTCCTACCACCACTATGTGTATTTAAAAATAATTTTCTCCGCACTTGTAACTACATAGTAAAACCATACCGCAAGGGAGCAGGGCCTCTTTTCAGGTGAATTAAAAAGATATCGTGTTTGACACGTTTAAGAATCGTTTATGTCACAGTCGCCATTATTGTAAATGACATAAGAGTTATCAAAACGTTGACAATACGGAAACAGGTCAAAAACGATATCGTTATTACGTTGTAGAATTCCAGCCCAGGGCGCGAGACTTTGCAGCCGTTATGCAGTGCGGATTTCTGATACTTTGCCTTCATAATCAGCTTCAGTATATTTTAAGAGGCTCTTTTATATCATAAAGAACAACACTATATATTTACAAAAAAAATGTAAACATTTTAATTCTCTTTAACCTTAACAATTTATCACTTTAAAAGAATGGTCTGCAAACAGCTGTGTCAGTTTGTGGTGCCCAAAAATACCTTATTGTCAGTATAATAGAATCCCGAAACTTATTTAAACAGAACAATCGAATATCTCGGATAGGTTCTCATGAGGGTGATGAAATCACGTTACGAGAAAAGTTTTAATACAAATGTGGAGGGTTACAAAGCAAGAGGAAGGCCTAAAAAGACGGATGAATTATGTGAAGTGTGATATGAAAAAGAAATAATGAACTCTGAAATAATAGCTAATAGGGATGTGGGGAAGAAAAAGGAGGAGCAAGGATATGATGATTATGATGAATATTTCGTATCTAAAGCTCTAAACTACTTGAAACTTGATACTTACCTTACATTTACTGTTAGGATCTTAATTAAAAATTAAATTAAATTATGACATTCGGAAGACTGCCGATGCCTATAGCACAGGACTCATCTCCTATTATAAGCATTAGCCTCACCTAATTAATTATTCAATTTGCTCGTTTAATGTGTCTAAAACAGTAAGTTGCCAAATTATGTACATAATTATATTTACCACATGTTTCGCTTACTATAGCATTTAAGCACAAGCTATTAGCATGTATAGCTTATGTTAATCATCCGTTTATGTACCTATGTAACTGAAATAAATTTGATTTGATTTGATTTAAACTAGATGCTTGCTATCGTAAACGTTTATATTTAAGGTTTAAGGGCTAGGATTCAACAAGGTAATAACGATATCGTTTTTAAAGTGTTTCCGTATTGTCAACGTTTTGATAACTCTTATGTCATTTACAATAAAGGCGACTGTGACATAACCGATTCTAAAACACGTCAAATGCGATATCGTTATAACACTGTAGAATAGAGGCCCTGTAATGCAATAAGGTTGCGACAACCTGTGATGGTAAACTTATTGCATGCTAGCTGTCGCATTAATATTTAGTTTTTCAAAGTTAAGTTAGGAAATGCGTTAGAATGTGGATTGCTTATTTTTATAAAATAACAGAGAGTCACCCACGGGCCGTGATGCTGCACGGTCATGTTCTGAGCAGTGTCTATAAAGCTAAAATAAATTTAATGCATTTTTATACATTTAAAAATTCTTTACAGTACTTTGTAACTTAGGGTCCCTCTGAAAACCAGCGCCACGGCTTGCTGCGACACAATGCTGAGTAGAAACCCTTTTCAACGCCATGTTTAATGTGTCATTTGCTTGAAGTGTATTTTTGTAAGCGTTGATTTTTTTTTTTCTATTCTATTCTCTAATCTATTCTATTCTACGAATTTTGAAAACGGACAAAATGTATGGAAAGCGCTTGACGCGACCGTTAGGTAGCTAACGTCAATTCTATATTCTATATCGTCATTTTCGATGACGATAACATTCGCCAGATGCATCTGATTTAAGGCCATTGGTGTTTTGGGAATCCCGTAAATGCTTACCATGGTAATCAAGATATTTTTGGAATAACTGTACACTCAGTATTTGTTCAATTAGCTTACTGTTGTCCCCAAAATAAAAATTGGACAACCGTTCCGGGGTCACCCTAAACTAAAATCCAACATAAATTACGCCTTACGACAAAGTTCCGTAGATCGGGCGTTAAATTTGTTATTCAGATATTCCTCTGCTAATAAAGATTTATATCCCACTCATTATTTTGCCAAGCAAATTCAATTTTGTATCTCATTTATATTCAACTCACCAACTTAGCTTAACTTTGTGTGGAATTAAATGGAAGTTCCAATTTGTACACAAAGTGCTTTTTGAGTGATTAGTTAGTTGGTAAGTGAAAGTTTAGTTTCTTGTACATTTTAATCTAGAATTTATTGCTTTCAAGCAATAGGGTTATATACACTCTTAAAAACAAAAGTTGTCTCACCTGTGGTCAATAGTTAAAAGCTTGTGTGCATATAAGATATGTTTTTATATGATAGGTCTAAAGCACTCCTGACGGCGTTTTTGCGGGTATGGTCTTAGCCAGAAAATTAGGCCTTAAAAACGTTAACTTTCGGTGTGTCCACAGGAAAGACGGTAACCTAAATTTGTGTATGACCTAATAATAAAAACTGTTTCCCTGCTAAAGTAAGTACCGTTATCTCCTGGTAAATTATATGAAGTATGTGCAACCTCACTGTTGATGTTTAGTTCAATGTTTCAGTACCTAAATTCTTCTCTCCAAAACAATATTGCCTTTGACATGTTATCGTATTCGTCAACATATTGATAACTCTTATTTACTTGGGCCGAGTAAAAAAAATGTTAACGTGCCAAAAGCTACTGTTATACCGATTTGAAATAGAGGTCCTGTAAGTAAGCCGTGTGGGCAATTTTTTACTGACGAAAAAAACGGAGGAGGTTCTTAAGTCGACGTATTTTCTTTTTATGGATGACCACCAATTACTCCGCCAATTGTGGTCCGATTTTGAAAAATATTTCTTGGTTAGATAGAGATACTTCCGTTCCGGGATCAGCGAGGAATTGAGGGAACTCCTCAAATATTATAGGCAAACATATAGCGATTTTAGTATTTTTAGTAACAAGTCTAGCATTTTCATTCAGAAAGTATAACTTGGTGCAGTGGAACCGCTGATGAAGACCACAGATGGCCACCGGAACACCTCAACGGTACCTATTTCAAGGGTGGCGATAAGATATCTCGACTAAGATAGTTGAGCGACTACAACGAAGAATATTGACTTGTTGAAATATAACTATGAATTTCCCGTGGCGTTGCTTGCGACGCGCTTGAAATTACTTAAATTTTCATATCAACTAAGAAGTGGGACTATATAACAGCGTATCATGATCTTTTAAAAGTATAAAATGAAATAAATGTTTAAAAAAACAAAAAACCGCCTTCAAAAACGCAAAAAATAACTTCTTTTATAATTGTAGGCACCTAATAGGTTAATCCATCTGAAGTCGGCGACCACAATATTTTCAGCAAAAAAGCCGACTTTAGTTGGACTAACCTATTAGGTGCCTACCATTTTAAAAGAAATTACTTTTGCGTTTTTGAAGGTGGTTTTTTTATACGTTAACAATCTACCAGCGCTTCTTAAGAAAAAGTGCGGCTAGAAACTCCACAGAGAGTCATTCTTTAAAGTTTACAATAATCAATCTAAGTAATGTTGAGAAACATTGACATTTGTCTGATTTCCTAACGGTCGACCGTGTATGTTACCTGCCAATACTATATGCAAACTCCATTGCAAGTTTTTGTCTATAGATATCTGTAGTAACAGTGCCCCTTATCTCTTGTTTTAGACACTTTAATTTGGTTAGTAATTTGTCAATTAACGTTATGTTTGAACAACTACACTAATCTGTCAAATATATTAAGTGTGCAGCTATTTATAAGGCTGACTGTACCACTTTATATCTAAAATAGTTGAGCACTGTATCGCAGTGCCGGTGAGACCTCGGTTTTTCGTAAGCTTTTCTTTGAAGCTGCGTCCCAATGATTAGTGATAGGTAACTATTGTTTTTGAACTAAACCATTAACCTACCGCCAAACAGCAGTGCTCGCATTGTTGTGTTCCGGTTTGGGGATAAGACAACCAGTGAAATAACTAGCATAGAGGCATTCCATCTTAGTCCTCAGGGTTGGTAACGCATTTACAGCCTTAGGATTGCAGTATTGTGAATGCGAATGTCTATGGGTCACAGTTACCACTTATCATCAGCTGGCCTGTGTGCTCATTTGCCTTCTCAATGCCATAAAAAAACCTATAAAAACGTATTAAATAGCTCTAACACAAATGCAGAAAGACAACACGCTAGGTACAGAGACTACATAGCTAAACGTGTACTGAATATGTTTTCTTTCAACAGTATTTTTTTCTCTTGTAGTTTATTTATTTCATTAATAAAATTACATACAGGTTTGTCGTATTACATCTTTGTCAAAAACAAATAAATAAAATCACAAAATAAAATAATTACAGTTGGTCACGCAAAGAAACCTTACCGCCTCTTTTATTAAACAATTATTGTCCTGCTCTTTAACTTTACTAATGGGTTGCGTGATCAAAATACAAACCCACAATTTTATTAATATCTAATACCTTTTTAGACTACGTTTTAAAATCAAGAACAAAGCAAAAGCCAATTAATTAAGGTGCTAAATAAAACTGATGAAAATTCCATCGAATAACTATTGAGTCGCGCAAATTATTCGCAACGTTTCCGTAAACAATACCCGTGTAACGATCGTCGAAACATTCGTTATTGCGAAATTCCGACACTTAATACAACGTTTAACGTTCCTCAGATGGGTGTAAATTGTAAATCTCTCAAATATTTACTGAATACTCGACCGGACGCGAGGAAAAGTGGAAATGTACGGAGCCTTTACATGGGGCGCTTTCACACGAGTGCATGAAGGGTTGAGAACGGTGTCAGATCTATTAACAAGAAAAATTTGTATCTTAGTTTCGTCAATAGTATAAATAAAAGGTAATGATATGACGAAGTAAGCGGTCCCGGATTCAAAACCCAGCGCGATGAGCACGAGTATTTGTACCTGAGTCTTGGATGTTTTCTATATATTTAAGTACATTTATCGTTGTCTCGTACCCATAGTACAGACCTAGAGCTTAGTTTGGGACTAGTTCAATTTGTGTGACATTGTCCCGTGATAATCATTTATTTATTATATACATTTTATTTTGCGTATGTTTGTGGCTGTTGGAAAACTGTTTAAACGTACTTGCAGCAATATAAATGTGCTATATATACTATAAGTGACCCTCACATATAAAATTGCTGTGCCTTACAGAACCATGATTGATCTCTTAGCCCAAAGTTTATACCTGTTATACACATTATAGAAAAGCAATAAATAATTGAGTATTGAGAAGGTCAGGATTAAAACTAAAATCTTAGGTATAGAAAGAAGTTAGTTGTAAATCATGATCATTTTAACAAAAGTCTTAATACTATGTAGGTATATTATGTATACTCGTTATTGTATAAAAATAAAAACCGGGCAAGAGCATGTCGGACCATGCTCAGTGTAGGGTTCCGAAGCCGCTAATTACTACTACTTGATGTGGGGTGATTACTTGATGTTTTTTTATGTTTATACTATAAACATAAAAAAATCATCAAGTAATCACAAATTTTCTATTTAAAGTCAATTTGTGCCGTCGTAGATGATTTTAGTAGGTATAAACACTTTAATCGCCTGTATCTCAAGAACCAATGATGTCTACTTAGTCGTGATAGTTTTCCTTTAAAATTGGTTATATGTTCTTTAATTTAAGATTTTTTTCAGATGGGGGGACACTTGAGTGTAAATTAAATTAGCGCTTTAAAGCTTAATATTAATTCATAAACGGATTACTTAATTGAAAAACTGTTTCCATAAACCCATAATATTTTTAAAATACCTACCTTAATACACCCCACACTATAGGGTAGACAGAAAAAAGGATTTTTTTTAACTTTCTTTGGACTTTATCTTAATTCCAAGAGACTATAACATGGCATTTTTTTCACCTCCGATGTACGAGGTCAATCACTTTTTTAAACGTCCTGCTCAAGCTATTTATGAATAAGATTCTCTGAGCAAGGCTGCGGTCGGATGGACGGACGGACATGGCGAAGCTAAAGTTAAACTAAGTACAACAAATATAACCTTTTCGTAAATAAATCCAACAGTAATTTGAGAATTATTTTATAAGTATCTGACAATTTCAATCAACCAAGCTCCTAGTGTTTTGCGCTTTCTCGTTAGTATTTTTAATGATCTTCTTTAATTAAATCCGGCTTAATGGTGCTCCGGATCGAGTTATTTTAATGACCATTTTTAAAGTTTTATTCTAATTGAGGATTTAAATTATTTCTTTGCAATGAATTAGTTTCGTAAAATAAAAACAACAAAATACGTATTTAGTAAACATTTTCACTTACTCGTCTCTTTTATTTATCCTTAGTAAATATGAAAATTATCCGGGTTACAAATAGTCCTTTTCACTTTTTTGACGTTCGCTAATCTAAAACTAAGTTCCAAAATTATCTATCCGGTAACGAATAAACGCACATACACGATATAGCTTGAGATATCAACGGAACATGCAACATTTTTAAACACGCCAAATAGCACTATAAATTCATGTATGTTAATGCTTATATCATAGACACAAAGGGTATCTTTCGATAAACCGATACAAAACATCTTCGCAAACAAAATTATGACGCTCACGGACACTCCTCCTGTATTTCACACCCGTTCAATGTACTCGGTTATCCCTGAATCAGCAAGCCAAGCAATTTTACCCGTTCGACCGTCGTAAAAACGGAATTGAACGTTCATATTCGCGTGTTCCATATACCAGGGTTGTGAGTTGCGTTAGCGTAAGTTCTTCGTCATATTTTTCTTACAATATCGATACATATTTTTATGAGGGATCAGCTATGTCGCGATAGTACCAATAAAGTTGCTCTGCCAATAAGTTTTCCTTGTATTTTATGACGATGTCCGGCTGATCGTATTTCCTTTTGGCAGTTTAATAATGTAAGGCTAATAGGTTGTCTTATAGTAGGTATTTTGTAGCATTAACCGTGATACGGGGTGTAGTTTTCAAAGCATTTTTAAAAATGTGTTTCTTTTTACTTTAGGCAAAAAAAAAAAACATGCCCGTTGTTTTGTTTTTTTGCCCGTGTGGTTCCCGGGTTAGAATAGTGCCACTCTATGTCTTCCCGTGGATGTTGTAAGAGGCGACCAAGGGAATAAGGGCTTGTAGTACTGTTAGGCGATGGTGTTGCAACCTGTCATTAATTTACTAGTAAACTTCTTGGCTTGATCGTGCAAAATGTGGTTACAGAATTATAAACAAGTATTTTTAGAGTTGTTGACATTTCTGTAGCTCTGCCTACCCCACTCTGGGAATGAAAGCGTGATGTTATGTTATGTTATTTTATTCATATGGTCACGCATTACCATGTTTAATTTCTAACTGAATACTTAATGCCTTTAATAAACTTGGAGTAACGGTAGAGTAGCTAAGCGATACTTTCTCCTTATTTGTCGAATTCAAATGTCACAATCCTTATTTGTCATAAGCACGGCTTAGCTTTTCTACGGTTACTCCACGTTTATTAAAAAAACATAAAAAACTTACTTAAACCAACACTTTTTATTTCAGTTGTATTATTTTTATAGCTCCGCATCGCGTAGTAATAAGCAATTATCTATATTAGTCCTTTAAAATCCTCTATGCCTTATTAAATGAAAAAAATCGACGCTGAAAATTTTTATACCCAATCTTATCCTCAATTGCTCCAATGTAAAACTTGCAACGTAAAAACGATAAAGGACTGCCGTATTTCAAAAACCATACCTTACTAACCTGTCATTTGATTTACACATGAGGTTCGTAATCATCGCGGTAATGTTCACTTTAGAAAATTTATGCTAACGACAGGTACGAGTAATTTACGCTTGTCACGGGGAAATGTCACTGAAAGCATTCACAGTTCTTTTGTTTTGTTCCTTTGAGCCGTAACCGTTGAAGGTTTGAGCTCGATTATTTATAAATGGGTCATACACAGATTTAGGTCATCGTGTTTCCTGTGGACACATCGGTAGGTTAATGTTTTGACGGCCTAATTTTTTGCTTAAGCCTATTCCCGCATAAACGGCGTCAAGGCTGTTTTCGACCTATCATATAAAAACACAAGTTATATGCACACAAGCTTTTAACTATTGACCACAGGAAAGACAAATTTCGATTTAAAGAGTGTGTGTGACCCAAATGCCTTTGCATATTTATTAATGGCATGAAAAAAGGCAACTGAGCAGACAATAAATAAATTAATCAATTAGTTCTTCATTTGCAATAAATACGGTATAAAAGCTCTTAAATTATTTTAACATAAATCTGACGTATTTAAACGCATGCAAAACATCAATACAACGTGTTACAAAATAATCCGTAAAAAAGAAATTACAAAAGTAGTGTCAACCATTATCAAATAACGTCAGTTCAATATCTTAGGTATACAGTATACTAGGGTTGACACTACTTTCGTAATTTCTTTATTACGGATTATTTTATAATTATATTATTTAATGTTTCAATTTAACAATTAATGCTTTAAGTACTTAAATCCGTGTGGTTGCCGGGTTAGCGTAGTACCACTCCATGTCTTCCTGTGGATGTTGTAAGAGGCGACTAAGGCAATAAAAGCTTGAAGTACTGTTAGGTGATGGGCTTGCAACTTGTCATTAATATACTTGTAAATATCTTAGCCTGATGGTGCAAAAAGTGGTAAAGGAATTAATTATGTACAACTCTTACAGTTGTTGGTATTTATGTAGCTCTACCTACCCCAATCTGGGAATGAAGGCGTGACTTTATCTATTATAAGAGGTAAAGTTTGTGAGTAGTGAGTTTGTGTTGTTGTAGGAGGTAATCTTTGGATCTACTGAACCGATTTAGATGAATTTTTTTTTGGAGATAGTTTGAGTCCCGGGGAAGGACAACCGGGTACAATTTTATCCTGAACGGAAGTACTGCGCGAACGGAGCCGCGGGAAACAGCTAGTAATATAATCATTCAGTTCAATTTAAGAACAATGTCAGTTTTTTTCTTTAGATATTCGTCTGAAGAGTGAACGCCTTGAGGCCATGCGATGGTAAATACACTCTGAAGCCCTTAGACATAGGAACCTTTGCATTCTTGCAATGAAAATATCAAAACTGCAGATGCGTTGCTGATCCTACAGACTTAGGGAATGCCTCTATGCTACATTTATATATATTTAAGTCATATACATACATACTCGTACATAATGTCACGCCTTCATTCCCAGAGTGGAGAACTCTAAAAAAACTTGTTGATAATTCTGTAACCTCATTTTTCACAATCAGGGTAAGATATTTACCAGTGTATTAGTGACAGGTTGCAAGCCCATCGCCTAACAGTACTACAAGCCCTTATTACCTTAGTCACCTCTTACGACATCCACGGGAAGACATGGAGTGGCACTATTCTATCCCGGCAACCACATGGGACAAACGATATATTATAGAGAAAAATAAAACTCAAGTACTAGACCGCAAATAAAGTAAAAGCACCTATTATGGACAATGCTCTACTTCCGCAAATAACACTTTAGCAAATAAGTGGACGGAACTTCAGTGTTTTATTTCAAAAATATCTCCACTCATACCTCTTTGAAACACCCATTTAATCTTTACCCAAACATCCCACATCTACACGCTATACGTGATAAAATCAATAATTGTAGGATAAAGTCGGTTTTTCCTACCGCCTCGTACCTCGAGCACCATCCACCGATGGAGAGTCAAGGGTCACTCTTGGCAAGGGCTTTCATACCTACATATATAAAAACCTATACGTTGATTTGCGTTAGTTAAGCGAAGATATAGCAGCATGTATAGAGATTAGAGAATCATGATATTATAGTTTCCAGGGCTGTGATTCTACGCGGTAAAAACGATATTGCCTTTGAAATGTTTCCGTATCGTCAACATTTTGACACTAAAACCTGTCAAACGTAACATCGTTTTAGCCTAGTAGAATAGAGACCCAGGCTCTAATTGTTATTGTTGACACGATATTGTTTTTAATTGCCTTTTGTATTGTTTTGTTTCGTATCTCTCTTGGTTTTACACAAAGTGGTATAAATGCCTTATTATTCATTTTATGAGTCTGAAAACCACCTGTATTTTTAATCTCCGGTTAAATTAGAGGAGTTCAAAGGTTAACCTGTATAATCTGCATGTAATTATCTGTATATGTATATCTGTCAGTGGAATTGTAGCTCCTAAACTGAAAATCCGACTTATATGTGTGTGATTTATAAAAAAAGCTAGTTTATACGGGTTGGCTTTTAGGTAAGTTTCATCAAAATCGGTTGAGTTTTTAAGACATATCATCTCTGAAAGAATGGGTCGCTATTATTCTGCCGTTATACCAAAGAAGGCATTTAACTGCATAGTAACATTATACGTATTTTCAATTTAATGTGGTTATCAATAGAGTATAGAATACTTTGACAACTGCATCGCAGTTAGCCGCCTTCTCCGGTTATACGGCAGCATTATTTGAGAGTATTTAACTATTTAATAGTTATGTAAATAGAGCTTGTTATTCATACGTTCAGTTGGGAATGGTTAGTTATACATTCTACGATATTTACCGACATTTTGTTTATTAGCAGTATTGGATTTAATTCCCGGTACTTATTATGGGCAAATATTTGTGATTAGCGCGAATATTACCTTCTGAGTCTTGGATGTTTTATATGCAAATAAATATTTATTTATCTTTATAATATCGCTTTCTAGTACCCATAGTACAAGCATAGAATTTAGTTTGGAACTAGGTCAATTTGTGAGATTGTCCAAAATAAAATGAACCAAAAAAGTAAATGGACCCTTATTACGGTTATCGCTGTCGTTTGCTTGACCGGCTTACCTACTGCAGATTAACGAATTTTTCAGCACCCTGTGTATATGGTCGCGTTTGCTAGTAAATTTTATTAAAAGGGTAATAAATCACGCATTTCTGTCAGGATAAGTAACGTTTTATTTTGGGTAAATAAATGAAACTTCAAACAAATATATCAACATGTTAGTTTTAAAATGTACCTTGTTATTTGAATGCTAGTCTCAAATATAATTGCCAATTGTGCTTCATATCCTGATTCTGTTCAATTTTAATTGCTATGAGAAAATGTTCACAGCAGATCCTATCACAAATGTCACAAATTTTACCTTAATATACTAACCTACTAACCATCTCATGTAATAAACTGCAATTTAATTTGAACACACAAGGCTGCTACAGCTTAATTGTTGACTTAATGTCTCAAAATATGAAAGATATTTTGAATTGCTCTCACAACGTTTCAACCCACCCGTTCCCCTTGTATCCCCCACAATTGACGAAAGCAATGACTGGCCTACATTTACTACTATAGCTGTGTTAGTTAATAGAAAGCCCGGGATAAAGAGGGGTGTACGGGGAGCGTCCGTCACGCCCCCCCCCCCCCCAAACTTCCGTGCATGCCGCGGCTCTATTATTTAATTTTTATTTAAGATATTCAGGGCCCTCTAACAAAAGCTATGGTAGCAACGACGCACAATTCTTTTTGTCAAGTTTAATAGTTGATGTGAAATTTCGTAAAATTGAACTATGTAATTTTGTGTCATGCAATATTTCATTGTGATTCGAGCTATTTCCGAATAATTTTATACTTTAAAATATTTGTTTTAAATACATGTCGGTAACTGGTTATTTTCGACACTATAAATATTTCAGGATTTATTTCAGGCCCATTGTGTAGAGCCCTGAGGTTCGGTTGGGTTAGTTTTATAAAAAAACTGACATATTTAGTTTCGGAAAAAAACAGTTTAATCTAACGATAATATTTGGGAAATTAATCAGTTTGGCAAAAACTTCTTGACGAAAGGTAACCTGCTTTATGTATATTTATAAAAACCACATACACAAACATTTAATTTATTAATCTTTGGTCAATTGTTAGGCACCTAACAGCACTGCAGACATCAGCATAGTTAAGACGCTTTAGATCCCGTTACTAGAGTCGAATTAAACTACACTTATTACTACATTAAACTAACAATACATTCGCTTCAAACATCAATTTGCTATACATGAAAATACTTGCTCATAAACAATACTACTCATATTTGAAACAAAGCAATGTACAACAAAGCTTGATAGTTCACCCGAGCATACACAAATACGCATACACATGAGCAATGTGCTGTGTGCCTTGGTAAGTTTTACAGAAGTGGCTGAGCTAGTGTTTGCACTGAGACCAAGTGCCCTGACTACAACTTATACGTAAACTCCTGCGCAAGCTACAAGCTTGTAGCGGTTTACAATAATAATATTATGTAGTGGTGGTAGGACCCAGTGCCAGGTCCGTCCGGATCGCTACCACCATCTTATCCATTAACCAACCGCCAAGCAACAGTGTTCGCATTTCATCTTAGTCCTCAGGGTTGGCAACGCATTTGGGGTCTTTGGATATTCTTAAGAATTCAAATGTTTATGGGTCTCAAATTCCACTTACCATCAGAAGGCCTGAGTGCTCATGTGCCTTGTTCTTATCATAAAAAAACACTTATTGTACAAAATAAAACAGATATAATACAATGAAGAAAATCGTACAAAACACAATAAGAACAGCAAATTTATAGCTCTTTTAAGTTCCCTTGGAAATATTAATGACCTTAAAAAAGAACATTTGGTGTCCATTTTGGACTTAGTTAATTAGCTACAAAACACTACAATACACAACGAAGTTAATTAAGTATTTAGGCGTTTTCCAAAATAAAGTACCTATAGTTAAGGACAAAAATTAACAACTGTTATTTTTCCATTACGTCACAAAAGTTAGTCATATTTATATACTGCCCTCATAAGCCAACAGGCGGTATTTTAAATTAAATAAACCTAAAAGATTCAAACCTAACTTGTTAGTAATATGTTCGAACTTGGTACAGGATTTTTGTCTGAGATGCCACTTGTTTAATCACGAGGGTCCCAAAAATCAAACTACTTTTTCGCTTCTTATACTTGATATAATATAATACTACCGAATATAGTTGATGTACAAAAGTTAACAAAGTATTGATGTCCCTGCTGAGGTAATGAAACCAGGGGAAATCTTATCAGCGCGATGTAGACTTAGTGCCTATGTGGTGACATCTAGTGAGCAGTAGCAGAACTAATTATCGATTATTTGTATACACCTAGCGCCATCTATCAAGAACTCCCTAAAACCAACTATGATGAATAAATAATACTATGGTGGTGAGACGGTTGAACATTCCGCCCACCAAGGAACAACTGTAATAGTTGTCCTTAAATCAAACTTAAGTGGGAAGATGACAGAATACGAGTCATACTGCTCACTAAAACTACATGAAATTTTGAATTTGAAAAAGATTTGAATTATACAAAGTAAAATACATAACATCTTAAAACTATACTACAACTATTAACAAGGAATAATTTATTTATCAATAGGTAATATACATAGTTTTCCTACTGATCTTTTAATGTTGCTACCTTTACATTTTAGAGTAACGACGCGCGTGATTCCGTCAAGTCCAGTATGTTTATCGGTTATAATGCCATATAACCATTTAGCCGGAGGAAGATCCTCCTCTTTGACCAAAACTATATCGCCTACAGCAGGCTCAGGCGTCTGATGAGCCCATTTATACCGATTATAAAACCGAGTCAGGTATTCACGTGACCAGCGACGCCAGAAATCTTGGACCATCCTCTGGGTTAATTGCCATCTCCTTAGGCTGCTGACATTATCTGTTTCATAATAGTTGTAGTCTGGTGCTAAAACTAAGGGTTCTCCTACCAAAAAATGCCCTGGGGTTAGGGGCATTGGATCCATGCAGTTTTCATTTATCCGGGAAATCGGTCTAGAGTTGAGACACGCTTCAACTTGTGACAACACTGTTGCCATTTCTTCATATGTCAAAGTTGAGTTGCCTACGACCCTTTTAAGATGATATTTGGTGGATTTAATACCTGCTTCCCAGAGACCTCCAAAATTTGGGGAATATGGAGGGTTGAAGTGCCAATTTGTTTCATTCGTAGCCAAGTGGTCGGCTATTTCAGAGAGCATGGATGATTTCTCATGAGCAAACAATTGTTTGAGTTCGCGAGCTGCTCCTACAAAATTGGTACCGTTGTCACTCCAGAGATCGGTACAGTGGCCACGACGAGCTTCGAACCTCTTGAAGGCTGCTAAAAAACCTTGGGATGTCATATCACTTACGGCTTCCAAGTGTATGGCGCGTGTAGCCATACATATGAAGAGGCATATGTATCCTTTATAAGCTTGATGGCCTCTTCCCTTTGTGGTCCTTATGTTAATTGGACCGGCATAATCCACACCGCTGTGTAGAAAAGCTCGTGAAACAGTTCCTCTCGCTGATGGAAGTTGTCCCATTAATGGGTGCTTATTCGATGCAGCATAACGTGTACAGATTACACATTTACGAACGAAAAGATTAACAATGTTTTTTGCACCAACAATCCAGTATTTAGATCTTAAGTGATTCAGCATTAGCTGTGGGGCGCCATGTAAAGTCTTTTGGTGTGCATTAGCCACAACTAAATTTGTAAAATGTGACTTGTGGGGCAAGATAATTGGATGTTTCATTTCTTCAGTGATTTGAGCATGTTGGAGCCTTCCGCCTACTCGCATTATATTTTCTTCGTCGAGGAATGGATTTAATGAGGTAAGTTTACTTTTTTTATTAATTGACTGATTTCTTTTAAGACTCGCAATGTCATCGCTAAATTGTTCTTGTTGCACTAACCTTATACACAACATTAAGCTTTCTCGAAGTTCTTGGCTAGTCAACCATTCGCTAAATTCTTTTTTACGCGCTTTAAAAACTCTCATACAGAATGCTATCACCCGGATCATCCTCCTGAGACTTGAAAACCTGGATATAATGTCAGTTGCCGATGATCCATCGTTTGTGGTTGATTCGCAGGTATTTACTAAACATACATTTTTGACTTTTTCTTCTAACTTAGTTTCCTTTACAGCGATTCTTTTATAACTTATGACCTTTTGTTTTAGCCACGTCGGACCCTCCTTCCAGAGCCACTCATTGACGGATTGGTAAGTACCTCTCGAAGCCCCATCAGCGGGATTGTCTTTCGACCCAACGTGCGACCATTGATGTGGTTCTAATGAGGTAATTATTTCGGAGACGCGATTAGCTACAAATGTCTTCCATCTATTTGGGCGGCTGTTCAACCAAGACAGAACTATGGTTGAGTCTGTCCAAGCGTGAATATTCATCTTATCGATGCCCATTACTTCTGAGACTTCTTTTAATAATTTCGTCAACAGGACCGCCCCGCACAGTTCGAGTCTTGGAATGGAGACCTGCTTGATAGGCGCCACCTTTGTTTTAGACGTAATAAGAGACACATGTACATCACCATCTTTATCAACGACGCGTGCGTATACTACTGCAGCGTAGGCTTCCGAAGATGCATCACAAAACCCTTGCAGTTCCAGAATTTCATCGCTGCTGCTAGAATGTATCCACCGAGGCAACCTAAACTTGGTAAGTTGACTTAAACTTTCTCTATAGGTAAGCCATTCTTTGAGCAGTGGCGTTGGAACCTCATCGTCCCATTCAATTCCTGATAGCCATAATTTTTGTATAAAGATTTTGGCGGATATGACCACAGGAGCTAACCATCCCAGTGGATCGAACAGGCGTGCGATGTCCGATATTACCTTACGTTTAGTTACAGGTGTGTTGACAGGCGGCAACTGCACGGTGTATTCAAATTCATCACTGTTTCGGTTCCAAGTGAGTCCTAAAATGTTGGTTGTAACGTCTATTTTAAGGTGTAAGGATTCTGAAACTTCTCCTTTTTCTTTGTTGAATTCTTGCATTAAATCTTTATTATTTGTCGTCCATTTTTGAAGTTCAAATCCTCCTTTCTTTAAAAGGCTGTTTAATTCTTGGTGTATTTTCTTTCCTTCATTTGCAGTTTCACACCCGGTCAGCAAATCATCCACGTAGAACTGATTTAAAACTCTTCCAGCAGCCAAAGGAAACTCATCCCCTTCGTCATAGGCGACCTGATGCAAGGCGCGTACCGCAAGATATGGAGCTGAAGCCGTTCCGAAGGTCACTCTCATTAATTTAAAGTGGTCTATTACATCTTCAGGTTCATCACGCCACAGAATACGCTGAAATTCGGCATCTGTGTCATCGACCTTTACTTGCCTGTACATCTTGACGATGTCTGCTACTAGGCAGATTGGGTGCGTGCGCCATCTGAGAATTATGTGACGCAAATCAGGCTGCAGGGTTGGTCCTACTAATAAATCTTGGTTGAGAGACACTCCATTGGTGCCAGGACACGATGCGTCGAAAACGACTCTAACTTTTGACGTTGTTTTGTCCTCTCGTATCACGGCATGGTGAGGCAAGTAGACTACGTCCGACTTGAGCCTGTCTTTTCCTGTTACCTTCTCCATATGTCCTAAATCGAGGTATTCTTTAATGACTTCAGAATACCGTGCCTTTAATTGAGCGTTTCTGGCAAATCGTTTTTCCAGCTGCATAAAGCGTCGTAACGCTATACTTTCTGAATCGCCATATTTGCAGCTGGGGTCTTCATTCCTAAAGGGGAGTTTAACTATATATCGACCGGTCTCGTCTCTCTTGGTGGTAGACTTAAAGATTTCTTCACACCTTTTTTCTTCGTTGGTATAACATTCGAATGGAGACTTCACCGGACTATCAGCCTCAAGTTCCCAAAACCTTTTAAGTAGCTCGTTCTCGACGTGAATGTGGTTAACGCTGATAGTACTTATGGTTGAATGTTGGTCACTAATTGGACCTGATAAAATCCAACCTAAAGTTGTCTTTTGAGCTATTACAGCTCCTGGTGACCCCCTTATAATACCCTCTTCTAATATTTGACTATAAATGTCCGCTCCTCCTAATCTATTTTGTCGGGCTTCTCAAAATATGGATCGGCTAAATCAATATTTTTAAACTCAGACCATAACTCGACTACGACTCGTTTCTCTGGCAGAACCGACGTCAGTTTGTTCAACACAAAGGCATTCACTGTATACTCAAAGGTCGGGTTAAGAAGTGATTGAATCTTTACCTTTACTATTGACTTGGACGCTAAAGTTGCACCCTCGTCGCTTCCTAAACCCGAAATTGTGCTCTTGTGTTGAAGTTTCTTTAGTCCTAATAACTGGACTGCAGACTCCGTGATCAATGAAGCCTGTGATCCCTGATCGAGTAAACACCTGAGGGTAGTACCTTTTCCAGAGTTCGATTGGGCCTTGACTAAAGCCGTTGCTAACAATACTTGATTACGACTGGTCGAAAAATGGCTTTTTACTTCGGTAGTAATGGACTCATCGCGATACGATGAACCTGCCGAGACGGCTTCGTGGGTCGCTTGACTCGGCTCGACTGACTGATTCGCTACTCCAGAGTCAGCCGTGGAATTTGTATTTTTGGGATGTAGAAGTGAATGATGCTTTTTTTTACATATGCGGCATCGCGTAAATTGCCGGCAAGCGAATACTGAGTGATTAACACCTAAACAATTAAAACATAAATGGTTGGACTGGACGAAACCACGACGAGAGTCTATATCAATTTTTGCAAAACTTTTACAATGACCGATTCGATGATCTTCCGAACAGTAAGAACATGATAAAGTGGTTGCATGATGGATCCTTGGAGCAGAAGCAGTCGCGTTTCTATAGCCTTGAACATTAGAATTCTTATTATATTGTAAGTTGTGAGTTGTATTTTTAAATGTTTTAGTCTCTACAAATTCCAATGCTCTAAACCGTCTCTCCAAAAATGCATCGAAACCTTCAAAAGTGGGCAAGTCTTCAGAATCTTCGCTAGCCTTAAGTTCCCACTGTTTTCGGGTTTCTGGATCTAACTTTAGGCAAACTAGATGTATGACGATAATGTCCCAGTTAGTTACATCGACACCTATATTTCTCAAGGCGTTCAAACACTCGTTCGTAGTGTCCAGTAGCTCTTTTATACCATTTGCAGATTCTGTAACTAAATTCTTTTGGCTCATAAGTCGTTTTAATATGTGATTTGCTAGATATTTCTTGTTGTTGTATCTCTTTTCGAGTTGCTCCCAACACTTAGAGTAGTTCTCTTGAGTTATATCTACATGTCGAAGAAGTTGCTCCGCTTCACCAGACAGGTGACTTTTTAGGTAATGCAAACGTTGTACATTGTCCAATGACACGTTTTTGTGCACAAGTGCTATAAACAGATCACGGAACGTTGTCCATTCCGCGTACTTTCCTGAGAATTTGGGAATGGTAATCTCGGGCAATTTGATATTTGATTTACTGGTTCCGGTTGCAGTTTGGACCACACTTGACGATTCAATAGTCGGCGTCAATTTTCTTAGTGCAGCCTTTAATTCACATTTATAGTCAATGTATAACTCTTCTGTTGTGTTGTACACATCGTCTTTGAAGTATGCACTCTCCTCTAAAACATCACTATCTGTATCCAACACTATTTGGTTATGTATTGTGTTGAACTGAGACCATGAATCTTCTAACATTTGCAGTCTTGTACTAAGATAATCGTCAGATTTCAACCTTTCTTTAGGCGATTTCTTGAAATTGCTTCGGGCATTTGAGATACGCTGTAATAAATTGTCTAGAATTTTTGCGTTGCCTTCCATGATAGTAGCAAAGGTGTTCCCAGAAATAAAGTTGACAATTCTACGTCCAAGCTGCAGTAATTTTTCTATGTTTCAAAAGATGAAATTTCAAATGCTAAGTCCAAAATCGTAATTTTTCTAAGTGTTTTTTAACTCTGACGGAAATTGGACATGGATTCCCCGTAGTTGCACTTTTAAGAGAATTATTCTAAGTCCAAAGAGCTCAACTTTTCTAAGTCCCAGAATTTAATGAAATATTTACAAGTCCCAAGGTTATCTATTTCTTCTAATTAATTCTCTTCTCATGTAGAATAAACAAGAAAGTACTCACAGTTTGTTATCTTCACTCACTAATACACTCAGTCGAATATTTCCGGTCTTCAACGGTCGTCCGCTGCTGAGTAGATGACGCACTCGGGGTCTCGTGCTGCACCGCTGCCTCAATCCACGAACCCGCATCCGGCTCGAAGGACCATGTTTAATCACGAGGGTCCCAAAAATCAAACTACTTTTTCGCTTCTTATACTTGATATAATATAATACTACCGAATATAGTTGATGTACAAAAGTTAACAAAGTATTGATGTCCCTGCTGAGGTAATGAAACCAGGGGAAATCTTATCAGCGCGATGTAGACTTAGTGCCTATGTGGTGACATCTAGTGAGCAGTAGCAGAACTAATTATCGATTATTTGTATACACCTAGCGCCATCTATCAAGAACTCCCTAAAACCAACTATGATGAATAAATAATACTATGGTGGTGAGACGGTTGAACACCACTATTTCTGTTAAAGCAGTAATAGTTATTTTTCGTGACGTAATGGAAAAATTACCGTTGTTAATTTTTGTCCTTAACTATACATTTTTTTTTGGAAAACACCCATTTTCGAAGTTACTATCTCGTTTATGAAGTTATGTTTGTAGTTGTGTTGGGCGAGTTTTTTGCAAAAACTGCCCAACTGCAAGTCCCACTACAGATCCCACTCTCTTACAGAGGCCCCCTTATGCATATTTTTTTTTAGTTGTCTAAGGGACAGCTTTATTATTCCTAAATTTTTGAAAATAAATCGAACCAAGGGCCGGTCCCTAGTCAATACATAGTATAAAATGAAGTTGTCCGCATCTGTCTGCTATTTATATGCTTAGATCTTTTAATCTACGCAACGGAGTTTAATGAGGTATTCTCCATCAGTTACAAAAAAAATCACTGAAGTTTTTTATGTATAATAAGTATAGTTTTATGCATGGGTGATAGAGAAAAAATAATTAAATCGAAGCGATTTGAAGGCGGGTCGCTAGTATCTTATAAATTAACCCGCAGCTTGCTGGAGCCTTGTCCGGGTCTATTTGCCAAGGGCCACACGGGTATCTTTATTGTATCTAACGCATAGGTATTGTTATGAACGCAACATACGTTCAGAGAGGGGCAGACATAAATTGTTACTAAGTCTACCGGCCTAAGGTATTACTTCGAGTAACACGCGTAAGCTAGTGTAGGTATCCGTAAGGCGGAGGTACACATCGTTGCTGAGATTTTATAGGATATTTTTATCAGACTTTACATCGATTTATTTGACTTGTGGTTTCATGACGATGCCTTGCTTTAAAATAAAGTGAACAAAATTGCAGGTAAGGTCTAAAGGAACATTAGAGAAGGTGACAGTAGTACAAATTAATTATTATACGCTAACCGACGAATGCAATTAAACTACATGATACTTGTTTACGTAAGAAAAAAACAAGACCGTACTTAAAATTGTGATTGACACTTCAACAAAAGTAACGGCCCCTCTAGAGCCATTTAATGACCATTAGATCGTTTCTTAGTGACTATTTTTATACTCAAGTTTCGAGAAAGAACGATGACGTCTCTTGCGTCACTCTTTAAAACTATGATCAGTTTACATCAGTATTTGTGGAAATTAAAAGCCCAGGTTTAAGTTTATACTAGTGTATATTAAACCATTTTTCTATGAAACACTGTCACTGGTTGTCTCTTGGCTTACAGGACTGAATAACAACATCAGAAGTTGGATCCACCCGATTATATCTAAACTGTCTCTGGATTCGGCGGTTTGTGATATCTTATGATACTGACACAAAAAGTTTATAATTTATTAATCCGGAAGCCATATTGAAAATTAATTATTAATTAGATCTTTACCGTGTAATTAATTTTAGCTGTGAAATGTGACGACGTATAATTAGCAATATTGGGTTACTAGTAACCGAATATAATGTAATTGGAGTGAAAGGCGAATGCCGACGCTACAATAATAGAATTAATTTTGATTATTGGTGAGTTATTGAAAGCTGCTTTGAAATCGATTCCCTTATGAACTACCCGATATTAATGTGTAATTACGTTATAGTGAAATGTAACGCTGAGTAATGATGATTTCAATGTTGAATATTAATTTTGGAGGTTAGAAAGTTTTCGAGAAATGGTTTGAAATGTAAATTTAGCACGATAAAAGCTAAGATCCCAGAATCTAGATCTTCAAAAGCAAATGTCTAAGTGTGAAAATCTGTTGAAATGAAATGACAATACATTTTAACGACCTCGTTTAACCTAGATGTTAGTGGCCGTGCCTACAAGGTTAGCGGTCTCAGGAAAATCTCAGGTGCTAAACTTGGTATGGGCAAATATTAAATTTGTATGATGAGCGCAAGATTTTTGTTGCTCGGATAAACGTGTTTATTACGTA
This sequence comes from Acleris holmiana, assembly GCA_949316455.1. Taxonomy (NCBI): domain Eukaryota; kingdom Metazoa; phylum Arthropoda; class Insecta; order Lepidoptera; family Tortricidae; genus Acleris; species Acleris holmiana. Next base: position 18,222,192 of record OX438768.1, on the reverse strand, counting down.
TTTAAGTACGTATTTCGCTGTAATAAGTATGTACATCGTCATCTACTACTAGGTCCTTTTCAAAAGATTGTGACCTTAATAAGTTTTACTTTTATTCAAGACAATAGGGCTTCTCTATTACAAAGTATTAGGACATTCTACCTAGCGAAATATACAATACAATACAAAACACTTTATTTTACACCAAAAAAAACATTACAGAGAAATAGCTCAATTCACAACCCAAGTAAGCAACAGGCGGTCTTTTCACTGATTAGCGATCTCTTCCAGTCAACCTTAGAAACCTAACCATACTTTATTTAACACCGGGACTTGGTCAAACTTATATTTTTGACAAGAAGAAGACTCACGATACTATACCCCAAAATCGAACTGGAAAATCTGTAGCAGATGTAGGTACAACGTTAGGGTTGTCACTATGTACTACAAACAAATAAAAATACAATGTTATTAAAATCATCAAATTTAATTTTTAAAATATCTTTTAATTTTAAACAAATTATGTTTTTATGTTTACGTCCTCATCAATAAATGTAATGAATACAAGGCACCATCGTAAATTGTATACAAGCTGCGATGCATCTGAACCTTCTCATTGTATAATGTTCACTTGATGTCTCCTATTCACATATTTATTAGGTGCTAGAGTCCGCAAGCCACACATATGAGATAGCTGGCCTGTTTCTCTTTTTTATAGCATTGAGAAGGCAAACGAGCACACAGGCCACCTGATGGTAAGTGAAAACTGTGACGCAATCATAAGACTGCAAATGCGTTGCCAACCCTGAGGACTAAGATGGAATGCCTCTATGCTAGTTATTTCACCGGCTTTTTCAATAAGTGCCGTACTAAATCCAGACTCATCTTTTTAAATGGTTGTATTTATATCAAAAGAGGGTCAGGGGGGTTAATTATGACATAATTAACCCATTAACCCAATTTAGTGGTGGAAGGAACTTGTGCAGGGTCCGGATCGCTACCACCATCTTATCCATTAACCACCCGCCAAGCAACAGTGTTCGCATTGTTGTGTTCCGGTGTGGGGATAAGACAACCGGTGAAATTACTAGCATAGAGGCATTTCATCTTAGTCCTCAGGGTTGGCAACGCATTCGAGATCTTAGGATTGCAGTCTTAAGATTATAGTCTTGAGAATTCAAATGTCTATGGGTCTCAGATTCCACTTCCCATCAGGTGGCCTGAGTGCTCGTGTGCCTTCTCCTTGTGTCATTACCATAAAAAAAAGAAAAAAACTATGCAGATCTGCTCACGCTCAGAGATAAGGACAGAACTATATAACTGCCATAACTCTGTCCTTTACGCTCACCGTAAAATTAACTGCATAGCTAGGTAATAATAACCCTCCAGTAAGGTTATCATGAAATTGTATTAATCATAGTGCAATAAAGTAAGGAAATTATACATACATGGTAAACGCCAACCCTAACATAATACTGTCATATGCCACGGTTTTGCTACCTCCGTTGAGAGGTCTGTTTGATGACATAGAGCACCTGATGATAAGTGACAAAGAAATTTTCTTTCTCATGACTACAATAATAATATGCTATTCTAAAACTGCAAATCAGTACTATATGAATGCCTATATGCTAGTAATTTAACGCATTTGAGATCTTAGGATTAAAGTCTTGAGTAATCAAATGTCTTTGGGTTTCAGATTCCACTTACCATCAGGTGCACTGAGTGCTCGTGTGCCTTCTCCTTAACATAAAAAATATAGTAGTAGCGTCCCGCACAAGGTCCTACCACCATTATTGACGATAACAGTCAGACAGTAATAGTAGATTGTTCAACAAGGGATTAAGGTAAGCCGTTGTGAAAAGAGATTTTTTTTTACCCGAGCAAAGCGAGGGTGAATGAGCTTCGAGTGCCATTAAAGCTTTTCAGTTTCTACTTCTCACTTCGATTGCGAGAAAAATAATAATTCAATTATAACAATAACTTAAACAACCGTTGTACACCTTGTAAATGTCAACTCCAAGAAAACTGTCACTTGAGACATATCTAAGGCGCGTCTATTTTTTTTTAACAGCAGCGTAATTATTTTAACATACCACGTACAAAATAACAATATAATACCGCTATCATTTTTACTCAACCCGTCACTGTAATGCAGAACTAGACAACAACAAGGTGTATTTTGGGATTAGAACATAACAAAGTAGTCCATGGACAACATAGAAAATTAAGACTGAGGCGGTGGAGGTTGTATGCCCAACTGCAGCCTGGCCTCAACCGGCTCCACCGCGCACTCCGACGTCAAGGGCAACATCACCAAATGGCAACATGTATCTGGCTGATTGTGGTTTTCCAAGGCTTTTACTCGATAAGAAAATAAAAAAAAAGAAATACTTTGATTAAAAGTATCACTTTAGTTCGCTTATACATGGCTATAATGAGTAATTTTAGTGCGAGAGAAGTGAAAAAATATTTAAAAGCAAAATACTGGTTTCTTACTTAACCTGACGTAGTAGGTTTTTTAGGTTCCGGGCCCCAACGGACAGCCCGAAGCCTACTCTGTCCGTCCGTCCGTCCTAACTTTTAAAAGCTTTTTAATGTAAACTGTAATAGATAGCGGGTTTATTGATTAATGATTACTATAAAAATTGTAGTAATAAACGGGGTTTTCAAACAAGTAACGTTGTTTTCAATGTAATTTACTTTTGTTGTGTCGTTAAAACGACAGCATAAACAGGCGTCAAATTTTGTATGATTGTAGTATAACGTATTCGTTTCGGGTATGGTGGGATTGGATTGGACACACTAGAGTCGCGAAGGAAGTTGCTTGTTATGGTGTACTATTATCAGCGTCTTAATAACAACATTGACTATCCCCCCGGTGCCGCAAGGGAGCGTTCCACGGGGATAATTCTCTTAACACAGCGCTGCGTCGAACGCAAAGGTAAACGTAAAGCTTCACCGGGCGACCGCGCTCTGCTGCCTAAATTGAGAAGGAACGCGCTAAAATGTGTTTTGTACGCTCCGGTTGGACTACTTAAACGTGCCGGATAAATAATTATCTTTGAGTTCGACGCAACGCTGTGTTAAGAGCTCGTCAGGGCGCGGCGTCGGCGGCGCGTTGTTGCCACAGAAGCGCCCGGTCCCGTTCGCGCGACAACGCTTTCACACGCAGGGCACTCCAGCTGCTCAATAATGTGTACGCGCGTGAGGCTGTCTTGACAATTGTAGTGCGTTACTAAATAATTAAGTATGGCAAAATGGTGAACTAGAACTGAATCAAGTAATATCTATTTATTATTTATTATCTAAACATATCTAGTATGTGTGGTGTGAAAATGTTTGATAGAGTAAGGAATGAAAACGTCAGGACTAAAAAAGATGTAGTGACTAAGATTGAAAAGGGCATGCTTCAATGGTTCGTTCATTTGGAATCTTTAGTACCGTTTCGTAGATAAAAGTTCGTAGCCAGCTTCGAAACGGGGAAAAATACCGTTTTGTAACTGGATACTAAACAGGACTTTTTATTACCGATTTGTAAATGCGGTTGGTAACCAACTTCGAAATGATAAAGAAAATCCCGTTTTGTTACTGGCTACTAAACAGGACTTTATTACAGATTCGTAACCGCGGTTGGTAACCAGCTTCGAAATGGGAAAAAAATCCAATTAAAACAGGTAATTTTACATTCCCTTTTAATCGCTAGCTACGAAAATTGGCTACGAAACGGCACTACGCAGGCCCATTACGTAGCCAGCTACAAACAGGGAATTTTAGATTCCCATTTTATCGCCGGCTCCGAAAATTCTCTACGAAACGGTACCAAAGGATTTGGAAAGGATGGATGAAAAGTGATTAACGAAAGAAAATGTATAGTGTGATAGTGAGTGGAAGGATCGGAAAAGGCCGCCCTAGGCGTACTTTTTCGAATCAAATCGGGGAAATACTGGAAAAGGGCTGAATCTTAACCTCTCATATGCTTAGGAGCAAATCTGCTCTCAAAATTTGGATATATTTTTGTTTTTTTTTAAGGTTATTTTTTCGGACTATATCCGCTTATTATATAGCTTATTTTATCGTAATCCGTAGAGACTAGAACTTGGTATTTTTTTCACCTCCCGCATACGAGAGGTTAAGTACCCAAAATGCGTGCATGCATGACTCGATGTATGAATGTGGTAGTAGCGAAAGAGATTTGTCAGTATCGTAGCAGGTGGTAAGTAGTGGTCTCTGCCTACCTTTCTGGGAAACAGGCGTGATTTATTGTATGTATTATCTGAAGAGTTTTATTAATGGCATTGCCTATTATTTTTTTATGTTTGCATTTATTTTAATTTGTAAATTAGCTAGGTACTAAATGTTATTATTTTATTTTTAATGTGTTTTATCAGTGCTATAATTTGACCTTATAAATAATGTGTAAGTGTTTTGCTTGCAACCTGTTAACTTGTATGTATTTAAAAATGAATAGTACGAAACAAAAATCAACAAATACAATTTAATGGTCAAGCGGGGCTTAGCCTAATTGTGCAGAATGTGGTTACAGAATTATCAAGAAGTCTTTTTAGAATTGTCTCTGCTAGCTCTGCCTACCCCACTCCGGGAATGAAGGCGTGATGTTATGTATGTATGTATGTGATCAAGCGGGGATCATTCAATTTGAAATCAGAATATAATAGAATATCGGTGCGCGAGTCTGCATCGCACTTAATAATATTTTGCCAAACTCGTGCATAAAAAGCGAATCTCAAGAACGGTGACCTAAAACTACAAAGTTGTACAAAGGGTACGACGGGAGGAAATGAAGGAATCGTCAGTCGCCGCGACTCCCACTCAAATGAGCAATGTAATTTCCTTTAGGATCATCTGAAGAGAAAAACTTAGGTCATTTTTTTACGGCCGGACTTTTAATGGAATATTTTGCGGAATGTTTATGTTTAATTGTAAATGGTGAGCTGGGGTTTTTAAGAGGTTGTGTAAAACCGTTTTTGAACCGTTTTATGATTGTTCATTAACGAGTAAATGAAACGTAGTAATATTAATATCAAAGTATTGTGATTTCTGCTTTAATGCTTTGCAAAAAATATACAAAAATTGAGAAAATGTATACTTATAATGAGGCAACGAGCACACTGTCAGAGTTCTTCTGACTTTTTGAATAAAGTTTTTTGATAACTAAAATTAATATGTGTGATATTGTTCCAAAACGATTATATTCATGTGATTAGTACAGAATTTCCATAGAAAGTTACCCGTTTTTATAGCTCCTGAGTGTATATTAAACAATGGTTTTTTTGTCAGTAAATTCACGAGAAAGCAGTGTTTAGTATGACACACATGCGACATGCATAACGCGGTTACGAAAACAACTAGTAAGTTAATAATATAAAATACTTAAGGAAAACAAAGCGATACAGAAATTCATGACGTTTAACAAATAACACTCACTAATTTAATTAACCTACATTTTTTACTATATTTTTTGTAAGCCCATCACTACAAAAAGTACGTATTTAAATGAAATTAATGTAACAAAAACAAGCATATACAAAAGTCCACTCCACTTAGTTCCATCGAATTCTGTCGCGCGTAAACAAAATGTTTATATTCTGATTCGCATTTGTCACTGAGCCCGCTGCCAACTCTTTATCCCAGGCTCGATAAAGTCATTACATTTCACTCATTATCCGCTCCGGCTTCGCCCGCAAATCCGTCGAATTAAGCACTTGGCACAGATATTAGCTGCGAGCATGGATTTTACGATGGCTGTTGCAATTTATTACAATGACAATATGGTTTGCCTATTTATTTAACGATATGTATATGGCAATAATGCTAATGGTTCAAGAGTTATGATTAAACAATTATAAAACACATTTTATTATAAAATTCATATTTTTGCATGGCTTAAGGCCCAAGTCTCGGCATTATATAAACGCTGTCGTTTGTTTTATAGATTTTATTTTTAAATTTTACAAAATATATGGTTTTTTCACAAATTTAACATTTCAAAATTTTATTTTGGTTGTTTTGTTAGGGTTTGATCTACGAAACTTAATTTCCAGAAAAGTATGTTTTTTAAAATAGAATTCGGTTTGCTTTTGGCTAGGTCTTTCTTGTCTTTGAGGGGCAAAGATTTTGTCGACGATATATCGAACTCACCCAAAAGATGCCGATGCAAATTGATTGTATGCAGATGCAATACAGACGCCAAAAGCATATTTCACTCTTTTGCTTCGTTCAAAAAGGCGGAATTTTAACCAGAGGCCCTAGCCAAGATGCGTTCGCTTACTAGCGTTTCTGTTCGTTTGGTTTTTAAGCCTATCGCTTCCCTGGTAGATCACGTGACTTTTTGTATTGCGTGATCTACCAGTGACGCGATTGGTTTGAAAACAAAACGAATCGAAACGCTAGTTAGCGAACGCATCTTGGCTATAGGCTCAGATACTCATGGTATCTCGCGGTGCATCTGGAAGCCACTGGTAGAAAGGAGACGGTGGTATCAGCTCGTGGAACTCTTGTGGTAATAATAATAATAATGTAGCTAGTGGCGAGCTGTTGGTTAGCAGTGACACCACGGACCTGACTGCTCTCCAAGGAGGTCCTTTTCCTCACGTTACGCTTACCTTCACCGGCCGGCTGGAATGAACGATGACGAATAATGGACCCTCACCTCTGGCTTGCCTTTATTGGCCGGTAAGAATGGAGTCACAAGAGCTATTTGCTCGAAGAGCGTATGTGTTGCATAAGTGGCGAGTGGGTACGTAGTCGTTTAAAGCCCAGAAGCACCTTTTCACCCTAGGCCCCTCTGGAACTGAAGCCTCTTTGCTGCTCTAAGCGGCTATTTTGGGAAGCCATTTCAACCAAAGTAATTAGCATTGGTCGGCAAGTGCAATAAATAATCTAGTCATTTATTAAAGACAATATGTAAGGTAACAACACAAAGCAGCGTAACCTAGCATCTTTGCATTGTATGTTCCAATGCTCAGCTCTCTAATAGTAGCTTTTCAATCTGACAGCTGTCAGTTGAGCGAGTGAGCGAGTTGGAAAAGTTAAGAATTGCGTAGTAGAAGTGACAAATAATTTCGCTTTCGTCTGTGAGCGCTAGTATCGCTATTACCGTGCTAGGAGTAAAATAACGACATGATTAGGTAATGTAGTAGGTGAAATCGTTATGCACTAGGTAATTTTATTCGTATAGTACCGTAAAATGCTACATAGGTCGTTCTAAAACTATAGTAAATATTTAAACACGCTCTGATTTGGGACATGTATGACAAGCTTTAGTAAGTCTTCGCTGTCAAACGTCATCTTACTGTCAGAATGGCATTAATGACAGTTCTTCGTCGACAAGCGGAGCTTTTATTCACCATTGAAATCGACGCAGCGGTGTGTTGAGAGAATTACACTCCAGAACGAAATTTCTTCCACAGTTCTAAATGGGATTTGCAACATACACTGACCCGATATTAATAAAAGTTTGCGATCGCTCGCTCGTTGTTGCTAAGCGGAGCACGTTTTGATTGTTGAAGTCGTAAGTTGAAGAAAACTATTTATTAATATTGTTTTGTGAAGCGAGAAGGCATCGGATATTTTTTTTAGAATAAAAATGAACAAGTGACCCAGCACGGCTTTGCTTTAAGTACCAGAAGTAAATAAATAATAAATATCAGGGGACAATCTCACACAAATTGACCTAGTCCCAAACTAAGCTCTAGGCTTGTACTATGGGTATTAGACAACGATAAACTTACTTATACATAGAAATACATACTTAAATACATAGAAAACATGCAAGATTCAGGAACAAATACTCGTGCTCATCACACAAATATCTGCCCTTACCGGGATTTGAACCCAGGAGCCCTAGCTTCGAAGGCAGAGTCACTACCAACTAAGCTAGCGTGTCACCAACAATAAATGGACGCTGTTTCGCAAAAATGTGTCATCCCACAATTAATTTGCAAATAAAGTCGACCCAGAATAATTACACTCAGGGTTGACACTTTATTGCTAAATAGTTGTGGATTGACACATTATTGCGTAACAGTGATATGGATCGGAATTTTGCGTATATTTCAATAGATTTGCGAATATGTCACTTAGCAAAAGGACGAGGGAAAACCGATCTTGAAATCGCTTAGAAAAATACGGAGGAAATTTGGTCAGGTTTTTTGCTAAGCCGACAAAATAGCTATTCTCAGGAGGGTTTATTAGTTTTGATAAAGTTTTTTCAACTGTATGTTTTGTCTAGAATATAATTTAGATACATTATATTAGTTAAAACCAGTACCTAACTCATCACATCATTGAATTTCACTTCATCGAATGTTATTGTTTCAGCAGAAAATAGCGTTCGGTGAAAGGAAATTCGAGGAAACGATACATTCGATGAAAGGTGTTTCGATGAAATGATAGACAACCGTGTTTGATTATAGAAGTTTCCAGGGACTTACCACAAGCACGTGGAGCTAACCCCATGTGCTTCTGTAAAGTCCACAAAAAAAAAACTCATTTACTGAACAGTAAAATAATAATTTATGTCGCGTGTGATATCCATGGACTTACTCATATTACATGACTGCCCAAAAAAAGATGTGTAATGTTTTCAGGGATCATTAGTGTGTATATTTGTAAAAAAGGATATCAAATCTGCATTTTTTTCAATCACCGTCTTGAAATTAAATAGTCGGCTCCAAATAAAATATACAAAAACAGTTTCTTTTTGTTTTCTAAGTCCATGGTGTCTTAAAATAGCCCAACATTCGTGAAAGCCATAATTTAAAAATTAAATTAGAATAAGATATTTCCAGATACTTTAATTCGCTCTTTTAGGGTTCCGTAGACAAACTAGGAACTCTTATAGTGTCGCCATGGCCGTCAGTACTAGAAAGCTGTAATTTGGATTCAATGTGCATATTAGTCACGCCCACAAAGTGGTACAATAAATTAATTAAAAAAAAAGTTTTTTTTAGGGTACCTCCCCTACACGTTACGTGGGGATGTATTTTTTTTGCGTCTTTCCTATTGTGTGGGGTGTCGTTGGATAGGTTTTTCAAAATTATTACGGGTTAATAGAAACATTTTTTTGATTAGGTAATCCGTTTATGAAATATTAAGCGTTAAAGCGTTGATTTTTGTTAGACTCAAGTGTCCCCCCCCCCTCCTACAGCCAAAACTACAAATATTAAAAATCTGAAAAAAACTTAAATGAAATAACATATTATTATAACGAATTCAAAAGAAAAAATAATACGTCTAAGTAGACATCACTGGTTCTTGAGATACTGGCGGTTAAAATGTTTATACCTACAAAAATAATCTAATAACTAATAATAATAATAACTAATTGACTTTAAATAGAAAATTACTTATTAGGTACTTGTTGATTTTTATGTTTGTGGTACTTAATGGCGTCGGAACCCTACACTGAGCATGGTCCGACATGCCCTTGCCCGTTTTTTTTAATAATAAAGACGATTTTAACAAACAAACCCGCTTAAAACTTTGCCCCAATTCTCAAAAATAAACCTAGAAATAAATGTAAAGTCCACCTTTTTTCAACGTTAGTTGCGTGGTTTAAATTGAATCATACACATGCGTTACATTTGTAATTATAATGAACCGCCGCCGCGGCAGCTTAGATTGTCCGACATTTACATCACCACTACTACGGAAACTCGTCATGATATTCAGAAAAATACAATTATGGTGCCCAAGAAAAATGGGTCATACACACTCTTAAACACAAAATGTATCTCTCTTGTGGCCAATAGTTAAAAGCTCGTGTGCATATAAGTTACGTTTGTATATGATAGGTCTAAAGCAGTCCTGACGGCGTTTTTGCGGGTATGTGCTTAGCCAGAAAATTAGGCCTTAAAAACGTTAACTTTCGGAGTGTCTACAGGAAAGACGGTAACCTAAATCTGTATATTACCCAAATAGAAACTGCATTTTAAGCGACTCCACTCAGTCCATTTAGTACAATAGCCTAGTATTTATAAGGAGAAACACATCTTATTCTTTAAATAAAAAAAAACACAATATCAAGGTCTTCGATTTTAGTAATACATTTACAAATTAGCTGATAAAGATATATTTGATGTTAACATTATACTGCAATAAGAGGTGTAATTTTTTCGTTTGGTGATTTCTGGAATACCATATTTCAGTTTACTTGAATTCCAAAACATAATATTTCATTTAAGGTAATGTTTATGGTAAAAGAAGTGATTTGGTATTTTGAAATCCCAGTATCTTTGGGATGAGTGTGTAAAAAGTCGATCCTGATACCTTAGAGGAATGTGAAGCAAAAAATGTTCATAAAAAATGTGATCGTTTTTCTCCCCTAAAGCGTTGTCCGATTTTTACGATTTTTGAATATGTTGTAGATATTATGAAAAACTAGGTCACAACTTTTTTTTTTTGAAAATATATTTGAAAAAACCTAAAGTGGAAACGTACAGACCTAGTTTTTAATAATATCTACAACATATTCAAAAAGCGTGGACATGCATCGGATTAGATTTAGGGGGTGAGAAACGTTATCGCCCGGAGCTAAATTTGTATGAATTATTTTTGACAGCTATGCGATTTAGGCATCGCTTTACAATCCTCTGAAAGCTTATTTGTATTATTAACCATCAGGAACATATTGTTTGTATTTTCCTCTATCCGCCAGTGGTAGGGGAGTGTTGTCACTGGCACCAAAATTCAATTTGGTTCAGGTTTAGTATTACCATGCGAAATTTTTGGCTCCTATCCAGTAAGTGTCTGAGCCTCAAGTCATCAATAGGATTATCGTCTATTACTTAATTTAATAACGTAGACGCGTTGTTAAATATTAGGCGCTTTTGTTATATTAATAAAATGAATTATTAAGGAGTTCATTATAATACCATACCTCAGATAAAAGCGATCCTTTCTTTAAAAACTGATGTCTCTTAGATGGCTTCACCGATGGTCATAAAAACTAATTACAAACTTTAAAAACAACGCATCCTATTCGATCTTTCCATTTGGGACCTACTATGCCATAGACCGATTCACACATACTTAGCCATACACATATACAGATACATCCAGATGCAAACGTTAAACCTATACTTTCCCTGGTATTTGACGGGGTTTAAAAAATTTGGTAATAATGAAATTGTGGCAACTCTCTAGTATAATAATAATAATGATATCACAAATATTTATATCACACGTTCATTATATTAGGTAAACATTATATCAAACATCTATTATACTAACTAAACCAAAGGTTTTTATAGCTAGTGAAAATATATCTTAAGTTGTTATACCGATCATTAGACACCCGATTAATATTAGGGTATGAGTGTTATTCCAGATAAAATGGTTAAAATGAATTCGTTTCACGATAGAACCATAAAAATAAAGATATGTGGTCTGATTTTGCGACATATGTTTAAGTTGGTACACAAATCCAGTTTACTAACTCTGTAAGTACTTAGGTACCATTTTATTTCAGTTTTGAATATGGTTAGCAAAAGTTTAGCGTTTTATTTTTAACTAATCCCTTTATTTTCATATCGCAACAACTCTAACTTTGCTTCAACCAAAGTGCAACACAAGCAACTTTTACTTTAATCTAAATGCAGAAGTAATTATTTTTGCATGGTCCGCCAGGCCGCGGCCGCATCTACAAAATATTATATTACTAACACAGAAAATTTGAAAATACAAAAACTTTTGCGAGCAACGTTCAAAAGTTAATAAAAGTTTCCACGATTTTAAGGTTCGTTTTGTAGTTATGATGTTTTAAATGTGTTTTCTATTTTGAATTCGCTTCATATTTCTACATTTGACGAGCGTTTGAGAATGAGAACAGGCCACGCATTTAGATTTTTAATTCTTTTGAGTTGATGAGTCTGTAGATGTCTATGGTTTTGAGATTGTTGTTACCTAAATGGATAAGGTAACAAAAAGGCGTTGTGGTAGTCAAGCAACATTTTAATAACTGTGTACAGACTTGTATAAGAGTGGAATAGCATGTTGTGAGAGAAAATGGAGAGGTGGGTCGAGCTCATGTCGTATAAAGATGCCTAATTGAAAATGCACGCGGTAAAGTGTGTTTTGTGCGCTCTGACGGGACTACATTAACTTGCCGGTTATTAGAGATGCGTGGAATAAAAAAAAAAACCCTTATGTGATTCACACCCTAGGTCTAGATAAGGCGTTTTACGTTTTTTACTCAAACGCTGGCGAGGTGCTACCGGTCCAAAGTGTCAAGACTGCACCCAGACTCGAATAGCATACAATTTGGTTCTTACTAGGTTTTGGTTTGCGACAGCCGAGATTCCAGAGACTATCCTCAACATCCAAAAAAAAAAAAAATTTACGTCTTCAATGTCATTGTTTTGAATATAATACATGATTTTACAATAGTATAAAAGTACGTCATATAGTATAAGTACCATCAGCAACACAGTTAACTTACCATTTGTGAATCTTATCTCCTTACAATAAGGCTCATTAGTAGTCTAATGCATTTGTACAATAGTAATGGCATTGTAGTAAAGTAATAATTATAAATATAGACATACATAGATAGATAGTTGTTACAATTCAATCAGTAATCTCTAGATTACCAACATGCAGCCGAGTCAAAATCCCTAGTTTAATCATGCACTGCGAAATCTCAGATTAATTATATATAATTAAAATAAATTACGCTTCATTTTAACGCAGAATGGTGTTGCAATGATCGGAAAATGTTTACGAAAGCCGTGCAACAGTGTTTCAGTCATTTCATGTTATGTAAATCAACGGACTCTATAGAGGTGCAAAAAATTACGATTTCGTCCGCGTCGAATTAGTTATTCGGCCAACTCATGATGCGGGTGATTTCAATTATCGTTATTACCTCAGGAAAGTTAAGTTTTCCGGGATGAAAAATTTGCCTATGAGTTAATGTCCAGGGAATAAAGCTGTGGATGCAGCGTGAAGGAGTAACAAACTGACACACACACCCTTTCATATTTAAAATATTTCTGAGATAGTTTGAAGGAACAAATTATTTTGATATTAACGTATTTTTTTTTCAACTTAAACTGATAGATTTTTAAAGCTCATCTGAATGGTTTTGCCACCAATAATACCTACTTCAAAAACAATAATATTTAGTTTAAAATTATCTCTCTGCAAATGTTAAAAGTTCCTGACGATTTTACAATTTAAATAGGAATATTTTGACATTAAATTTATCTTGAACAGTTTCAATTTAATCACTGAACAGACCTATATCAGAAATTACGTATCGATCAACTGCTATCTGAACAGCCGCAAAATTCAATGCAACAGCCTATTAATAATCCACAGCACATATTAATCTACGAAAGTGCATGCTAAACCCATCAAGGATAATAATAATGCACGTCCCTGTCTTTCCCGTTTGGTGTGCAAAGGATAGATGATTTCTAATTTCACCACAAACATGAAGCCTCAGAGACGTAAGCAATTATGTCAAAACATAATACACACACTTACCTAGTTACGGAAGCTTAATTAGGAGAGATTGGACGATCTGACGTCGAACAATTTAATTTAAATAATTATAATTGACGCGATGAACTGCATACAATTTGCGCTAAATAGCTGTAACTATGAGGTGACACTCACTTGGTGGTTGGAAATAGAAAATGCAGTCTTTTGAAAATGGTTCAAATCTTCTCAAGTTACGGGCAAAAGAAGGAAAAGAGCCAAGTGACTGCTTTAAGTTTTTTTTATGTGTACTATAATTATGGGTGCCCGTTGTTTTCTATATTATTTTTTTTGGTCATAATGTCATGGTTGACATAATTATTGGCAGTCATATTTTTATTTCGCTATAACCGTTAACTTTTCCGAATTTCTTAAACATCTTACGTGTAGACAAGGTAAAGTTAGTTTAGGTTTGCTTTATAAAAATCCTGAATAAGTAACAACTTCTTAAAAAAATACGTTATAACTTGCGTTATTTATGACTTTATGACTTAAAACACATTATGACTAAAAATTATTATGGCACACAATATAGACCCCTATAATTACACATACAAACATACATAGCATTACGATTTCGTTCCCAGAGTGGTGCCGGCAGAGCTACAGAAAAACCAACAACTCTAAAAAGACTTGTTTATAATTCTGTAACCTCATTTTGCAAGACTGCAACTAAGGTCAAGTGGGGTAAATATAAGACACGGGTAAATATAAGACACGGGTAAAAATAAGACTATGTTTTTAACACTCGAAAACTTATTCTACCTACTTCATTCCTTTTCCATTTAAAAAGAAGCACTGTGTGTAGACTTCCTTTTAAATGGAATAGGAATGAAGGAGAATAAGTTTGTTGAGTGTTAAAAACTTAGTCTTATTTTTAACTGTGTCTTTTATTTACCCCACCTGACCATATATATATATAGTTGCAGTTTTGCAAAATGTGGTTTTATTTCGAGAAGTAAAAGATTCTTTAGATTCTTTAAATTCTTTCAAAGAAAAAAAATCAAAACTTAAAATAAACTTACTACTATTGCAACTTTCGTATAACGTAAAATACACCACACAAAATAAACAATCCACATATTAATAATTTGCGCACATTCAAAACATATTACGTAGAAAAATAGGGTGTGTTTGAGCTTGGTGATTATTTTTTTATAATGTGGAGCCTTCAGGCAAGTGAGTACATAGGCCACTAAATGGTAAGCGGTATCTTTGGCAAAGACCAGCTGAATGTCAAGACTTGTTTTTCTTCTTTCTTCTTTCCTTGCTTTTTGACGTTAGTTTCTCTACAAACTGACCTCTACAACTTCAATGAAAGCTTTATTTTAATGAGTTATAAAGTGCTCAAAGTTTTCTTGTGAAAGTTGGTTGAAGTAGCGAGGTGATAGATATCCTGTAAACATGGCAGTTATTTTTTAGTTTAAAATTTCTAAGTACAGTAATCTGTGTTTAATCAAATAATAGGGAACATGCATTTTTTTTTATGCTCGTGCGAACGTGCTGTGAAAGAGAGGAATAACTGTATACGCAAAATAGTACAAAATCGACGACAGGGATGACGTCACAGCTGTTGCTCCATGTTTAAAACATAAGGATCGTAAATAACGAAGCTAATATTATTGAAATAAAATGAGAATGTTGAAAAACCAACCAAAACATTAAAAAAGTTTTAAAATTTTAACAAGTTTTGATTTTATATAAAATTTTAATAAACGGGTCAAAACTTAGTGTATTGCATTTTACATGCCTTTTTTACATTTTCTCCTAAATCGTATCAATGAATTTAAATTCTGATTTTCATGCATGTTACATAAATTTATATTTTATTAAATTATTTGTGTTGTTTGTACTCTGTGTTACAATATTTTGCTATGGTAACATACTAAATTGTTTGTTAATAACATCACGATGATGACATCTCATCATTATTTTTTTGATCTTATTAGTTTTATATTAACATTTTTAATTCTGGCACCAAATGCAATATATTCTAAGTTATGTATTTTCATGTTGTAATATAACATTGAACAATAAAAAAAAAACTGGACATTGCGCCTTTGCAGTTTTCTACAAAAAGAAATCCGACCTACTTACTATAATATTTCATGGCTTTTAAATATCATTAAAATACTGGTTGTTGTGTGAAGAAACCAAATGAAAATTATTTCCGAAATAAAGAAGTGTAGGAACAAAGGCTTTCATATTTTCACCGGCTTTCATAATTTTCTTATTTGCCGTCGGTTTTTTTCTTGTTTTCAATGCCATCTGCAAAGCGAGGGGCGAACATAATGCCCGGTGGTATTTACATTTAAATAGGGAAATTTCCTTTTATAAACACGTTTTAATTTGTAAATTACATTTATTTGAATATCTCCGTTAGGGCTGTTACGTAGGGAAGTAGCGTGGTTTATTTATTTTGAAATGATTTAAAAGTATTAATTTACTCGTAATAACAAAGAACAAAAAAATACTTAATGCCTGATTTACGAGCATAAAATATGAAAACGTACTTATATATTTTAAATAAAAATTAGAAGATAATCACGGGACAATATCACACATAACGGATGGATTCGATTTATTTATATAACATAACCAACGCTAATAAACGAAAACGCTGTAACCAACAGGAAGCAAACATTACACCAGAACAAAAAAACTTGTCTTTAATTTTTCATAAAATTTTATCTGCAATGATTTAGATGTTGCTGCTTTTCTTTTTATTATCAGTTATAGCAATGTTACTTTTTTTGTTAGTACGCGTGAACGCTGTAAATAGATCATGTCTATGTAGGCAATTAATAATCATTGCAAGTTCAAAACCGCGTAAACGCTGTAACCGCCATTTTCGTCTTCTTGAATTTGTTTAAACTGAAATTAGTGCCGAAAGTTCACAAAAGTCGATTTAAATTACTTAAATTTGAAACTACATTCTAGTACCGTCTAGTTATGACTAAGATAAAGATAAATCATTGTATTTATATTGTATTGTTGTGATAAATGTGGTAGATTAAGATTTCCTTGTATTTGTATGCCTACTATTAAAAGGTATCGGCATAATTGGAACTTGTACTATCTCACCATCTGATTTCACTATGCACCTAATGTTATGCAAATGAAATAAATAAGTAAATAAATAAGAAACTCAAAATACTCTGTCATAAATCCTATTTTAAATCGTTTTCTTATTTCCGAGGGTTGAAAATACAAATGGCACGATTCCATTGGATAAGAGATTTGGTCGTTGAGACTGCGTTAAACAATTTATTGACAACTACTGAGCCTTGAGTGTATGTTGCTGTTGTGCGTCCATGTTATTTATACGAGGAACGCAAACGCGTTCGATATTTTTTTCCATTAGCAACTTACACTAAGGGCTCTGCTTTGAATGATCACGTCCATCCACTTTCCATGCGACTAAAAAAATATTATTTCTCTGGTTCATTCCTTAAAACGTGATAACAACTAAAGAAATGTAACTTATCAGCGGTCTTAGATACTCAGTTCTGTGGGGATGCTTTTTTTTTCTTTATTACCGAGGAGCGAAACTTCTCAAACTTGATGAACTGGCTCATGTCATGTCACTATTTTTAAACCATAATAATGTTATTTGTACTGTCACTTGCGATAAGAAACACTGTTAATACATATTCTTTTCAAAAGACAAACCAAATAAACATAAAAAGCCTGAGGTCACGAAATTGTTCCAACTCATTAATATGCTGGCATTAAAGCCAGCGCTAGGCTTCCGTTGTTGGAAGCATCGAGTAAAACCACGGTAGATTACACACACCTAGCACACTGTACATACACTTAACTAAACTAAATAATACCAAACGAGATAAAAAAAAGACGCTTCATTTTTTTTTTTTTTTTTTTTTTTTTTTTTTTTTTTTTTTATGTTATGGAGAAGGCACCCGAGCACTCAGGCCACCTGATGGTAAGTGGAATCTGAGACCCATAGACATTTGAATTCTCAAGACTATAATCCTAAGACCTCAAATGCGTTGCCAACCCTGAGGACTAAGATGGAATGCCTCTATGCTAGTAATTTCACCGGTTGTCTTATCCCCACACCGGAACACAACAATGCGAACACTGTTGCTTGGCGGGTGGTTAATGGATAAGATGGTGGTAGCGATCCGGACGGACCCTGCACTGGGTCCTACCACCATATTAAAAAAAAAATAAGCTAAAGGTTAGCTTTTACGGTGAAAATTATCAAAGCTTTACTTACTTTACATAAATATTAGCCATCTTGCTCATTTCAAATGTTTACCTTCATACGTATACTCCATTTAAACAGTCGTGTATGTCGCTGTAGACCACTGGTTGTCGCTAGTGTATTTCACTAAAGTAAATCCGCTTCCTATCTCCCTACTATCCTGGCAATACCAAAATGGACCGAGCAAATAGAAGAACCAACGAAATTGAATTTGTACTCTGGCGGTCGGGAGTAGCGACGTTGCACGATCTCCCTCGGGATACTTCGGGGCCGAACCTACCCGATCCTCAATTCAAACCATTTGACAGAATAAACCAGTGATGGCGGTTGAAGATTTGTTCTTAATTCAAATATTTCACGGGGCAGCGCACTGTTAAATGAGTCGCTGAGACTGAGTAATTGAAGAGAAATCGACTAAAGTTCGGATATTGTTTGTTAAGCGTTAAAACGGTTTTATATCAATTTTATCGTGCTACGGTCCATGAAAACGTCTTGAGTTAATTGCTTACTATAGTGGACTTTAAAGATGCATATTTATTGCAGAAAGAGGATTTTTTTTACATAAACGGGTAATTTGCACTTTAATAACGCTTAATGACATTCCCTATCTTTGTGTGATGAAGCCATCATAACAACCTTCAAATTTCTCGCCGCAAGTCGCAATACTGTCAATAATACAAAAACTGGGATATCGAATGTTAGATGATTTCAGATATAGTTCAATTTATTACAACAGCATTAATTGCATAGCATATTAAAATCCCCCGCCCGTGTGGTTGCCGGGTTAGAATAATGCCACTCCATGTCTTTCCGTCGATGTCGTAAGGATCGACTAAGGGAATGAAGGCTTCTAGTACTGTTAGGCGATGGGCTAGCCTGTTTGTACAAAATCTGGTTACAGAATTGCCAACAACTCTTGTTGAAGTTGTTCGTATTTCGCAGCTCTGCCTACCCCACTCTGGGAATAATGAAGGCGTGATAATATGTATGTATGTATGCATATTAAAATCCTCTAAACACTTTACTACTTTTTTCCTCTTTATTTTAAGGTGTTCATATAAAAATGAAGATAAAATAATAATTTCCTCATAATGTCAAACCATGAAAATAAAATATTGAACGTATGCGTTTTTAAAGTAAGAAAAGTCATTGTTTTGAGTAGGTAATATATTGGCCTAGTTGGGAGTGACCCTGCCTCCGAAGCCAGCGGTCCTGAGTCAAAACCCGTTAAGGGCAGTTCCTGAGTCTTGGATGCTTTCTATGTATTTAAGTGTGTATTTCTCTATATACGTATGTTTGTCGCTGTCTTGTACCCATAGTACAAGCTGCAGCATTACCGCTGCAAAGTTAAACCTTTTTTGCACCGTCGTATTGTTACCTCCTTGTTCCGGTACGTGATGTTATTCTTTGGTCGCTTGTCATATATGTTTTTAAATTTTTAAGTTCAAAAACTTTCGAATTTTTCCTGACGTTCTCCGCTCGCTTGTTCTCGATCATTATGAATTCGGAGCTGACATGTTGATAGTCACATAAAGATTATTTTTTTTTGAAGAAAAGTTTTGATCAGTGAAGGCTCTCTAGTGTATTGCCCGCAAGATTCCTCAGTCTTCAACCTTTTTTTGGCCACTTTCGAGTCTTGTACTGCCTCACGAAGGCACCGCTGTACCGGTTTATTCCCCGGGTAAGTTACGCTTCGTCTGTGTTCGTTTTCCCCCGATTCCGTTCCCCTCGTTTGGTTCTCGTAGATTTATTAGTCCATTCTTTCCAGTTCCTACCGCCTACCCCATTTGGCACCAGTGCTATTACGCACCAACCAGGCTCCAGTCCTTCCACCTACCCTAACCGGCACCACGGCGTGGAGAGGTTGACTCCGCACCACCACTGCTCAGCCCGCACCAGACTACATCCGGCGCGCGTATCGAGTTTACACTCCAGCTACGGACTAACACCGCGGTCGGATGGAGACCGACTAGTGCGCGCGTGCATTTTTTTTTACTTTTTAATTATTTTTCCTGTATAAGTTGTTTTAACTGGTAGTCTCTGTACACAAACGTCACCCCAGAAACCGTGAGTATACCATTGTCACATTTCGTAGTGTTGCTTAGGCGGCGTCTCCGTAGTAACATTCCAGTATTTGTTGACTGGTAGTTTAGTCACCATCTCACACCCTTCATATTACCCAGCAACCCCTATCACCTTTTTTATATCCCCCTAAATTCAAAAAAGGCCCGCGCGCCTGATCGAACAGCATTTATTATGTTCTTTTTCGGTTTTTAATTTGGTCTATGATAATTTTATTTGTGAACTCATAACCGGCACGCTTTCCTCCTTTACCGTGTCAAGGACCTATCTGTTTAGGTACCTTTTGAATTGTGTACATCAACGTTATATTTAGGATTATGCTAAAATAAATTTGTACGGCTTGCTATTTTAATGTGTGCATTTCTCATTTGTGTACGTTGACTTAGGGTTTGGTTAAAATAAATCTTTGTCTTTAAAACGTTGTTCGGCATTTTTAATTCCACAAATTCTACGTGTTGAGCACCGGTATACTCCGTGTGTTCGGTAGTACGATTATTTAAAAGTTTTTTTTTTTTTATATAGTCGTGCTACAAAGCCTAGAGCTTAGTTTGGGACTAGGTCAATTTGTGTGACATTGTCCCTTGATATTTATTTATTATTATTATTTTTCAACATCAACCATCACATAAACTTGCTTTACATTTTTCAAGAGATTTATAACTGTTTTTAGGAATGACCTTAAGCTAAAACAGTATTAATATAATCCTATCTTTTTCTAAACATGGGTATTGGTTATAGTTGTTTTTTGCCTTGTTTTAATTGCTTTTGCAGTTCGTTACCGCAGTGTTTGTCAAATTGTGGCAAAAACCATGCCTGCAGTGATGTAGTGTTTTTGTTAGCCCGCGCGAATGTGGTATACACGGATTTTATTGCCCAGCATTGTGTTATTGAACACATAGGTTTAGTTATGCTATGATAAAAATACATGAGGTATTTTAATCAAAGCACCTTTTTTATAAACACAGATTCACCATTTCTAAATTTATGTACAATTCATCTATTGTCATTTTCATGTAAGTTTTTATTTTTATTGGTTTTGTCTAGTTACCTTACGTTTTAGAATTAACGTATAAAAATTAGGAAAACATAATGTTAGTTCAGAAAGTTAATCATACGTCGGATAAATTATGTTAAGGCAGCATAAAAAAAAAACTTGGTAACTAATAGGGTTCAAATAGTTTTTACTAGTTATGGCATGCATTTTGAGTTTGTTTCAGTATTTAAATACATTTTACTTATAAGTTGATAGTTGTTATTATTTGCTAAATGAAATCACCTTTAACACTAACAATGTAATCTAAGGCACACGAACACTCCGGCCACCTGATGTTACGTAGAATCTGAGACCCATAGACATTTGAATTCACAAGACCAATCCTAAGACCTCAAATGCGTTGCCAACCCCACCACCACTGAAGTTCCTACCAATACAAAATATTCTTAACAAAATACAAATATATTTTTACAAAGTGAGACAACAGGCGATCTTATCGCTAAATAGCGATCTCTTTTAGATAACATCAAAGAAGACAAGTTTACAGAAATAAACAAACATCCCAATAAAATTTATACTCGTATGTACTTATTCTTATAAATACCATAGATACATAAATAAATACATAGATAGAGTAATAAGGGGGCCGCCATTACTCCCAAGTAAATAAGACATAACGTTCACAATTAGATAACATATCAAAAGCAATATTGTATTACCAAGAAGAATAGAGCCACTGAACATAATAATTATAGCTAAAATAAGCAACACTTGTGCTGTAAATTAAGTTTTAATACAACATAAGCCAGTGTCCGGATAACTAGCTGAGCCACTTATGTTTAGTGCTTAGTTTGGCCACTTACACAGTCTACGTCGGAAAACAGTAGAGATATTATGTCAACAGTGAATATTCTCGAATTAAATGTTTTTTGACTTATTAATAGATATACATAACATCACGCCTTCATTACCAGAGTGGGGTAGGCAGAGGTACAGAAACACCAACAACTCTAAAAAGATATGTTTATAATTCTGTAACCACATTTTGCACAAGTAGGCTGAGATGTTTACTAGTGTATTAAAGACAGGTTGCAAGCCCATCGCCAAACAATACTACAAGCCTTTATTCCCTTAGTCGCCTCTTACGACATCCACGGGAAGACATGGAGTGGCACTATTCTAACCCGGAATCCTGAGTCCACACGAGCAGGTATTAATAGATATTATCGTATAACAGATAAGGGTGTTTTAATACAAACATTTAATGAATATAGTCTTGGATTTCAAAATATTTCGTTTGCATAGATTTGCTGAAAACGTTACTTCATGCTTTTTGTTTAGTTTACCCAAAAAGTATAGTTTTAGAAAGACAGATCCACATTTTGACTCAAGACTAAACCTAAAGATTTTCAAACATGCCGCAGAAGAATCGATTAAACTAGTTCCTAATTATGACTAAGTAAGTGTAATGTTAAAACTTTTAAACAAAAAATAATATGTCATAGATAATAATTAATAACTACTTGTGAGTTGTTTTTTTAAAGTACTTGTAAGTATTAATTTCATGTTGATTACTGTTTTTTCAATGTTAACTATTGATGGGTTTATTACGTAGAAACAACGGGTTGTTAGCTAGAGAGATTAACTCTATAGTCTTCTGAGGAAGAGCAAAAATACGCTTATAGCCAGGTGGAAATTGTTACTTAAAGCTGTAAGTAAACAGACCCGTACAAGGACCCGGTAATATCTTAGACTAAAGTAGTCTCCTGCCTGCATTGTACATAAGGAACATAATGGCGGTGAGTCGTGACTTTACATTATCCTTAGTTATATGATAAATAGGTAGTTAACGGAACACTGACACTAACTAAACTAACACGTCGGGGACCGATAAGTAGCTGGGGTACGAGTATTTTATATTATTTCATGAATTTAGCGGTCCTCCGCCGTGTCAGTTTGGTTAGTGTCAGTGTTCCGTTAACTACCTATTTATCAAACAATCAGCCCTTACTCCTACGCGGCGATCAAAATATTAATACCTACTTATAAGTAAAATTATAGGGCCACTACTTATTACTTTTTAGAGGTTATTTTACAGAGTGTTTTGAAATGGGGGTTTTTTAAATTTCTAATTAATACTGTTTATTTCACGCTTTTTAAAATTCTCCATCTGAGTGTCTGTTTGTGGCAACGTAGCTCCCAAACGGATCAATGAATTTAGACGCAAGTTTTATTAAACAAAGCTACATTAATCATAATTGTTTTTAGAAAAATTTTATAAAAAATTGTTGGGCCGTTTTAGAGATATCAGCTCTAAAAGTAGGTGTAGCCGTTAAGTCGATGGCTTTTTACCCCTAAAAGCTCAATATCTCAAAAACGGCTGAACCGATTTTGATAAACACACACACACAAACACACACACGCACACACACACTTACACGTCAAACTTATAACACCCCTCATTTTGCGTCGGGGGTTAAAAATAGAGCTGAAGAGAATTAAAAGTTAATCAAAAAGTAAAGTGAAATGCCTGATATTTCGGCCTATTGACAGGATAATGGGTTCAGTTCCTCTATTTACAGTGTTATAATTACTATTGGTAATATGATATATCGCTTGGGAGGCATAGGTATAACTCATTTGCCGTAAAAAAGCTAGTGTAGTATGTTGACTGAAAATGCCTCTTTTTATCAAAAACTTAGATAACTTTTGATAACGTAACATTTTTTATTAAAGAAGCTAGGAAAATCTGCTAACCGATAGTAAATACATTATTTGAGCAATATTTACGCTTCATATATAGTTACATTTCGTTCGTACGTTCGTTCGTTCGTTCGTTCGTTCGTTCGTTCTTTTAATCAAAAGTTGAAAACTAGTGTTGAGTTTTATTGTTTATTAATTTATATAAAATTTATTGCACATTACACAAGTGGGTACAAATGACGGACTTAATGCCTTAAGGCATTCTCTACCTGTCAACCAATGAACAACAAAAACATCAACAGACACAATATAAGGTTTATATTTTTAAGGTAGTTTTTTTTTGTGTAACATGTACGGCAAAAGGTTCGGCGGTTTGATGACGGGCGTACGGGCGAAAGTTGTTCATCATTAAAATTTAGTGTCTGACAAGTTTGCGGCGTAGGTTCTCTATCATGGGCTCTCATAGTTTTTTTAAACAAAAATGCTGATCTGTATTTGAAGGACCTACATAAAGCCAATGGCGAGTGCAAGCCTTATCTATGGAGGTCCACACGTCGATTCCCCTGGCGATAACGTGTAATTCCACCGTATTGTCTGGTCACAGGGTAACATACGCACTATTAATGGTTATTTATTTTTGTTGATTCACCCTGAGTGTTTTTTTTTTTTTTATTATTTTTTTTTATTATGTTAAGGAGAAGGCACACGAGCACTCAGGCCACCTGATGGTAAGTGGAATCTGAGACCCATAGACATTTGAATTCTCAAGACTATAATCCCAAGACCTCAAATGCGTTGCCAACCCTGAGGACTAAGATGGAATGCCTCTATAATCTATATCTATTAAAGGATCACAAGATAAACGCAGTTGAACATTCTTTATATATAAAGAATATTATTTTAAACTGGGTTATGTACGTACCACAAAATGGGGTGAATAGGGACACAACCTAAAATTATGTATAGTTACTAATTTTTAAGATTGAAATTATTTCCCATGGAAAGTAACGTGATTTTCATTTAATGCTTGTTCTTATTTGTAACAGTTATGCCTTATTTTAGGTTGTGTTCATATTCACCCATTTGTCCCTATTCACCCCGTTTTACGGTACTATGAAGTTCCTAATCGCTATTATCTTTGGGAAAAAACCGGCTAAATGGGAGTCAGACTCACGCACTGACGGTCCCGTACTCAAATTTACTTTATTCGTATTTTTCCCATTAATGTGCTATAAGGAATTGCTTCTTGCTAAATATCATGATTCTAGGTTAACAAAAAGTACCTTATAGGTTTTGATTTCATTGCGAGTATCAAAATCTGCGTGATAAACGGCCGTATCTTTTGATAACGTTGATTAAGAAATTTGATGTTTTCACAGGTCCAGGTAATTGCAGACCTGAGTATTAAAAATGAATTAAATTGATCACTCAACAAGTTCCTAAGAAAAAGGGTTTTAATAGACAGACGGACAAAGAAATGATCCTATAGTGATTACTTTTTTCCTTTTGAAGTATGGGACCCTAACAATATCGTGTGTTTTCGGGTTATAATTTATCGTTACACCAAATTTCATGTCGAGCGATTGAGGCGTTAAACTGTAAAGACAAAACAAACACTTTTAAAACCAAATTAAAAAAAAAAAAAACA
Source organism: Acleris holmiana (assembly GCA_949316455.1). Classification (NCBI taxonomy): domain Eukaryota; kingdom Metazoa; phylum Arthropoda; class Insecta; order Lepidoptera; family Tortricidae; genus Acleris; species Acleris holmiana. The sequence continues at coordinate 18,197,052 of OX438768.1, read as the reverse complement.
AACTGACTGAGTGTCTGATTTGAAATATCGGCTTGACCGCTGGGTCTTGAGATTTCAAATTTGGCACGTAGGTTCCTTATGAGGTTTAGGGGTCCACTAAGTAAGGATGAAACGGGGTCCAAAATTTGTAAAAAAACTAGACCGCTGGACCTAGGGACTTAAAATTTGTAGGGAATATTCCTTGTATATTTTAGGGATGCACTAAAAGGGATTTTAGGAAATTCATCCCCTAAGGTATTAGTGAGGGCTAGAGGGAAACTAATTCTACGAGTGCGAAGTCACGAGCAACCTCTAATATTTTATAAATAAAAATGAATTATTTTGGTGCTTAGAACAATTAGCAGCTCTACGAAACTTAACTATAAATAATAAAAAGGGGGGAAGCGTTGTATACTTAATTTACCTCTACAATGTACCTCTCAATACTTAATTTAAAATATTGCCTTTGTCGCTTCCGTAACCATTACGGATCTAGCGACAGCTTAAATGTTAAAATCCACCAAATGTTAAAAACATTTAGGCATCCCTACATACTCGTAACCTTCTGGCGCATTAGGGTAAAAAAGGAAAATTATTAATCAAAATTATATAGTTTTAACAGTCCGTTCCCATTAAACCTAGCCAAAAATCTTAACAAAATAAGCTAGTAAATAAAAAAAAAAATGAAACAAAATAATAAAATGACACGAGTTAAACAAAAAACAATACATTACCCATTGGTTTATAAAGTTTAATATTTACATCACTAAGCAAATTTTTATGACATATGTAATTCTTTTGTATACCATTATCATAAAACTAGCATTTATGGCTGAATGGCACTGGTTTATCCAAAAAAAAAACACTTACTTTTTATATTATATTGACCTCTTAACCATCGTGTCAGTGAACTTACTAAACAGGCGACGACACTGTCCAAAGTAGCACTGCCAGCACTATATAATAGCGGTATAACGCAACTTTGCCGTATTTCGGTATGTTATTTCCCTCTGTGGGCTCTTTTAATTACAGTCCGACCTCCATGTATCATAAATTTTAATGGACTACGAACCTCGTGTGCCACCTAGTCAGCGAAGCAAATTGCATTTTAGAATTTAAACGTAAACAGAAACGTTACAATGTATTCGAAATTGAAATATTCAAATTAAAATATTACGTCAAATGTCCGCACATTCTCGCTGGCTAGAGTTAAAACAAATAAACTCCAAAGAGTACGAGGTTTCATTCGGACCGCGTTTCATAATACCCTGATTTTTAATTTTCCTATTCTTAAAATACCGGAAATTTCACTTTGTTCAAAAAGGTCTGATTCCCAAATTGCCTGAATTCTGATACGACTGAATCTTAACATGAATGATATCCAAAACAAAAAATGCAAGTGTTGCAAAATGTATGTTTTGAAAATAAAAAATAAATTAATAATGACAGCATCAACTTGTTCCAATTTCAAATGTTTTGGGATTCGGTTAATTTGGGATAACGTTGTTATGAATTTCAGTCATGTTAGAAATCCGGTAACTCTTGGAACCAGGCATTTTGGTATGTAGGCATTATGATTAAAAGTCGAGTTAAGATATTAAGTATTTAAGTAGATGAAACCTTAGCCTAGTTGAGAGCTACCCTGCCTCCGTAGCCAGCTGGCTGGGTTCAAGTTCAATTCGCGCTCATCACACAATATATTTGTGTGATGAGCGCAAATATTTGTTTCTGAGTCTTGGATGTTTTCTTTGTAAATAAGTTTGCATTTATCTATATAAGTATGTTTATCGTTGTCTAATATGCACAGTACAAGCTTAGAGCTTAGTTTGCGACTAGGCCAATTTGTGTGAGATTGTCCCCTGATATTTTAGTTTTTTTGATACTGATAACAGTATAAAATGAATTCTTAATGGAACTTAGTCAATCTTAGTCGCGTCAGTTTAATCGATGTTCCGCAGCAGATTTTTTTTATTACCCGCCTTCCTGAAGGTTTATGTATGCTTGTATGTAGTTTTATATATTTCTGGGCACGTCCTACAGCCTTTACATATTATGTGTGCGTCATTCGATTCGTCTATAATATGCTATTGACATAGGGTGTATAAAATTTCAAAATGGCGTGTCGGCGAACAAATTTATGGACGGGAAAAAAGTATATTTAGACAAGATACATTTTTACCACTTTGAGGCTACCATTTTGACAGGAAAATCTAAAAGTACATAATTATAGATGTTAAGCTAACCTGAAGTAAAAACTAAATTAAAAAACCCGTCTGCAGTAAAAATGTCAACTAAAAAGTAAAAAACCGGGCAAGAGCATGTCGGACCATGCTCAGTGTAGACATAAACGGATTACGTAATCGAAAAACTGTTTTCACAAACCCGTAATATTTTTAAAAGTTCTATCCAACGACACCCCATACTATAGAGTAAACAAGAAAAAAAATACATCCCCACGTTACGTGTAGGGGAGGTACCCCAAAATATATTTTTTTTACATTTTATTACACCACTTTGTTAGCGTTAATGGCGACATGGCGAAACTATAAGGGTAATAGTTTTGACTACGAAACCCTAAAAACGAGCTCTATAATCTATAGAAATATTTAACAGCAACTTTTGCGTCATGCAATGATTTTTGTATTCGATATCGCGTTAGCAAAAAACAAAAACAAAGCTTGAATGTTGAAAAAGGTATTGCAGGACAGTTTTTTGTTCTTTATAATAATACTATTTGAAATAAAAATATCATTGATTTATCATTGTAAAAATGGTGTCCCTCAGTGGAGACACGTGAGGACAGAATGTAGAAGAGACCGAGGAGAGTTATGACAAAGGTGAGGTGGAACTAAGCCGATTTATCTGCACCTATGTCAGTTAGCAAGCTGACAACTTCACGCAACGGTAGAGTGTTGAAAGAGCAATGAATTTGCGAAGTTGCCAGGTCATAGGTTCAGAGAAGTTGGCTTTGTCACAACTTTCCTCGGTCGCCCCTAGTTACATCCTAAATTTACTACTGTAACCTTCAAGAAAAGACAAGAGAGTCGAGTTTTATCGTATAAGCCTGCCTTATAGAGAATGCACGTCATAAAATGTGTTTTGTATCTAACGGGACAACTTAAACTCTCCGGTTTATATAGCTACGTCGAGCACGAAGCCACACTTTCTCATTTATAATAGCGAAATAGGTCATAAAAAAGTAAAAATCACACAAAAACATTGTATTTAATATCTCGTAACGCAATAAAGCGGAATATAATCATCTGTTCGGGTCGCCACCTTCCCGTACACATGGTTGAGAGAGCTGTCGATGGCTGAGATACGCGTCATACTCGTGAATGGGTGCTGTGGGTTCCGTTCCGTTCACGTTTACAAGGATCGGTTTTCCAGTTAGTTAATTTAGTTATCATTCTTGACGTACATACCTCGTCGTTTTGTTTTCCTAGTCATTATCAATTAGATTAATTATTATTATAAATTTAATATACTGAATTTGTTGATGCTTTGACAGAAGTTTCATTTGCTTTTTCTATTTATTTTAATATGTGTAATTATTGTTTATTATTTTGTAACTTTGAGATGTTACTTACTTTTGATATTATTTTATTTACGTGGTTAAAAAAATTAACTTTAGCTAGATTTTCATGCGGAGTTTCTCCTTTTTTTAGGGTTCCGTATTCAAAGGGTACAAACGGTCTGTCTATCTGTCACTAGCCTGAATCTCATGAACCTTGATAGATTAACAGCTGAAATTTTCACAGACGATGTATTTCTATTGCCACTACAACAAGAAATACAAAAACAGAATAAAATAAATATTTAAGCGGGGCTCAACAAACGTTATTTTTTGCCGGTTTTGCTCTATATTAATAAGGCAACAGTTAGACGCTTGAAATATTCACAGAAGATGTGCATTCAATAATAAACAATAACATTTAAATAAAACGAAAATCAAAGGCGGTTACATACAACAGACATGATGTGTTTGCCGTTTTTATAGATAATGGTACGGAATCCTTCGTGCGCGAGTCCGACTCGCACTTGGCTGCCTTTTATTCAAGGGGAGACAAACAAGTTAGTGGGTCACCTGATGTGAAGTAATCACCATCGCCTATGGACACCTGCAAAACCAGGAGAGATATTGCAGCTGCGTCGCTGGCCTTTGAGGAAAGACCATGCGAGTCTCTTGAAGGTCCCCAAATCTTAGCGGTCGGAAAATACCGCCGCAATAAGCTGATTCCATAAATCTGTCGTGCGTGGTGATGAGGATGAAAGAACAGCTATGTTTTCAGCAATGATGGTCTTGTCCAAAGCGCTGGTAGATTCATGCCTGTAAATTTAGACCTGGGGGGTTATCATGAGTTTGCTTTGCAGTTCATTTTACGGTCAGCGTAAAGGACAGAGCTATGGCGGTTATATAGCTCTGTCCTTTTCTCTGAGCGTAAACAGAACTGCAAAGCTAGCTCATGATAACCGCCCTGATGCTAGTTTATTATTCCTTTTTTTTTTTTTGCCCGGCAGCATGAGCATGTCATGCTCATTCAAAGGTATTTTGGTCGCCACCTTTCCGAACACATGGTCGAGGGAGGCGATGGCTGAGATACGCGTCATACTCGTGAACGGGTGATGTCTGCGGGGTCCGGTCTGTTCACGCTTGCAAAGACCTGATCCGATTGGTTACTTTAGTAATCTTTCCTGACGTAGAGACCTTGTCGTGTTGTTCTCCTAGTCATTATTTTTAATTTAATGTTATTGATCTTACATTTGTTTTTTTTTGTGCTCAAATATTAATAATTATTATTTATTACTTTTTAATGTATCTTACTTTTATAATTGAAAAAATGACCCCTGCTGGATTTTCTTGCGGCTCTTATTCTCCGAAGTGATGGTCTTGTCCGAAGAGCTTGTAGATTCATTGCATATTACCGACGTGTAAAAGAGCCCGCCCTCATGTGGCCAATTTACTGAATAAATGATTGAATTGAATTGATGAAATGAAATAATTCAATCAGTAAATGGGCCGTCATTTATTGTAGTTATTATTTAATTTAATTTAATGTAGTTAATTATCAACAGTCGAAAGGAAGTAATCTACCATGGTTCCCTAAATATTATATAACCTGGTCCATTGTTTGAAAGGACGCTGGAGGAATCTCGTTTTCCCACTGTATTTCCACACGCAATTAAAATCCTTTATAGCAGTCGTATGGCGTTTTATTACTAAGCGTTTAAATAATTTTATGAGATTGCGTTCTCGAAATTACCCCATTTCTTTTTTAAACCACCTTACTTTGCATTTCAGTTTACGCTTATAAGGATAATGTTTGTTTTTTTTCACAGGATAATTTGAGATTAAACATTAATAATAAGCTATTTAGTTTGATAAGGTGAAATTAAAAGAAAAGACAATAATATCATAATAAAAAAAACAAGCTATACAAAAAACAAGCTTTGAATACCAGAATGGTCATTATGACCTAGCTATGCAGTTCATTTGAAGGCAAGCGAAAGAACAGAGCTATGTAACTGCCATAGCTCTATCCTTTACGCTCGCCATCAAATTTACTGCATAGCTAGATCATAATAAGCCCCCTGACTGCAAATTTTGATATTGTCGTCAATGTGAGTTAAATACTTTTACAACCGCCATTTTGGTATTTATTTATATGAACGTACCTAGTAACACTAGCGGCACTATGACGTATCTAATGACACCTTATTTATTTGTCAAAATTGGGATCCTTTATCTTATACGAGGGAACAAAGAACCAAACATACAAATCAAAAATATTTCCTTCCTCCTTCAGCAGTCGGTTGATAACTGTTCCAAAATGATATATAACATGAAAAAACAACACTTCTACTCTATTTTACTTAATTTAGATCTTGAAAGGAATAAATTTAATAATAACCAACAAGAAAAAAAATATTGAAAATAAGTCTTGATAATTACACATGAAAATCAGACGCCATTAAAGCTTCACCAATGACCAAGACCCAACGTTCCCATCTATTACTAGCAGTTAAATCAAAATAATACCAAGTCATAAATACACAAATCGAGCTACCGCCTGGCCGACTTACAACGGAGTTAGACGGGGCAGAAAGAAAATTGGGAGAGAAGGGTCGTGCGAAATATTTCAATATGCCATTCACATTTTTTACGACCGCCATGTGCGGCGCCTTGCGATTGTAAGGAACCGCAATATTGGCCGATTCCGACGGTTTCTCCACTTTTTTTCGATAGGTTATCAGTAGGTTGAATAGTGCGTACGGTAACAAAGGTTGTGATTTTATTTGCGTTATAAAGATTTGGGCTGGGTCGGATTAAAACTGTAACTGTTATATTTGGCACATGCTTTGGTAACTTTTATTAAATTTTAGTGTCTTGTGTAGGGCCTCTATTCGGCTCAGGCCTGAAATATGCGTTTTCTTAAAATGTATTTTTCTCAAAATGTCTGTTTTCCATAATGTCAGCACGTCTTTTGCATAACGTCAGCTTCTCAAAATGTCAGCTTCTTATAATGCCTGTCTCCGAAAATTACAGTTTTCATATAATGTTCGCTTTTCAGAAAGTGTTTATTCTCAAAATGTCTGCAACCTGGAAATATCTGCCTTCTTACAATTTCTGGATTCCCGAAAATTCTTATTCCCAAAATGTCTGCAATCATGAACGCCACATTTACAATCTTTTCCTTTTGGTTTTTCAACAACTGGAAAGGGGCCATTTAAATAAAAATTATCATAACAATATGAATAATACTGCACAGTTATTATAGATAAGTCTTTATCAAAGAGTAAAGATGCCAAAAAATTAACCCTTTCAATTTAGAACAATGATTTGAAATAAAGCAGACATTATAGGAAATCAAACATAATAAGACGATAACCTATATACAAAAGTGAACATATCGGAAAAGCAAAACTTATGGTGATGTTAATATTATAGGAATGTAAACATTATGAATAGACGGCTTCCTGAGACTGTACACATTTTAAATACCAGTCATTTTGAGAAAGCTGACAAAAAAGAAGTGCTAACATTGTGAGAACGCAGACGTTTTGACAATTGTACATTTTAGGAAAACGCATATTTCAGGCCTGAGCCCTCTATTCTACTGGAGTAAAACTACATTGTCTTTGACGTTTTATGGTACTTTTATGGCCACCATTACGGTCAAGTATATAAGAGTTATCAAAACGTTGACAATACGGAAACACGTCAAAAACAATACGGTTCTACCGTACTAAGTACTCGGAAAATTTCAGCACTGCTTTGAATAATTGTCACTGTGTTTATTAACATAATATACTTACACAACTATTAAGAATGTCTAGTCTAGTCTCCTGAGAACAGGAGAGAGACAAAATATTGTGTATACATGAGTTTTTTTCACTTAGTTCGTGAGATCCGAAACAAAAATAAGTTATAGTTTACAAATTATAAATAACGTTTACCTTGTTTTTCTCTATTAAACTACCCGCAAAAAGTATATCCCAGGAATTATGAATAGTGTGATATTTGCTGCTAAATGATCTGTTTCTTAAAAACTAATAAAAAAGAAGAGGCATGAGGGATACGACAAAGATTATATCAAAAAGTTAAGGTTGTGTGCACTTGAATGCTATTTGCACTGAGATTTCCCTTTTTAACAAGTCAATAGAGACGCCAGACGACGTGAGAAAATACAAAATATGCAGAACCACTCAGAATGTGAAGCAGTTGACATGACATGTAAGGACGAAGTGATTATTTCACTGACTTTACTATAACTTAGAGAGTAAAAAGAGTTTCTACTGCCTACGTCTACGTCTGACCTTACTTTCAAATTATAAGAAGTATGGAAATAAGTGAAAATTTTAAAATGGAAGCGAATTTAATCAAAGTGGAAAGTGACTAAAAAAGCGTCTGAGCTGTTCCAAAATTATTTTGTTTCATGTATTTATAGTACCTACTGGGGGGTTATTATGACATAACTATGCAGTACTGTTTCCAAGAAAAGTACAGGCCTATACAACGTGTTACAAAATAATCCGTAAAAAAGAAATTACAAAAGTAGTGTCAACCCTTACTAAATAACGTCAGTTCAGTATCTTAGGTATACAGTATACTAGGGTTGACACTACTTTCGTAATTTATTTTTTACGGATTATTTTGTAACACGTTGTATAACTGTTACAGCTCTCTCCTTTACGCTCACCGTAAAATGAACTGCGTAGCTATGTCATAATAACCCCCCCTGTTACTATAATTGTATTGATTCGTGTTTTGTTTTTAAAGAGTATAATAATATTTTGTATTGTAAACAAGCATCTAAAAGAGACAAAGTAAAATCAGAGGATTAAAAAACGTCAGGTTTTTAAATCAAACGTTAAGTGTATAAAAAAGTGTGTGGGCTGTTCCAAAATTGTTTTTGTCAATTTGTATATTATAGCATTCTGTGATTATAAATGTACTATTTCGTGATTTGATTTTGAATAGTATTTGTATTAGGGGTCGTTACCAGTATTCTGACTACCGGTTTCAAATGAGGTAAAACCGGTTATAATTGCTTTTCGCTATTTATATCGTTAAAGCTCTGATTAGCGATATAATTAATACCGGTATTCAAGTATATTACCTGTGGTGCTAGACAAGTTGCATTCGAAAATCGTTAGCGATTATGTTTCGATTGAAAAATATATGGAATTGACGTAAGTGTCACGTTACTATCTCGGTGCCTTACGTCAATTCCATACATTTATGCAACTTGTCTAGCACCACTGTTTCGCGAATTGAGAACAATACCTCTTTTTGATAATTTACCTCTAAAAATCCTTACCAGTAAACCTGTCAGTGTCAATATACTCGTTTATTTGTTTCTGAAAATGTTTTCGGTGCAATTACAAAAAACTCAGACATGTCCTAGATAAGTTTGAAATTACAATGAATTACAGTCTTATTTACATCTTATTTATCAGGTGCAATGGAAAGCGGTATTGAACACAGGTATTTAATACTGTAAATACCGATAAAAACAAAAGCGGAAAGACAATCAATCATCCAAGCGGTCCTGGGTTCAAATCCCGGTAAGGGCAGATATTTGTGTGATGAGCGCGAATATTTGTTCCTGAGTCTTGGATGTTTTCTATGTATTTAAGTATTTATTTCTCTATATATAAGTATGTTTATCGTTGTCTAGTACCCATAGTACAAGCCTAGAGCTTAGTTTGGGACTAGGTCAATTTGTGTGAGATTGCCCCCTGATATTTATTTATTTATTTATTTTATTTATTTTAATAATACCTCTAATTAGAATATAGGTATATTTTTTTACATACATACACAAGATCACGCCCTCACTACCAGATAGGAAGAGTTACAAAAATACCAACAACTCCAAAAAGTCCTCTTTATAATTCTGTAACCACATTTTGCACAATCGGGTCAAGATAAGTGTATTAGTGACATGTTGCAAGCACATCGCCTAGCAGTACTACAAGCCTTTATTCCCTTAGTCGCCTCCTACATCCACGGGAAGACATGGAGTGGCACTATTTCAACCCGGCAATCACACGGATTTTTGGCAGTAACAGTTTTTTGTTGCATAAAACCGGTTTTACAATCCCTGATTTTTATGGTAATGTTAAAATATTTACGTACACATAGATAATAATGAAAATTAGACAGCTAACTGCCACTTAACGCCTTCTTTATATTCCCAAAAAACAACAACAATCATAAATTAATAAGACACAGAATCAATGTTTCTTGCTTACCAGAGGCTGGGTGTTCGCCGTAGATAGAGCCTTTAATGGGCGGACTGCGGCAAAAACGGCCCGCGGAAGCACTCAGATTATAATATTGGAGTTTCAATTGCATAAGTTGGTACAATTTGCTGGTTCACACTATTACTGTCGCGCTCGTGGTGCTGACTCCTTATTTGATACTGTTTGCTTTAATTTTGCATAATTAATGAGCTGCTTTGTTTATTAAAGGGTAGGTACATCTATAGCAAATACATAAAGCATTTATATCATATTAACATTTTGAGATATTACGACTATGTATATATGCATGTAAATTCTTTATTGCACATAAAACCAATTACAAATAATACGTACTCAAACTTAAGATTGACGTGAACAATGGCGAACTTATCTCTTTAAGGGATCTCTTCCAGCTAACCTGACCATGACTGAGGAAACTGTACGAGGATAGGCGAGCTTACACGATTACAAGAAAGTAAATAAAGCATTTAAATAATGCCACGTGTACAAACAAGATTAAGAGGTCCAATACGGCTACAGAAGAATAAAATGGGAGGGCTTTATGTGCTTCCGCGCTAAGAACTTGAGATGGAGATAGTATGCGCGCGCCTTGATGGAAGCGTCAAATTAAAATAATATGCTGTTTATTTTAAAACCATGACATCAATTTAAAAAATAGTTTACCAGGATTAAGAAGTTACAAATATTCAACCATTTCATCAAGTATCATCATTAAAGATAGTATGGTTTCGAGGATTCATCCAAAAACATGCGAAAATATGTTGAAAAATAAAACTATCGAGCATTTTCTTTCAAATCGTGTTTTCAATTTTAACAATCTGAGGGAAATATGATGATCAAGTTTAATATATCCAAAGTACAGATAAATGGGAGTTATGATTATTGAGATGCAGGGAGGTTATTATGACTAAGCTATGCAGGGCCTCAATTCAGGTGCGTTAAAACGATATCGTATTTAACACGTTTAAGAATCGTTTATGTCACAGTCCCCATTATTGTAAATGACATAAGAGTTATCAAAACGTTGATAATACGGAAACAGGTCAAAAACGATATCGTTATTACCTTGTAGAATTCCAGCCCAGGTTATTATACGGTGAGCGTAAAGGACAGAGCTATGGCAGTTATTAGCTGTCTTTTTCTCTGAGCGTAAACAGAACTGCATAGTTTTGTCATAATAACCCCCAGATCGGGGAATACTACCGACTTTATCATAATTAAGTGACCTCTTAATCTAGTTTTAGTCTAGTTTTAAGTACAGTTTAGTGAAATCGAAATCAAAGAGTCAATTGATTACGGTAATGTAAGTTGTTTATAAAACATCCTATATATTTTGAGTAAAGGAAACTTAAACAAAAAACTATACGTGCGGGGACAAATAACAAGACACTGTAAAAATTAACAGAGTTAATGCAATTTTAATTTTTTTTACACTCTTTGGTAAATTACATTTAAGGAAATCTAATGAATTGTGTCAAATCCAAATTCATTAACGTAATAGTGGCTGTCTCAGAGTCGGGAAGTTTGACAAATTAGTCCGTGTTTTACTACTCAATGGGAACTTCGTTTGGGCATAGTTATGCGAGGTGAGTTTGTCTGGGACCGCCTTTGTGTGTGTGTGAACCAGTAAAGTAGGTGTCGATTCCAAGAGTTGTAATCACAAAGCGTAGCTTTTGCTGATTTTTCATCCCTTAATAAGGCCACGGTAAAGTAAAAATACTAGACCAAAATTAAATACAGTCATGGAATCGCAAGTCTCGAAAAAAATTGTATCATAAAATGTATGTAGTAAAGTTCAATTTCAGCTTATTGTAATGTGGTCAATATAGAGCCTCTGCCCTATAAAGGGTTAAGGTTGGTGTTTTTTATGGTAACTATGAAGTCTTTAGAAACTTTGGATGCAACGCATCACTTAGCAATTTTGACTAAATCGAGAGAAAGAGATGGAGCTCATGTTCAAACTCCGTTTTTGAAAGTTGGGCCGCTATTTAGCCGCGAACTGCATAATGTCAATCTGCTGGATGTTTTATAGGTTACATTTTAGTTGTAAGTCTAGTAAACTAGAAAGGTGTAAGTAAATCTGCACTCAGGAGCTATGAAAATGGGTCACTTTGTATGGAAATTCTGTACTCAGTGACCGGTTTTCATTGCTCTAGACTATAGATGGTCGGATAATGTCACAAAAATTGCACGCAACAATTGGATAAAAGTAGTGAAATATCGAAAACGCTAGATATATTCTGGAGAAGGCTTTTACCTTCACATGAGGGGTTTTGGCATGGTAATTTAAGTAATATTTGATAGTTATAATTAACAATGTCATAAAAATGTCATTAAATTGTTTTATTGATGTAGTGATATATTTTTACTCATACACAATACACTGGTAAACATCTTAGCCTGATCGCGCAAAATGTGGTTACAGAATTACCAACAAATGTATTATGAATGGTTGGTATTTCTGTAACTGCCTACCCCACGTATGTGTATGTGAAATATTTTTCTAAATATCTTGATGCTATATATATATATTTTGAAATTACTTTTCAACAGTATGTTTCAATATGCAGTGCGAAGAATAAAGGGCTTTTTATTTTATTTTACATTTAGTTTACAGCAAGCCGCGAACTATACTTGAGCTTAATTTAAACTCTAACTAATGAGTCGCTATTTGTCCATTACGTCTATGGGTTGAAAATTAGTTCTGAGTGTTTCTCTTCTAAAAACATTAGTAGATGAGAGAACACCCGCGACATTGCACGAGATGAATTCGTTTTCTGCTATTTATTTTTTGCTTCCCGTCAAGGACGAATTTAAAATGCACCCTAGGGTACGCAAGGAATATTACCTCCATATTTCAAGTCACTAGGTCCAACGGTTTAGACTGAACGTTCCCTGTCACTCAATCAGCCACGGTAAAGTAAAAGACGACACGCTAGCCTCATTGGTAGTGACCCCGCCTTCGAAGCGAAGGTTCCTGGGTTCAAATCCCGGTAAGGGCAGATATTTGTGTGATGATCGCGAATATTTGTTCCTGAGTCTTGGATGTTTTCTATGTATTTAAGTGTTTATTTCTCTTTATAAGTATGTTTATCGTTTTCTAGTACCCATAGTACAAGTCTAGAGCTTAGTTTGGGACTACGTCAATTTGTGTGAGATTGTCCTGTGATATTATTATTATAATGTAGAGAATAATACACCGCAGGAGGTTTTTAGTCTTTCTGGTTTAGATAAAAGAGAGTGTTAGAGTTGTTTAACATACTACTAGCTTCTAGGCGACTCCGTCCGCATAGAAGTCGTTTATAGCTAATCCCTAGGAAACTGTCTAATTTTCGGGTTGAAAAGTAGCCTATGTGCTTATAAACTATAATATATCGTTGTGCCAAAAAAGTAACATTGCACTGAATTTCAAGTTCCACGTCGCTGTCAATCAGTCAGTCAGAAACAGAAAAGTTTTTAAAATGTGTTGAAATACATCGGCGTTCGAGGATTCGTTATCGCTATAAATTTGGGTACTAACGCAAGCCCCTTAAATATTCATATTTCAATATCGACGAGGCAATGAACAAACGGTGAGATATTTTTAAAATGCTCGGGGTCTCTTTCAATATGAAACAAGCATCACATTAACCGTCAACAGCATTGTTTGTTTTATTTGTGAACAAAGAAATACATTTACATAATATTATAATTCCACAAAGAGCAAAAATAGAAGAATATTGTATTCCTTTCCCTTGCTTCGTCTCGTAAAACGAAGATAATTTGAATACTTTGCACAAATTAAATGAGACATCGAGTATTGAGATCAAAAGGTTTTCAGATAAGCAAGTTCGGCGTAGGGAGGTTCGTTTAATTTGTCAAACGAATGATCCATAAGAGAGACGAAAATATTGTTTGGTCGTTACATGTTTGGTTGTTAGATATATTGATCCGCTCGGCGTCTCACTCTTGAAACTTTCACAAGCCTCATTATTATGAAATTGTATATTGCCGTCATTTTTCTATACTTACCTCTTTGTTGTATCAATAATCCATTTCATCAGGGCCTCTATTCTACTGCGTCAAAACTTTGTCAATAAGGAAATACGTCAAAGGCAATATCGTTTTTACCGTGTAGAATCTCAGCCCAGGTTTTTTTGTAAAAAACATAATAAATTCGACAAATCCTCAATACAGTTTCCATCACGAAAGCTGTACATGATTGCGGCAAAATGGTGGCTTGGCGTCATCAACATGTCGTACCTTCGGTAGAATAAAGGCACAATTGCTCCTTTAGTCACATCGTACATTGTGCCCTTTGTTCACTAGAACAAACAACAATGAACAATGTGACTAAAGGGGCAATTATGCCCTTGTCCACTAGGACAAGGGCATATTGCCCCTTTAGTCACATTGTACACTGTGCCCTTTGTTCTAGTGGACAAGCGCATAATTGCCCCTTTAGTCACATTGTACATTGTGCCCTTTGTTCTAGTGGACAAGGGCACAATTGCCCCTTTAGTCACATTGTATATTTTGCCCTTGTTCTACCGAAGGTGCGATGTAACATATCATCAACGTGTAACATGTTATAAAAATAAAAAAAAACGTGTTTTTACGTTTCGCGTCACGACGGTTTCGCATAGTTTACTGCTTTATGATACTGAATCAGCTTTAGAACGAGGCCGTATTAATCTCAAATTAATTTATCATACTATGTGAATGTTTACCCGATTTAAAAAAAAAATCCTTTTCTATTTACGAGTATGTTCCCTAACTCAAAGACCGTTCGACAAATTAAGAAGAAAATATATTTGAAAAGATCCCATCATCAACACATCAGAATCTGATGATGGAATCTTGGAGAAACCGACTGAACTCCTCACATATAATAAATAGCATTTGCATTCAAAAATTGTCTTAAGTCGAAGTGGAACTGATAATGAAGACCACAAATGGCCACCGGAACTCCACAACGGTACTCATTTAAGCACGGCGATAAGATATCTCGATTTAGATTCTTGAGCAACTATGACATAACACATTTATATGGTTTAATAAAAACATTATGACTTTCCCGCGGTGTTGCTTGGCGGCGAGCATGAAATATCCTATAGTTTCTTATTAATTGAAATGTAGGGCAACATATCACCATGTTATGATCATTAAGAAGTATGAAATAAAATAAAGTTTGAAAACAAAATAAATCCCTCATGAAACGCGATATGGCGAGCGGGAGTGAGTGTAGATGTCAGTAGGGGACGTAGTAGACGGACGTACAGTGATCAGATTCGCGAGGTACTGAATAAGGGCCGAATCAAAAGCACCCGAAACCGACGTACGTGCATGAAGAGATTGATGAATGTGGAGGAAGCGAAGGTTGTATGTTTGGATCGGTGCACCTGGCGTTCCATAGTCTCTGCCTACCCCATTGGGAAACAGGCGTGAAGATATGTATGTATGAATGTATGAAACGCAAGATTCCTTCATTAAAAATAGGTTAGTACAACTGAAGTCGGCATCTCGCCATTTTTTTAAATATAACGCAACTTCAGTTGGACTAACCTATTACGTACCCGGCGTTTTAGAGACTTATTTATAACGTTATTAAATGCGTTTTTTTTCTTATGAAACGCTATTCCATCAATTGTGCCATCAATTCGTTATTACTTTTATTTTTTTGTATTGTATGTTACAAAATGTTGTTAAGTATCTTGAGACTGTTTAAATAGTACAATGTATTACCAGAGGCAGTATTTCTAAGTGTCAAATACTGCCGAGTTCCAGGCTCGCATTCAGAAATCAGCCACTGAATACATAGTGCTTTAAACTATTAAATTTCGACGTTGAATTTGACGCTTTAGCTGTATCAAAACGGCTATTTTTGAACAACAAAGGCTTAAGGCAAATCAGTAAGTTACTTCGTGAACGTTCCTTACCTTGCATTCTAATTGATAGAATGCGTCGAACACGCTAACCCTATTTCCCTTTTAATAAACTCGCTTAGTCTTCTCTCTCTTCCCTCACCCTGTGTCTCATCGAGTGAAAGAGATAGAGCTTAAGGAGTTTAAAATTTCATAGTGCGAAGTAAGCCTTTTGAAGCGGTGAAGTCAAATCTCTGTCTGTTTAATGGAGGCCACGTCTCTTATGTAAATTTTCGGTAAATGTGCCACCGTGTCTTGTTTACGCCAAATTGTAGGATTACCTCCGCCGACTTAAACTTTGTTAATTTTAGCAGAATGTGTTATGGATTAGGCATCTTAATTATTCTTGTGTTTTGTTGACGTTACGTTTATGTGTATTATAATGAATTATACGTTCGGTTTTGCGTTGTCATTATGACTATGATATAATTATTATTTATGTATACAACCCTACTTCAAAATAATTAAAACAGTTATTTTATAAAAAAACTACTATTTTATAATTACTTCTTAGATTTATTAGTATGACCACGAACAGATATTGTAAATATGAAAGTAAATGTGTCTGTCTGTCCGTGGTCGGTTTATTACGCTTTCGCGGATAAAGCGCTAGACCAATTTAGTCTTTTTTTGTAGCCTACCCCGGGACTATCTTCATATCACATTTCATCTAAACCGATTTTGCAATTTATAAGAATTACACCTTTATATAGGATACTTATTATCTTGGAAAGTTGAATAGTTCCCTAGGGAATAGCGAAAACTGACTCCTACGCGGACGGAGTCGCGGGAAACAGCTGATATGTATGTACTTTATTGCACATAAACAATTACAAGACATAGGCGAACTTATCCCAAATGGGATCTCTCCTCCAAAGATGTTCAGATATTAGTTATTTAAATATACATTGAATGTTACATACATACCTATAGATACATAGATAAAACAAGAGCTGAGGTCGATATGAATTCACTTCTCACTCATACATAGTGTATAAGTAAGAGGCAAACACTTTTTCATCTCAATTCCTACGCTGGTTGTAAGTAGTATGGGTGAAAAAACTTAAAGTAAATTATCTGTTGTATGGTAGTAGTAACACATCTGTGTAGACCGTTCGACATTCTATATTTCAAATTTGACGATAATTCCATATTAAAAAAATACATAACTACATACAACTGTCTGTGTTTATATGTCCTTTCGTTTTTAACCTATAATTCAATTAAAAATACAAGGGTGCCTTTTTTATTGAAAAGAAAGAATAATTATTCTCATCTAAAACAAACAAAATGACCACTGCTAACAAAAGCAAAACGCAATAACACTTTTCACAATTTTTGGACTCCTAAAAAACGTTAACCGAGTCCCAAATGCACACTAATCGGTGCTTAGTGCCGACACTAAGCTTTACCGACACACGGACTCACATTGGTGCATTACCGTACATTGTGTTATTCCTTACCGGTTTTGCCACATATCGATTACTTTTTAATCAACGAATTAATCGATTAAATAATCAATCGTCACAAAATTAATCACGATTAATTAAATCGTAATTCAATTTATCGACGGAGTATTCGAATAACTATTGATCAATCGTCAATTAAAAATTGGAACGCACGTTACAAAGATTACAAAATAATATAATATACTGATGTTTAGTTACAATGAGCATTCACTGTCCGCTAAATGGAACAGCTCTCTTCAAAAACTGAATACTATATTTCTATTCCTAAAGTTGTAAAAATCTGTGAACGGTATTCAAAACTAAAACTGACTTATTTATTTCTTATATTAATCGAAAAAAATAATAATAATAATTAACTGACTAAAAATGTAGTCGCTTAATCGACGATTAATTTAAACGTGACTAAATTAATCTAAACTCTTACGACGAAGATTAATCAATCTTCATTTTTAATCGTTAATCGCGATTAAGTAGGTTAGTCTTAATCATTGCTCGTTAGTCGATTATATTTTGCCCATCACTGAGTTACGCATTGGTACATGGCAACTACTGAGGCTTGAACTTGGTACCATACCAACGCTCTTCGACGTGGCTTATATACCTGCTTAATTATTTTTTTCCAGACGTCGTTCACAAATTGAATAACGTGAGTTTAGAATTAAGTCGAGCTTTATGTTATATAAAGCTGCCTAATTAAGATTGCACGCATTAAAATGTGTTTTGTACGCTCTGGCGAATCACCTAAGCTCGCCGGTTAATATTAGCTGCATTGAGTTGAAAAGTGATATACTTAAGAGAATAACATCCCTGGGGGGTGATTCTCTCAACACGGCGCTGCGTCGATCTCAAAGGTGAAGTTTTATCGGGAAAGTTTCAGAAGTCCCGTCGAAGCGTAAAAAACACATTTAAGTGCGCGCCTTCTCTATTAGGCAGCTTTATATGACATTGAACTCGACTCACCTGCCTGCTGCCTAATTGAGAAGGTACGCGCTAAAATGTGTTTTGTACGCTCCGACGGGACTTCTTAAACTTGCCGGACAAAACTTCACCTTTTAGATCGACGCAGCGCTGTGTTGAGAGAATCACCCCCTGGTCGTAAAGCAGGAACAAACGTAGGTAACTGAGGTTAGTTCAATTCACGCGCTAAAGTTGTACTGTGATGCATATCTGCAAAAGTACTTCAGTAGATATAAAAACCCTTAGATGAAATGATCATGGATGACGACACGTTGGCCTAGCTAGTATTGACTGCTTTCGAAGCTATCGATCTTTGTGTGATGAGCACGAGTATTTTGTTCCTGTGACTTGTATGTTTTCTATGTATATAAGTATATTTTTCTTTTTAACTAAGTTTATCGTGGTCTAGTATCCATAGTACAAGCCGAGAGCTTAGTTTGGGACAAGGTTAATTTGTGGGACGTTATGGTCCTGTGATTTATTTATTTATTTTTCAAGATAGGCCAGTTCGAGCAAATGAACTTGGTTATTTCTGCGTAGTGGAATAACACCAAAGTGTTAGGCGTAGATCAACAGCGTCCGTACTAGGGATTTGTGAAATTTATTCGCTCGCGTCGAGTACGACCCTGTGTCCCTGTGATGCGATGTGTAAACTGTGGAAGTGGCTTAGCCCTCTCAATTTGGATTTAACATGAACGGCTTTCAAGGACTTCGGTCTTTAGTCAGCAATGTTGATGACGTTTTTATTCCTTGAAATGTTTTTCATAAGAAATACGGAATGGAATTCAATGAAACGAGAAGATGATTGAGTTTTATTTGGATTTGTAGGTTAGTTGCAGATGAAAATGCAAACTTTATGTTTCAGTCAAATTTGCTTTGAGGCATCTTGTGCCCCTAGTGAAAGTTAATAATATACTTTGAAGTAAGGTTTTGGTGTAACCACCAATAATATTAATATGAAAATGAGAGCCAAGTTCAATACTATCAATCTCCGACAAAATATTTGAGATCTAAATTAACGCAAAGTTATGTACTTATGATAATCCTGAATTGAATAATAAGTAAATAATATCTATAATGTCGATCGATCGATAAAATAATTGGATATAATGCTTTATAATTGATGTTTGACATCTGAAAATATAATTATAATTATATAATTTTCTTAATTTAAACATTCTAACGTTACACAAAGTCCTGTTATAGATATAACTTGGCTATTTTCTACCCGCAAATAAAATTTTAGAAGGGAAAATACGTTGACGACACCAATATACAATAACGTAATAAGCATATATACGTTATAATATAACACTAACAAGTCCATTGTTAGCCAAATGTAAGACAGTTTCTAGTATCTAAAAACTAGGCAAGTGAAATATTGAACATCAATTTGTGTTATCTTATCGACGTTGTGTAAATTTAGCCAATTCTCTTCTTTTGATCTTGGCTAGATGCGCTGTCGCGTGTAAAGATTAAACATTACACTTTAAATATGCAACTTTTGTATAAATTAATCGTCAAGGTATAATTATTTCGTAAATTTATAATTCAGTTTATTCGTACGCTGTTTAAATAATAAAATAATAATTTTGCATGCTAATCTCAAATATTTTTAGCGTCATTAAAAATATATGCACCAATTACCGTAACACGAGCAGCAGACAAACTGTTCAATTTTCGCCGGCTAGTTTTGTTATCTTATGCTGTAATTATTAAATTAAATATACAAAAAAACTTTATTCCGAAACAAAATACACCAATTTTGCAACACCCTGCTTCACTTCCATCCACTCTTTCTCCCCAAGGTCCCCCGACGCCCATTCACCGTCGTATGTACCCGTTTCGATTACATTGACGTCACGGTTTCGCTACAAAAAGATAAGTATTGGCTCCTAATGTAAGGGTTAGGGGAGACTGGGGACGCGCGTAACTTATTCACGGATAATAAAAATGTACACTTTCGATTTTAAGGTAAGGCTCGGGCGTTAAGAGGTGATTACGTTTGTAAAATATGGTCTGGAACGTAAAATAATGTTTTTTTTTTCTGTAGAATTAAAGGTTTTTGGTAAATCAATCTTATTCTTTACTGAGGTTTTTAAGTAAATAATAGTAATACATGTTAGGGTTTCCCGTGTGGTTGCCGGGTTGTAATTATAAATTGAAAGAATAAAAGCGTGTACTGGCTTGCAACGTCTCATCAACACACTAGTAAACTTCTTGGCCTGATTGTGCAAAATGAGGTTACAGAATTATAAACGTCTTTTTAGAGTTGTTGTTATTTCAGTTAGCTCTGTCTACTCCACTATGGGAATGAAGGCGTGATGTTATGTACGTGTATGTGTATGAACATGTTTATTTTTCTACATAAATAATACCTTATTTAGTACCCAAAGAACAAGCCTAAAGCTTAGTTTGGAACTTTTTCAGTTGGCATGAGATTATCCCCTGGTGTTTTATAATTATAAATACTGATTAAAATTTAGAAATGCAAAAATCTAGTCCTATTTTACACACTGTTTGAACACAGCGTGTCAATGAACTCACCGTTAAATCTCACGCTGTTGTGTCGGATTACACCTACCAGGAAAGCGTGTCCGAAAGCTAACTAACTGCAGTCAACATACTATCGAGCATCGAAACCGACACAAGCGCGGAACTAGTTTCAGAACTAATAAAATGCGAAGCGAAGCGTTTGACGTAAATCAGTACAATCGATTTTCGAATAGTAATCAGGGCAGAAAGTTGCAGTTCTCAGTTTGGTTTTGACGGAGTATTGAATTTATAGAGTTGACGTCTACTATTAACCATCAAGAAAAAAAGAGGGTTGTAATGTAGATACCTTTAGAAAGCATACAATCTTTTCGCATAATGTAACTTTTCGAATAAAATCTTTTCCAAAACATCGTTACGCTGATATTGCAGAATTTAATAAACTACTGTGTAGATTAGGTAAGGTTTTTTTTTTTTTATTAATCTATTTTACCTCCAACATGATCGGAGTCTATGCTTATTCGTTTTATATTTTTTACCAATTCGTTTAATTTATCGTTCCATGTTTTTATTCAATCATTCATCTCTTTCATTCTTTCATCAAATTTTTTCATGTCCTATTTTAAGAGTGTACTAAATAAATGCTATTTAAATTTATGTTTTGTTTCGTTCAATTACTTTTTTCGCAACGGTGGTGCAGTATTTAAGAAACCTGTTTATGTGTGTGCTATTCATCAATCCCTGTATGTTGTCCTGTGTGATATCTTGTTTTAGTTCTTGTTCTAGGTTGTATCTATCTATTGCGTGAACAGGGCAATCGAATAAAATATGTGGCACCGTTTCTAATTTTTGAGGATCACAGATACACGATGGACTCTCCTTACACTTAAATCGATTTAAGTATTCGGAGAACCCACCGTGTCCTGTCATTACTTGCGTGCTAATGCTTGTGGGTTCTAATTTTCTAATGGTGCTATAGGCTGCTACCGCATCCGGGAAGAATAGTTTTGTGATGGAAGCCGTTTCGCTGCTTTGATACCTTTCGTTCCATTCGTCAAGCGTTGCCGTACGTAAATTTCGTTTGACGTATGATATTGGGCATTTGTCGTAATCTGGGGTACGTTTGGAGTTAATGGCAGCTGCCTTCGCCAACTCATCTGCCCGTTCGTTGCCTTCCAGCCCTGCGTGTGCTTTGATCCAATGCAATTCGACTATTTTGCCTTGGAGAGAAGCAGCTTTTATGTTTTCTCTTGTTTCAACCGCTAAGGCGTGGAGGCAACTGTGGTTTTAGATGGTCTGAAGGGCCGCCATAGAGTCGCTGTAGACTCCAAACGTTTTTGCACTTGCCTTTTTTATTTCCCTGGTTGCTTTGCATAAAGCAAGGAGTTCAGCCTGATAGACCGTGCAGAATTTGGGCAGGGCAAGCTTGTGGGTTTTTGTCTCGGCTTCATCTTTCCAGATGGAGAGTGAAGCTCCGACTCTACCCCCAATCTTGCTCCCGTCAGTGAACATTCGGATGGCATAACTGCTATGAGCGTCCACATCCCTCCTGTCCATCAGGCGCACCACCTTTAGCTCAGCATATTCTGCGGGATGGGGCATTTCTGATGCTGGTGTCATCTGTTCAATTTCCCAATCCCCTAGTGTCGGCAGAAGCGCCCCCTTCTTGGCTTCGTACAGCAAAGCCGCCTCTCGAACTCGGAGGTCTAGAGGGAGCATTCCTGATAACACAAGGGTGGAATTGAGGGAGACTGTGCGATAGGCTTTGCATATTTTTTGTATAATGCCACGTTGTACGGTTCCTAGCTGTTTTATGACTCCCAGCTTGCCGGCGGCCGGCGCCCACACGCTGGCTGCGTACAGGATGACAGGTTCTACAGTGGCCACATATATTGTGCGTATGACTTCCGGGTGGAGCCCCCAGTTGGTTTTGGCTGCCCTTGACAACTGCTTGTGAATGTCAATTGCCTTTCGGCATACGTTTGAGACATGAGCATTAAACGTCATCTTTTCGTCGAAAGTGACTCCTAGCATTTTCAGTTCTTTAACTGTCGCTATGCTCGCCCCGTCCATGGTCAGTCGTGGGGTGTCATATTTAAGCTTCCACGTTATCGTCATTGCGTTGGTTTTATGCGGTGCAAACTTGAGCTTATTTCTGACACCCCACTCCTGAATGTGTGCGAGGGCAGCGTTTGCTCTGTTTTCAATTTCAAATGTGGTGTCTCCGTCGACGACAAGTACTACATCATCTGCAAACGCTTGGCAATAGTCACCTCTTCTTTCCAGACTCTTAAGAAGGGGATCTAGAAGCAGGTTCCACAGGATCGGGCCTGCGATCGATCCTTGTACACAACCCTTGCTAGTGTCGACGCTATACTTCTCACCCGCGTATCTCACAGTCACTTTCCTATCACTCAAGTAGCTGTCCATTACTCGTCTTAAACCTATTGGACAGTTTTCCTCGGCGAGTCGAGTCCTTATAGCCGGCCACCAGGCGCTATCAAAGGCTCCCTCTATATCCAATGATATCAACGTTACGATTTTCTTTTCGTCTAGCTTATTCCGTATTCGTTTCGTTAGTATATAGAGGGCGTCTTCGGTGCTACGCTGTGGCATGAACCCGTATTGGTTTTGAGTCATGTTTGGTATTAGGTGGAATTTTAGCCGGGCTACTAGCATTTTTTCATAAATCTTGCCTAGGATCGGCAACAGTCCGATCGGTCTATAGGACTTTGGTGTGGTGTAGTTACTTTTACCCGGTTTACGCAGGACTACCACTGTTGCTTCCTTCCAGGCTTTTGGGAAGTATCCAAGACTAAGGCACTTATTTACTATTGTTAGAAACACTTCAGGGTTACTCTCTATTGTTTGGTGACAAATGTCGGCAGTAAAGCCATCTGCTCCTGGAGCCTTCTTGGGATTGAAAGAGTTATATGCCTTTCTGAGCTCCAGCATTGTAAGAGGCGGTTCGCAAGGGTCATTTTGTTCAAACTTGTTTACTTTGTCAGCTCTTTTTCTTATATGGCGGTGATATTCACTGTCGACATTGGCAGAGTCACTTGGGTAGAATGTCTGGGCTAAAAGACGAAACGAGTTTTCTGCGTCTAGCGTCATGCCATCTTTTTCGAGCGGTGAGTTTTCTTCTCTTCTCGTTGTTCTACCTATAACCCTGTATATTCCTTCCCATACGCCTTCCTTATCTTGTTTACGACAGAATTCCTTCCAACTTTCTACTTGTGCTTTAGCTGCTTCTAACTCATATTCGTTTTTATGTTTTAGGTACTCCTCGACGACCTTCGTCCTTCGTATGGGGGCGGCACATCTGATTCTACGTTTCCAGGTAGCGACGGTTTTCTTCATTTCATCGAGTTTTTCGGACCACCATGGCAAGGTAAATTTTTCTTTTGTTTTCTTTTTCGGTATTGTTATTTTACATGAGTCGTCGATTGCTTTATTTAGGTTATTAATTACTGTTTCTAATTGTGAGGTGTTGTTGACTTTTTTTTTTTTTTTTTTTTTTTTTTTTTTCTATTTCTGTAGTTTGTATATTATTGTCTAGCATAATTTGTTTGAGATTTTCTCGAAAATCAGACCAATTTGCTTTTTTTTTTTCGTATTATATATTCTTGTTGTTCTTTGTACACTAATTCCTACTAATTTTCCAAGTCTAATTTTGAAAATAATGGCATTATGATCCGAGCTAGTTACTCCTTTATCCACTTTCCATTCGTCTACCAGGTCTAATATATTTGTTGAGCAAGCTGTTATATCGACATAGCTGGTGTAGTGTTTACCTCCCCTGATAGTGTCGAAAGTCGGAGTGTCCCCTCTATTTAGTACATGGAGGCCTAGTTCGTCGAGTGTTGTTGACAGGATCTCTCCTCTGTTGTCGATTGTTGGACTTGCCCACCAGGTGCTCTTCGCATTGGCGTCTCCGCCAATTATCCATCTTCCTGAACCTACTTCTTTTGCAATTTTTTCCAGGTGTTCAAGATAAGGCTCGATGGGCAGGTCCGGCTCAAAATACAACGAGACAAGCGTGATCTTTCCTACTCTGGTTTGGATTCCCACTACTGCGATGTTTTTGGTGGTGAGTTTCGGGTATTGTGTGACTTTGATGTTATCGTCGAAGACTGCTATCGCAGCCTTCACAGTACCATCTTCTGTTCCAGTGTCCTGAAAGACACGGACACCTCTGTAGCTCCTCGTCACTTTTGCCCCTCCCACATAAGGCTCTTGTAAGAACGCGATTGAAATTCCTCGCTTTTTTGCCTCAGTGTAGAGTTCCTCCGTGGCGAGTTTCTTCCTTTGCAGATTCGATTGTATCATTTGGTAGGCGATAAAGTTGTCGTTGTCGGTGCCTTTAGCAATATGCTACGCTGGACCTTGCTATCCCATCCCATCTTTTACGGGTAGGGCAGTCGAGGCTGAATGCATTATGTGCTGTGTCTTCCACATTTGCTCTCACGCAATTCCGGCATTGGGATGGTTCCTTTGACAACCATTTTGAACATTCGGAACGCAGATGCGGGCCGCCGCAGTGGCTGCATAAGTCTGCCGGCTCAGTGCAATTTCACCTGCCATGACCATAGCTCAGGCAACGAGTGCACTGCACCAGTGGAGACTGGTCTTCCACTCTAATGCGCTGTAAGTCCACGTGAACGGTCCCGATCTCTATTGCTCTCTGCCATATTGTGAGAGATACGCTTATTATGACGTGACAGGTGTGGGGATTTCTAGTATTCTTTCTGTATTTTATTTCCAGTCTATTCTCTCTGTCATTGAGGTCGTGAAACACATTCACTAGGTGATTAGGTAAGGTTAGGTTAGGTTAAGTTAGGTTCCCCCCCCGATTGTGCTGCCACCTTGCCGTGGTGGGGGGGCTTGCGTGTCTCTATGATCCCCGTGGCTATACCGGACAGGGCCACCCATACCGGAAAGGCTCGGGGTGAGGGGCCAGACTAAGAGCGGCACGTCCCTATCCCATTCCCACCTTCCCGATTTCCCATTCCTTCCCAGCTCCCATCCTTCCCCCCTTTTCCACCGAACCAGTGGCGGGATATCCACTTTCCAGGGCCAGCGCGGGCCCGGGGAACCAAATACTCCCCAAAAGAGCGCACATGAGGGGGGCGACGAGGGGGAGTTTGAAGGGACGGAGCTCGGGTTGGTGTCCCCGTATCCCGTTCCCGGAAAGCGACCCTGGTTCGCCCAGACGTGAGTCTCGGGTCTAGTGACCTCTGTTTTCAGAGGACATTTTAGACCTGAGACAGGTGTAGTGTGGGTGTTTGAAGGAACGTGGACTTACCCCGGTCACTGCGACTGGGGGGAATAGCCTGCCGGAAAACACCCTACACTCCATGCAGGCTGTGAAGGGAAGGCGAACCCAGCTTTTGCTGATCGCCTGAACTTCATGGGGAGCCACGTGGGTGAAGGGCCCACATTGCACGGCTCCCCCAGCTTGGGGAGATCGCTGTGTGCGTACGCAGTCGTCTCCTCCTTTGGCGGTGTGCTCTTCGGAGCGGGCTGGGAGGCGCCCAGCGGGCAATGCTTCGGCGGTACCGCGGCGTCTCCGTTAACCAGCCAGGAGGGTTACGCCGGAGTGGTTTTAAACGGTAGTTCGCTTAGGTGAGAGTCCGTTATACCCCCCATTGCACGGTCATCCTTAGGCCATCGGGGGGATGCGTAAATGCATTTCCACTTCGTCAAAAAAAAAAAAAAAAAAAAAAAAAAAAAAAGGTTAAGTTAGGTTAGGTTAGGTTAGTTTTTATACTTATTAAAATACAACCATTTCTATTGTAAAAACAGTTTACGGCCAAAAGATTTTATGTGATTAGATACATTATGCATAAAAAAATGAATGGTATGGTTTTAGTGGAGGTAGGACTCTGTGCAGGGTCCTACCGCCAAGCAGCAGTGTTTACATTGTTGTCTTCCAGTATGGGGATAAGACAAACGGTGTAATTTCTAGCTTACAGGTATTCTAACTTAGTCCTCAGGGTTGGCAACGCATTTGAGATCTTAGGATTGCAGTCTTGAGAATTCAAAATGTCTATGGGTCTTAGATCCCCCTTACCATCAGGTTGCCAGGAAAAGGTGGCACACGGTGGTGGATCGTGAGTTTTGCGACCCATGAAAAAAACAGAACTCTATGGACTAAGGTATGATTCTATAATTGCCATTTTACAGACTGTGTTATCTTCACACTAAACTAAAAGATAACTACAAAATGTGCAGACTTTACTTAATTAAGAAAAAAACCATTGGAACTGGATTTTGAACAAACGATGTAATTTCTTTATTTTCAAACATGACAGCTAGCATTTCTGCATAACATCCGTAATAAGCCCAACAAAATACACGCTTCATGACCTAAATTACAAAATTAAGTGCAGTGGAATCAGATTCGTAACAGTTTTTACTGCCTGCTCCGTTCGTTCCCAAGTCCCCAGGGTTTACCGCAAATTACTGCACTCCGGGCATCGGCAAAAACGGACAACACGACTTGCTGGAGATTAATTTTGATTGCAAAACTTTGTAGCGGAGCGAAGTGTTAATCTAAAGTCGTCAGTCGGATTGTATAGTTCACGTTCAACGAATTTCGAGTGATAGATATGAGAGAAGTTAAATCAAAAATGTACGAGTATGTAGTTGAGAGAAATAAATCTATGTAATAAAAATAAATCGCTGAATGTGTTGCTAAGCGCAAATCTCGAGAGCAGCTGAACCGATTTCACTAATTCTGTTTTTGTTGTGTTTGTTATCGTCAGGAGAAGGTTCTTATGAAAGAAAATCTAATCCACCGGGAAAGTCAAAATTTGCAGCGGGTCGAAGCCGCTGGCGGGTAGCTAGTAATAAATAAATGTTAGGGGACAACATAAGACCTAGTCCCAAAGTAATTCCTGTACTACGACTACCGGACACACTAAAAAAACATAACATAACATTATAAACATACTTTTATAGAAATACAATAAAATACATGAATAAATCGACACGCTAGCCTAGTTGGGAGTGACCCTGCCTTCGAAGCTAGGGGTCCTGGGTTCAAATCCCGGTAAGGGCAAATATTTGTGTGATGAGCACGAGTATTTGTTCCTGAGTCTTGGATGTTTTCTATGTATTTAAGTATATATTTCTCTATATAAGTAAGTTTATCGTTGTCTAGTACCCATAGCACAAGCCTATTTAGGGCTTAATTTGGGACTAGGTCAATTTGTGTGACATTGTCCCGTGATATTATTATTTATTATTAAATGTCTAAGACTCAGGATGAAACTCATTACACACATATTTCACGGAGAAAAAAACTGGATGCTTTTTGTTGAGAAGAGCGGCGTTTTTACTGATTTTGAGTGAAATATGCGTCAAAAAATAGTAAGCTGTAAAAAAAACACCCAATATTATATTATTAATACGGCCTTTTAAGACTTAATGACCATGAAGGTAAAGAAAAATAGGGCTTAAAAACTGGCGTATTCTTACAAAAAAATGTGCGTGTACAAAAATAATATTGCTATAAATACCAACTAGTTACATTTCCTTAAAAAACAATCAGGATTGAGATTTTAATGTTATTCTATTTAATTATATTAAGATCGTAAAATTACTCGACTCTTTGATCCAATGATAGGCTAAATAAGTTTAATCCTGTTACTTTATTTGTATTGATTTATAATCATACAATCACAATATTGACAAAGCACAAAATGAAACCGTTCGATTTATTCCAGTTATTTATTTAAACGAACGTAAATGCCCACTGTTTTCTTAATGAACCTGAAAATACTTGACATAAAAATAAACAAAACTGTAATTAATTAATTTTAATTATAAGCGGCTGCCGGCAAAGAAGCCTCGGAATAAAAGCGGTACATTCAACAAGAGATAATTGGGACAGTCTGATATTTCAGTATGATTAATAACATTATAAATCAGCCCTAAATCCGGGCCTTAATGCGAATATAAAAACGACAGTGTAGATATTAACGAGGTAGAAGTTCTAAATACACTTACGCTGGCAAAAATTGGAAAATGTATCGAGTTACAAAAGATTTTGCTCAAAATAAAATTGTTAGGGAGCTCTTTTTGTAATCATTAGCGTCTTAATACTAAACAAAACATCTTAGCCTGATTCTGCAAAATGAGGTTACAGAATTAACAACAACTCTTTTTGTAGTTGTTGGTATTTCTGTAGCTCTGTCTGCCCCACTCTGGGAATGAAGGCGTGATTATGTATGTATGTGTGTAAAACATTGTTTATTAAATTTAGACACGTCTTATTTTATGTTGTCTGACTTGTTGTGTCATGTTCACTTACAGTGATTATCTGACACAAGTAGAAATACTTGAGGATTTCTGAAAAATAATGTTATAACCTTTTATGCAAAATTAAAGAAAATTTTGATAGTAAATGTGTTAAAAACCAAAAACCGCCTTCAAAAAGCATAAATACTAATAACTGTTTTTTAAATGGTAGGTAATATGGTAGCTTTTGATATTGTGGGTTGCCGACTTCAGACGGACTGATCTATTTTACCTACTATTTTATCAAGACAGTTTTTTTTTTTCATAAAATATTTATTTTATTTCATAATTTTTAGTAATACTTTAATTTTATGTAGTCTTACATCTCAATTAATAAGGAACAAGCAACGCCACGGGAAATTCATAGTCATATATTAAATTAAACCATTTAATTGTGGTTCGTCATATCTTGATCGAGATGTTTTATCCGCACCCTTGTAATAGATAGCCATCAGTGGTGATCATCATTAGTTCCACTCTTCCAAATAATACTGTTTGAATGCAAATGCTGGACTTATTACTGAAAAAACTAAAATCGCCGATCCTAGTATGTTGACAATGAGGCCAACAAAAACAAGTTTTAAATTAAATTTAGAATTATCGGGGAACATACATTAAAGAATCCCGAGGAATCGAAAACCTCTTTTTTTGAAGGCGGGTTAAATGGAAAAATTTAACAGCTGTTGAAAAATATCTTCATTGATGGGTAATTATATTTAAGAAATGATAACCTAGTTTAGTACAGCAGATTTTTCAAACGTGAAGCGGAAAAAGATTGTGTGTAGGCCTTATCAACAAGCATCCTAGTGCATAAATAACGTTAACGGCACCAGTACTCGACTAAGGACCAATGTTCGACACTGACTCCTATTCAAAGAAGATAACAGTTTTTCATTTGTTTTGCTACAATCAATTTATAACCCTATGATCTTTGAATAAAAAGCTTCTGCCGATTATTAGTGCATTTCAGCTAAAAGAGTCGAACACTGGTGCCGTTACGTTACGCTTATCAATAATATTTATTAAAATCTAGCATTTTCATAGCATCCATTCGTAAACAGTACCAAACCTATTCATGAAATTATGGGCACCTCTAAATTGATAGGATTCAGGCAAAATAATTCCTTTTCATCCGCTAAAATGTGAGATTTTGTTAACTGTGTTGTGTAAAACGAAATGTCGAAAAAAATGCTCGCAAGTAATATCATATTTTAATGTGTTTATTCGATTTATGAACACATTTATCGCACAAAAATCGAGTGATGTTGAAAACATGAACATAATTGACACGCGCCGTTAGCTGGTCGGCTTGTTTTTAATCGCTTTATATTTTGTGGTTTTTCTACGTTTCTGAGTTGTTATTATAATGTTTTTAATTAATTCACGGTCTGAAAAGGTTTGTCACTTTTGGAACATAACAGCATTCAATAGAGTTGAAAAAAACAAACTTCGTCATTACGCGACGGTATATTTGTGTTGTGACGCGTTCTGACGATATTGTATCAGGATGTCTATCATTTCATCGAAAAATCTTTCATCGAATGTATCATTTCATCGAATATCATTTCATTGAACACTACTTTCTGCTGAAACCATAACGCTTTCAGGGTATCTTAAACATCTAACTTAACCTAACCTACGTAAGTAATGATTAAGATACCCTGAAAACATTATGTTTTTAGCAGAATATTAATTAGGTACGCAGGTTAGGTTAAGTAACATGTTTTATCTACATCCATGGTATAACTTTACTATAATATGTTCAGAAACGATAAGCAAATGACATACATTACTAAACATGTATCTGTGGTTGCATCATAATGTTTAAATTAAAGTGCAGGTAGCCGAAACTTTAATCACGTTCAAATTTCGAACATCTTCTTAGAACAATCCAGCAAACCTGCAGCACCCGCGCGCCCGCCCCCCACCTGCACCGCACCGCACTCATTTGTTTCGAACTCTCGAATAGTGCGTAGACCAGAAAATAAAGTTACTTGAAAATGTTTGCCGGATTGTACATATTGTAGAAAATTTACGATATGTATGTAGATAAAGTTATGTATGCGACTGTACGCATAATTAGGCATTAAAACACTCGTGTGATCTTATTATAAAACTCGCCTTCGGCTCGTTTCATAAAACCACACTCGTGCTTTAATGCCTCTCATTATGCACCAGCCACATAAATAACTATAAGATACCCTGAAAGCGTTATGGTTTCAGCAGAAAGTAGTGTAGTAGAGAGGACAATAGAGAGATCTCTCTCCAGGCGGGTGTTATGCCTGGGGACCGAAGTCCGTTTGGATGAAGTTGGAAGTGGTATATAAGTCAACCGACTGAAGAAACTTCGTTAGCGCGATGTAGCGCACTGTCAGATTTAGTTGCGTTGTCTGACGCTGGTGGCGCTGGCGAGTTGTTTTGTTACAAGTTGTCACTAGATGTCGTTAGGTCGCCACACCAGCCCCCCTTTGAGACCGGAGGTTGATGGTGATGGATGACATGCAGTCTGTGCGTTGAAAATGCCGCTTGCAAGTGCCAGTAGTCGATGTGATGTCTCCAGTAGAGCTCAGAGCCGCGTTGGCGAGCGTAGCAGGAGAAGAGGAGTGGAGTGGAGAGTACTCAGTGAGTCGTGTATCTGCTCCGTGAAGTACTCGTAGTAGGACGCAGTGAGTCGCGTTGCTGAGTGAGAGTATTGTGCACACTGTAGACACCAGGCATGGAGATATATCAGAATGCTAGTGGTGCACAGTGCGGTTTGTCTGGCTTGCTGTGAGACTGCGTCATAGTGCTTGAAGGTCGTCAGGTTACGTAAATGTCCATTGTCGTGGGTCACCAATGTAGTAGAGAGGACAATAGAGAGATCTCTCTCCAGGCGGGTGTTATGCCTGGGGACCGAAGTCCGTTTGGATGAAGTTACAAGTGGTATATAAGTCAACCGACTGAAGAAACTTCGTTAGCGCGATGTAGCGCACTGTCAGATTTAGTTGCGTTGTCTGACGCTGGTGGCGCTGGCGAGTTGTTTTGTTACAAGTTGTCACTAGATGTCGTTAGGTCGCCACGGTAGTATTCGATGAAATTTAATTCGATGAAATTAAATTTGGTGAAATGATACATTTGGTGAAGTGAAATTCGAAGAAGTGATGAGTTACCATTTTATTAATAAAAGGCCCGTTTTCACTCGTTATATGTATTCGTATAGATTAGAGGCAGTTATTATTTTTTTAAACACTAAAAATAATAAATGGGTTCTGACCACAATTTGAAAACCCGTTATTAGTGACATGAAAACGGAAGGTGTTGGTTATAGGATAGGCTAGGTAAAACATGCCCTAAAATTCTGCAAATGAGCTCCTCAAGCGAATGCGTAACAATAACAATCACCCTGTATATTTAATAGTCAAGTCAACCTAACGCTTCTCTTACTGCGTTGCAATGACTTTTAAACCAGCATATGGCCACTTTTGTAAAGGAAAAGTTAAAATTAACGACGGTAAAGCACTGAAATATAAGATCCCTGCTTAATTCTGAATAAAACCTTTTACCGGAGCTAGGTAGCTTCACACAAGGAGCGTTTAAGTTTTCAAAGTAAAGAATTAGCTGCAAGCTCTTGAATGTCAGTGTCGACGTTCGAAATTGTTTCCAAATGCAGGCAAATACCAGCGTAATTACAAAATGCTGGGTTGCTCGAGTTTCTATGCTTTTAACACCATTCGTTAGGGACGATTTTGGCGCGGTGCAGCAAAATAAATGGGGCGTAAAGCAGTCTGTGATGTAAAATGCAGTCCAAAGATTTTATTATGGTCTGGCGGGAAAAATATTTTTCCTTCTAAGAAATAAAGTTTCTTTGTGAGTTTTGTTTGGATTTCCCTAGATAGTGACAAATCATCGTTACTTTTGGTGATAAAACGGAGTTTACCAACTTAGTTATCATAAAAATTTTAGCTTACTTAGGTATCTATGAATGGTATCTGTCTAAAAAGGTACATACAGAAAAAGGTTTTGTGTAGGTGCCACATACGTAAATGTTTTCTGGATGCAATAGTATTTATAAACTTCCGTGTGATTTTGATGTCTGGTTTAGTTGTTTTGATTAAAGAGTTGTTGCGCCATTTTATTCAATTTCTTTCTAATATTCGATAACTGTCGATAAATGGCAAGTCACTAGTGTTATTGAAAAGTGCTACAAAAATTCCTCCCTCGACCTATTTGACTTAACCAATTTTAGTCAGACTATCTTTTTCCATGAGGGTAAGGGGAACAAGGTAAGCCGGAATCCACAAATGATCATTACAATCGTACATTAATTTGCCTTCAACTATCTTGTACACACATTCATTTCAATTCAGTTTATCAATTATTTGTGTAATGGTAGTAATTGCCGGATTAGAATAGTGCCACTCCATGTCTTTCCGTGGATGTCGTAAGAGGCGACTAAGGGAATAAGGGCTTGTAGTACTGTTAGGCGATGGGCTTGCAACCTGTCACTAATACACTAGTAAACCTCTTAGCCTGTTAGTGCAAAATGTGGTTACAGAAATATCAGTAAGTCTTTAGAGTTGTTGGTATTTCTGAAGCTCTGCCTATCCCACTCTGGGAAAGAAGGCGTGATGTAATGTATGTATGTATGTATGGTTTTAAATAAAGTATTCTATTCTCTAAAAAAACGAGTAAAACTGTCGCCTAATATTTTTTTATTTTTTTATTTTTTTATGGTAATGGAGAAGGCACCTGAGCACTCAGGCCACCTGTTGATAAGTGGAATCTGAGACCCATAGACATTTGAATTCTTAAGACTTTAATCCTAAGACGTCAAATGCGTTGCCAACCCTGAGGACCAAGATGGAATGCCTCTATGCTATTAATTAGATCGATTGTATTATATCCACACCGGAACACAACCATGTGAACACTGTTGCTTGGCGGGTGGTTAATGGATAAGATGAAGGTAGCGATCCGGACTGACCCTGCACAGGGTCCTACCACCACTTAAACCTAAACTTTGATTCACGTCCCTGGATCCAATATCAAAAATATTACATCTATGAAGAGTAATTAATAATATTTCATTGCTCAGAAACGTTTTATTTTAATTAATTTTGAAAGAACTTGACAAAAGAAGACTTTGCTCTAAGTGTGACTAGTTGAATTTTTACAGTTTCACAGAACTCGAAATTACACTTTTCTTCGTCAATATATTCTGATTTATAACTACACAAAGGAAAAAACTTAGTAGAAATTAAGTGCCTCTTCACAAAAGTGAAGCTTGTCTTTGAATATTCAGGAGCTATTTTCTTAATAGTAATTTTCTGTGAATACATTTTCGTGCTAGAAGGTTAACTTGATAAACATTTTAAGGGTTCCGT
This sequence comes from Acleris holmiana, assembly GCA_949316455.1. NCBI lineage: Eukaryota > Metazoa > Arthropoda > Insecta > Lepidoptera > Tortricidae > Acleris > Acleris holmiana. Next base: position 18,162,813 of record OX438768.1, on the reverse strand, counting down.
AGTCAACAAGGAACCTTTATAGTTTCACTATATCCGCGGATTTACTCAGAGACTCTTATAGTTACACCGACAGGAGTCCTAAAATTAAAAGTACTAAAAATCAGAAAACTATCTTATCGCGACTAAGCAGACTTTATGGCTTTCTGAGGGGATCGTATCATAATTTATAAAGTTCAAAATGCGTAATATTCGTAATATATACTGGTTTTATTTCTAAAACCGTAAACTTTTCAGGGTTTTTTTAAAAAGCCATTGTATAGAACCCATTAGGTTAGGTTAGGTGTTTTATAACAATCCTGAAAAGTTTACGGCTTCAGGATAAAATCCATTATATACAACGTGTTACAAAATAATCCGTAAGAAACAAATTATGAAAGTAGTGTCAACCCTAGTATACTATATCGACGGCAAAAAACGATAAGGGCGTATCTCTGAAAACCCAACTTTACACCAGAGCCAAAATACCGCATTTTTTTTTTAAATTAAATCATAATTTTGTAACGGTATGTCGTATGACCGTAATTTTTGAACCATAACTATAAAATACAAATCTGTATTAAATTGTCTACAAACCATTAATTTCCTATTGCCAGAAATGGAGTTATTCGAGTTACGTCCATTGTCTACAGAAATTAAAGACCGCATAAATGACGTATCTCGACACGGTGTTTGTACTGAATCAGAAGATTATAACGAATTACCTGACCTCAAAAAGGTTGTAGCCGATTTATGTTTTAATTTCCTGTAAAAAACGGGGTGTAAGCACGTGCATAATGCATACCAATGGCTAGAACATTGGTCGTAATTCGAACTCCTAGAAATCCGATGATCGTAATAAAATGTCGTAAGCTTTTCTCAACGTACATTTATTAATATTTAAAAAGTTACACAGCAAAACAATAATACCTATGACATATTATTTTTAAAACAGAATTTAATAGATAGGTAAATATATAAGTGTTAACCCCCCTCCTGGTAAGGATCGATTTTTTTCAAAAACCTATAAATCATAATTATAAGTTTAACCAGAGGTTTTTGAAAAAATCAATCCTTACCAGGAGGGAGGTATCCTTTTCTCTGCAGCTGACTATACTTACCAGTTTGAATGAGATTATCATAATTAAATAACAAAACGAGATCATAATTATTATAATTTGTGTTTCAAATATAATAACAACAAAAACACTTACAGGTTATCAATCATCCACAAGTAGCTCAAGATCTATTTTTCACGACGTAATTATTAATAACAATTTACCATTAATTGGCATGGTACAAAGGGAATGCAGTGCCGACTACAAACAATTATAGAGTATGTTACATAAAATCAAACGCAATAGTAACAATATTAAAACTTATACAGACATACCATGCTGTTTATTCAAATAAAAATAATAATACTTGCTTTGCCTATAAATCAAATTAAAGTAAATGTTTGATTAAAATCAACAGGTTGTTTACTAGGTTTTGTCCGTTGCCGAACGAACAAAACAAACAAAACAACAAACAAATAGAACTCGAGTTCTTGACCCTAACTTACTTGTCGCAAAATTTCAGACACTATCGTCTTCATCAGTATCTGGTAGGCAATCAATAGTCTTATTACTACACTTAAGACCTAAATACTCATTAGCGTATGCTGCCGGTATGACTTTTTTACCACTTTTCCGTCTAGGATTATTATTTCTTGTTCTTTCAAAAATTTAATCTTCTTATTATTTTTTTGCTCGTCATTTTTTTGGCCGTGTTTCAGATCTTCTATCCATTTTCTTCGTTGGGCCATCTAAAAATAAAATAAAAAAGGTAAAAAAAAACCAATTTGTTTATTAACACTGTAACTGCCATACTGCCAGTACTCCCCCCTTATCTCCGAAACTACTAGGCCTACTAAATTGAAAATAATACAGAAAATAGTTATTTTCCTATAGCTTACAGGAAAACCTATAAGAAGTCTATGGAAATTAATGTAACATAGGAAATCTCTATGAAGGAGAAATTTTGTATGTTACTTTAAATACCATAGACTTCTTAATAGGTTATCCTGTAATCTATAGGTAAAGAACTATTTTCCATATTTTTTTCAAAATTGCAGGCCTAGTAGTTTCGGAGATAAGGGGGGAATAACTTCAAAACCGTTTATTTTAAAATTATAAAATAAACATACTTAAGACTCTCAAAACAAGCTCTTACACTTGATATATCACACGATGTAATGTGATATTTTTTTTCTAATTTAAGTCCCATAAGTGGCCCCCATGTTAAAATTCATTTATTTACGTTACAAATCCGTGTTTGAGTCACCGATTTACATATGTGTACCAAATTTCAACTCAATCGGTCCAGTAGCTTCGGAGCAAATTGGCTGTGACAGACCGACAGACTGACAGACGGACAGACAGACGGACAGACAGACAGACGGACAGACAGACAGACAACGGAGTGATCCTATAAGGATTCCTTTTTTCTTTTTGAGGTACGGAAATAAAATACTTACCTACATGCAAAAAAACTGTAAAATAAATATAATAATCGTCAAGAATACAATAAATACCTCATCTAAACAATAAGTAATACACAGGTTCCCGACTCCAGCAATTTAAAACATTTCATTTTATGTTGTTTTGTAAAATTGATAGGATTGATTTACTAATTACGATTTATTGTTACATTTTATATTAACGATTAATTGACCAAGTACCATAAATATTCATTTTGCTGGTAATTAAAACTTTACTTACCTTGATAAATTGTAATCCTTAAAGTTTTCACAACACGATTTTACACGCAAAACAGACACAACCTTTTTACGCGGCGTCCGCGTAGTGACTAAGATAGTTTACCTGGGGCGTGAGAAGGGAAAAACCGGAATATTCCAGAGATAACAAGACCTATGAATCGTCTTAAGCACCTAAAGTTCAATATATTGATTCTGGTAATATTGTTTTAACATGGTTTGGATCGATTTCAGTCACCCACGTAATTGTAGTATCTTAGAGGTTATTCGTTGTCCTTCGAAATTTACGAACTGTAAGAATGTCGTAAGCAATGAAGTTTAAAACACGCATCTCGCAAAAAGGTCGTATCAGCTATCGTGCATATAAACAGGAACCGCGTATCATATATTTTTTTTAAAACATAAACTTCTACTCGTTGTATCTCTAAAAAGTTTAAATTCGTCGTTTTTTGGGCAGTTACGACCAAAAATATTAAAGACGCTTTTGAAAATACTGTCCGATTTTTGGATTTCATGTCATCGTAGAGCAACGAGACCCGGACCCATCGACGCAGAAAAAAAAGCTGAGTATACCCTTAACTCAGTCGAGTTACGACCTTTTACGAGATACGCCCTTATTGTTTTCCATCGTCGATATACCTAAGATACTGAACTGACGTTATTTAAGAAGGGTTGACACTACTTTTGTAATTTCTTTTTTACGGATTATTTTGTAATACGTTGTATTGTGACCATTATGTATTATGGCATATTATATATTTTAAACTGTATATGTTATGATACGTAGCCGTTTCTGAGATACAGGCAGCTAGTTTTTATAAATATTTACTTTAAATCATCTAAGACAGCACGTTTTTTGGTGCTTTAAATAGAAAACTAATTCATCCTTTTTATTTTTTGAGACATTTCTTTGTGTTTGTACTCTTAGTAACGGCTTCGGAACACACTGAGCATGGGCCGGGGTCGACATGCTCTTCCCCGGTTTGTATATTAAGGTTTGGAAACACGCCAAACTGCTTTGGTACTTTGCTAATTTATGGATAAAATTTAATAGGTACGGGTTAAGGGAAAGGCTTGTACTATTGTTAGGCAATGAGTTTGCAACCTATCACTAATACACTGGTAAAGATTGCCTGATTATCAATGAATTCAATGATCGTAGATTTTGAAGCATTTTTGGTGCAGTGATAGGTTTAATTAAGTAAAAAGTGTAGTGTTTCATATTATTATATTAGACAATCCTAGGTCACTGTCATATGTCATTGCGACGTCATTGCACCAGTTTTCCTACAAAATCAACAATCACTGCTGCTGATTATGCAAAATGTGGTTACAGATTATTAAGAAGTTTTTTTAGAGTTAAGCTATGGGTATGAAGACAAGACATCATGTACGGGTTATTTTTAGTAATTTTTCTCACGGAATTTTCGTAAAGGCACATAATTTTATAACCATTTGGCAACGTTTCATGGTGGAAGAACCTGGCGCAGCGTCCGTAGCGATCAATACCACCATCTTATCCTTTAATCTACCGCCAAGCAAAAGCGTACACATTTTTGTGTTCCAGTGTGGGGATAACACAACTAGTGAAATTACTACTTCGATGGTTCGGTCATTTGGAAAGGATGAATGAAAAACGATGGACGAAAGAAATATACAGTGCTACAGTGAGTGAAAGGGTCGGAAGGGGGCGCCCTAGGCGTACTTTTTTTAATCAAATCAATGGAAATACTGGAAAAGGGCCGAATCTTAAGTAACCGAATCCGACGTGCATGCATGACTCGATGTATGAATGTGGAAGACGCGAAAGAGCTTTGTCAGGATCGTAGCAGGTGGAAAGAAGTGGTCACTGCCTACCCCTCTGGGAAACAGGCGTGATTTATGTATGTATGCAATTTTTTCAGTCCTCAGGAATCTTATAACTGGTGAGCAGTCTTAGAATTACATAGTTGTAACAAGGCAAACCTACTTTTTATCCAAAGATAAAAAACCCTTCCTGCTTTTCCTCATAAATTCATTCCTACATACTCAGCGGCGCGAAACTCACGTCTCCGGATCCTCGGCTTTTGTTCACCAAGTTACAATCAAATTACCGCTTTTTAAAGTGCAATAAATTCCTTACATTCTCCCATAGTAAATCACCTCGTTATCAAAAAGGTACAAATTGTAAGTTTTTAAGTGTCCATTATTCATAAGCCATTTTACAGCTTTTCTGATATATTCTTTTATTAAGTTATTTCATATGCATTGTTACAGGTGCTTTCAATATTTCTATATAAATTATAATTACCATACACTGGGACACAGTCTTGAGAATACAAAGGTCTATAAGTCTCAGATTCCACTTACCATCGTTTGCCTTCTATTTTGCAAAATTTTCTATTTGAAATCGTTGCCATTTTATTTGAAAACCGGAATGCTGTTTGAATAATGGACCCTTTATAAACAGCTGAGGCACGCCTTATTTCAACAAAAACAACGTCAACGCGAAAATCAGTAACAATCAACGGAACATTTAAATCCACTTTCAACCTGATGTTAAATAAGCCCTCTGAAGAAGTAAGATAACAAAACTTAAGTAAAGTAGCAGGCGCAAACTTAGTTAGGGACTTAAATTGACGTCTTCCTTAACAAACTCTGTATTAATATTTGGTGTGGACAGGCCAATGTTTGTTGGTCACAGTTGATATTTGCTTCGGGTCTCAATCAGGTTAAAATTGCTCGTTCAATTCAATCTACTTATTATATGAACTCCAGCTATTTTGGATTGGATTGAGTATTTGCTTTTTGTGTCAACTTTTACAGCAGGTTTTTTTTAGAACGAGAGCACAGCACAGGCTACCTGATGGTAATTACGATCTAGGATACATATACATTTTTATTCCCAAGACTACAATCTTAATCCTGCAATCTTAAAATCGCACATGCATTACCAGTCCTGAGAACTAAGACGGAATGCCTCTATGCTAATAATTTCACCAGTGGGCCGAGCACGCTGCCACGGGACTTAGTGTCAAATGACGTCAAAAGGGAGCTAGTGTCAAATATTTTAAATCTTAGTTCTTTCTTACGTTGGAATATGGAATAGACGAATTAGAGTCCCGACCCTATGTCAAAAATGGTCTCGTGGTAGCGTGCTAGGCCCAAAGTTGTCTTATCCCCAAACCAGAACACAATTATGCGAACGCTGCTTTGCGGTAGGTCAAAGGATAAGATGGTGGTAAAGATCCGGACGGACCCTACATCAGGTCCTACCACCACTAAAAGTTTAGTAGACTTGTCTGTATTATAATAATATACAGGGTGTATAATCCAAATGGGTCAGTATGGTGAAGTCGGAAACTATGAGAGATAGCGAGATCTGTTCTTAGGAACCATGACGTCTATTTTAGATTTAATAATAATTACACCCAAACTTTTTTATTAACTCTCATACATAACCGGGAATCGAACCTGGTCAATATTTTTGTAACCGCGTTAAGTAAAAAGAACCAAATTTGGCTATGAAATCTTATTTTTATGTATGAGAGTTAATAAAAAAGTTTGAATGTAATTATTATTAAATCTAAAATCGACGTCATGGTTCCTAAGAACAGATCTCGCTATCTCTCATAGTTTCCGACTTCTCCACACTGACCCATTTGGATTGTACACCCGGTATATCTCCAGTAGACCCTTCTTTTCACTCGCGAGCAATTGAAATAGGTCAGTACGAGGAACTTAGAAACTTTTAGAGTTCAATTAATCTGTCCCTCACTAGGACCCAAGGTGTTGATTTTAAACACGTAATTGTATTTGAAGATTGTAAAAAGAACACTGACATCTACCAACCAAGCATCCAACCCAGCCAATGTCTTCTTCTCTTGCGAAATATTAGGTTTTTGTTTATTTTGTACACGAGCTATAAAGCAAACTGTTTCTTGCCACTTTAACTAACACTAGAAAAAAGATACCTAATGTAGAAGCGCCTATTATGGACCATGCACCAGTGATAAACAGTACCTTTTTTTAATGAAAACTTGGCAATCATACATTTCATTATAATAGTATCAATATAATCTAGTAATAACGCCAAAAGCATTATCAATCTCGAGAGTAACATTTTTTTTAAAAAATGATCATTTATGCGCGGTTTCCTAATACTCTGCACCCGACTTAACCGCACGATAGTAAGACTCGAGTAGGTAGGCGGTAGAAGTCGCGAAGCCCCATACAATCAAACCTTTAAAAATCTGTGGCTCAGTAAGTAGTTAGTAATATGTATTGGAGCGCCGCCACCAAACACACAAACACACACACATCCACACAAACACACACCTAAAACAATCTCTAAGTCAATTCTCTTGCACACTTTCGTCCATTGTTTGTGTTAATGTGTTTTGCACATAAATCAATTGCTATACTGTGCACTCTGTTCGACTATTAACTGTCTTTTTCAATTCTGCTTGCTGCTGTACTAGGCTCTGGAACACAGGAACACTTAGCCAACACAGGAACCCAGAATCACTCTTATTATTGTATTTGTTCGTTTTAACAAAAAAACTTTTTCATTTTCTTTTAAATACCGTAATTTTAACATCGTTATCTTTATATCGTTATTCTTGTGCTGCTTTAAAATACCTGAATCCTGGATATTCATTATGGTAATATAACTAATGATTCGTGACCAGTAATGAAAATTAACAACATCGAGATCACTGTTTTTACGATACTAAAAGTAATCAAAATACCAACAGTAGAGCTACAAGAATACCAATAAACCTACAAAGACTTGTTTATAATGTCTAATTGTCTATGCTGCCCTACTAACAGTAAAGGCAGTATCTCATATTCTATAATCAAAGCAGATTCAATCCTATTCTGTTGGTAATAAGGTTGCATTTGCTACAGGAGTTGTGTCTGAGATACTGCCTTTTGTGTTAGCAGGGCAGTATGACTATATTTTGCACAATACTAGTGTATTAGTGACAGGTTGCAAGCCCATCGCCTACCAGTACTACAAGCCTTTTTTCCCTTAGTCGCCTCTTACGACATCCACGGAAGACATGGAGTGACAATTAACATTAGCAATATACTCGTATTACCTTTGGGTTTAAATATTATTACATTCTGCAAAAATGAACTGCAGAGATTTGACGTAGATGACTCACGCAACCGAACAGCAACTGACATCAACCTCACATCCCATCCCACTCACAAATCTCGTATCAACATTAGCAACATCTACCTAACAATATTCCTAACTTACCGATACGATAAATTGTTTACATGGTGTTAGTTTAGTTCTGAATAAACTAAAACACCAAGATATTCCAAGTTCGATTAACTATCGAACTAAACTAACTGTTTAGCTGTAAATACCGCCCGGAGTGTACTATAGCTCCGTTATTGATACATCTTGGTTATTTTGAACTATTTGTGTATTTTAGATTGCTTCTGAATATAAAGCTATAGTTAATTTAAAGGGCTTCAAGATTAAAAGCTATAAATAAGGATTAAGCATATTTTTATGTTTCATACAAAATGCAAAAACCATTTCGATAATTAAATTACTCATTAGGGTTAGTATGACATCACTACATAGTATAAAACAAAAAAGTCGCTTTTTCTGTCCCTATATCCCTATCTTTAAAACTACGCAATTGATTTTGATGCGGTTTTTTTTATTAGATAGAGTGATTGAAGAGGAAGGTTTATATGTATAATACTTTAATCCGGAGCGAAGCGAGGGCGGGTCGCTAGTGCCTAATAAATTCAGTTTAGGATGAGCGTAAAGGACAGAGTTGTAGCAGTTATATAGCTCTTTCTCTTTCTCTCATCGTAAACTGAATTGCTTAGCCTTGTCATGATAAATCCCCTGGAATCTATTCTCAGGATTAGAATTAATAAAAATCTACTTACGAGTACACTTTAATTGATTTATAATTATAATCAACATTTTTAGTGACGTCACGGTAATATTAAGAAAAAAATACCTATAGGCTTGTAATATGAATAATAGTCAACATCCAAGCCTTCAAATCAGAACAACTCGCGCTCATTACACAAATATTTGCCCAAACCGGGAATAGTTACCTTTGTTTCGTTAAAAAGTCATAGTAAATTTCTCGGTTCTTTGATTGCCTAGTACATACATACATAACATCAGAATGGGGTGGGCAGAGCTACAGAAATACCAACACTCTTAAAATACTTGTTTATAATTTCCGTAAGCATTTTTGGCACAATCATGCCAAGAAGTTGCTGAGTTGTTGTTTTTGTTGATTGCCTAGTAAAATATGTTATTAGGTATCATGTTAATAAGCAACTTAGAGGTAACTTAAACAATCTATTCAAAAAAAATCTTTCCTAAGACTGATTTTGAAACTATAAAAAATGCTTAAAACTGCAATTAAAATTCGTAAACGTAAAAAAACAACGTGAATTCTATTCATGTTCTCGTGCTCCTCCTTCGTAGTCGGTAGAAGTAATTAAGTTTGAAACGTTACTCAAATAAATTCCTCCATCCTTCTCTACCGGACTGCACTAATTGTGCACACAGTGCATTCGCAGGATTCCGGATACCGTCAGTCAACATTCATTTAGCCGAGAGATCGTTTAACAGCCCACAGTCATCCTGGTAATAGTCCTATAAATCGCTAAGCAAACTTCTCTTTGCGGAAAGTCGGTATATTAGATCGTGAGAATTGTAAATTTGATTTGAGTAACTTTGCCTATGGTATTAACTTTTTGAGGCAAGTAATTTGGTAAGCTCTAGGCTTGAGTGATTCCCATTTTGGAACCTAGCAATCCCACCCAGGTTGGATATTGGGAAATCACAATGCCATCTTCCAACCTGCGTCGGGTTGGATAGTGGGAACAAAATTTATAATTATTTTTTCTTCCCATCTCCCAACCTGTACATAAGTACAGTCACAAACAAAGAAAAAAAATAAAAAAGTGCTTACATATAATATTTATTTTTATTCCTTTCAAATGTTCCATTACATTTTTTTAAATTAGATACCTATTGATATTAAACTTTAGCATCAATTCTAGACAAAATTACATCAGCTTTGACACTCATTACATTACATACATCACATTAATAAAATAAACTAAATGAATTAAATATAACCAGCTATTTATTATAATGTAGGTAAATGTGAAGAGGTGTGATCACTCTTGAAACAAGAGCCAATTTGCGTGACGATTGGGTACTTAGGTTTTTGATTGTGCTAGGAGATAATGCATATATAAAAAAACAAGCCTTCGGTACACGCTATTGCCGGACAAATCTAGATACAGACAAATGTACAAACCTAAATAAATATAAACATATAAACATACCAACTACTCAACTATATACAAATTAATTGTGACTGTACACTATTCAGTACAGGTAGGAAGATGGGAAGAAAAATAATTAATACATTTTGTTCCCACTGTCCAACCCGACGCAGGTTGGAAGATGGCACTGTGATTTCCCAATATCCAACCTGGGTGGGATTGCTAGTTTGGAAGATGGGAATCACTCCTAGGCTCAGGAGGTTTTTTACTGGTAAAACCATTAGCCTTACCGGTAGCCTTTGACACGTTACCGTATTGTCAACGTTACGATAGCTCTTATTTACTTGACAGTAATGGCGGCCGAGTACAATACGATAACATGTCAAAGTAACATCACATAAATAAGCCGCATAGAGGCATTCTATTTTAGTCCTCAGGGTTGGCAACGCATTTGAGGTCTTAGGACTATAGTCTAGAGAATTCAAATGTGTATGGGTCTCAGAGGACTAAGATGGAATGCCTCTATGCTAGTCATTTCACCGGTTGTCTTATCCCCACACCGGGACACAACAATGCGAACACTGTTGCTCGGCGGTTGTTGACTGGATAAGATGGTGGTAGCGTTCCGGACGGACCCTGCACAGGGTCCTACCACCACTAAATCACAATAATAGTCCAAAACGAGCACCTATCAATCTACTCTGAATCGGGAATACCTGACAATCGAACACGCGATTTATGCATATGCAGTAGCTAGGCAAATTAACGAGCTTTAATTAGGATACGTTCCAATACACGCAGCTTTCGCCTGGATGGCGTTCCGTTTCATTAGTAACGATGCGTACGCGACGTCTATGACCATGCAATATCGCGGCTAAACTTGAGTTTGGGGTAATTATCGGTAACCTGATACTGTATGCATAGTACGCTTCATTAGATTTCATTAGAGAACATTGTCACCGTTGGTTATGCAATCGAGTTCAAGGATCCGATAAGTGGTCTTTGTGGGAACATTGGAAAGCGGGCAGGAATAATTAAATGTGTTCAAGCAGAGATTTAAAGAACAGGTTAAGGTGTAGTGAAGTTGTTGGTGGTTTTTAAGACGTCTCTTTGCTATATACCGGGTATACAATCCAAATGGGTCAGTATGGAGAAGTCGTAAACTATGAGAGATAGCGAGATCTGTTCTTAGGAACCATGACGTCGATTTTAGATTTAATAATAATTACATTCAAACTTTTTTATTAACTCTCATACAAGATGTTTACCAGTGTATTAGTGGCAGGTTGCAAGCCCATCGCCTAACAGTACTAAATAAATAATGTCGGGGGTCAATTTCACACAAATTGACCTAGTCCCAAACTAAGCTCTGAGTTTGTACTGTGGGTACAAGACAACGATAATTATACTTATATATAGAAATAAATTCTTAAATAATAAATATTACCTAATCTAATCACACAATGTTATGTTTTCCGATACCGGGAATCGAACCTAGGACTGCTAGCTTCGTTGGCAGTGTAACTACCAATTAAGTAGGCTAACACTTCGTAGTCTTCATATTATTTATTTATTATTCGTGCGAGATATTGTATTAACAATGTCATAATATCATTTCGTTTGTTGTTTGGAGGCTGTTACAAAAACGAGACACTGGACGCATAATTTTTTTTTGTGTCATAATAGAAAAAAGAAAGAGGAATTGTCATGAAAAATAAATGGCTGTCTTGAGTCGGATAATTGCAATAGCTTATTTCATTTAATATTTAATACTAGCGACCCGCCAGCGGCTTTACCCGCTGCAAATTGTTTTCTTGACAATTATTTTTATTTGTATTTTTTTTTAATAAAAAGTTTTCTATGTTATTTCTATTACCTGCCAGAATATGTGTACAAAGTTTCATGATGATTCGTCAAGTAGTTTTTACGTGAAAGCGTAACAAACATCCTCGCTTTCACATTTATAATATTAGTAAGGATTAGCAATGATCCACACTCCATAGTGATATTTCAAATCCGATAATAGCTTTGTTTGCTTGTTACGCTTTGTCATCTAAACTACTGTTCTGATTTTTATATTACAATATTTATTACTTGAACCCCAAGAACGGTATTTTTGTCCCGGAAGAACTAGTCAATTTTTGAATAAATAGCGATAAATGGCTTCTAATCTCACGGAATCGTGGGCAACACGAGTCTGGAATATTCAACGTTAATTCAGAACTATATCAATGATGAACAAGTCGTGCCAAACCATACCAAATTTGCAAGCCAACCACGACTCTAACAACGGCAGGAATCCCCGCTGCAGACTAAAGCTGCGTTCTAATTATGCATAAAACGCGTCGACGCATACGAAGCGTTCCGTTTCACGTTCACACCCGCGGCCCGATTCTCTCCCCAATAGAGATATAGTCGACAGACAAATAAGTACTTTTATTTTCTTTTACATTTTCTGGAATTCCATCTGCAAAAAAACATTAAGACAATAGGCAATATCTACCAGTTTTCTTTAAAAAATATGACTCAGTATTTTTGATGCTATTGTTTTGTCCATACACTATTTGATATTTGAATTATCTTATAAGAAAGCTTTGCAGTGTAATTTGCATGACATGAGATTATTTAATTCAGTTTTGTAAATTTAAGACTTACAAAACTGAATTAAATAATCTCATGTCACATGAGATGATGATTATTATTTATATACAAGAGAACATGGAATGCACTCGACTAATACCAGCTATAAGTAGTTTTAGTCCTTGATTCTTCGCCTTGTAAGATTGCATTGTGTTATTTGTTGATTTAAACTGTCAACGGCAATTAAACTACAAACTTTTTGTACGAAATGATTTTCTAATGGACCCTTTGGCCATGATCATAATATTGGACATACCATAGCTTTCCCTTTTGTATATTTCGCACCAATTTTAAAATCTTGAGAAATATTAATTCACGACTTGATATTGAAGTAAAATTAAGGGTACATCCGCCATTTCTTTTTAAGTATATTTAATATCAAAAAACAGTATCTATATAATTAACGTTCATTTAAAAAAAACGTGACGTATTTTTTTACATAAAAAAGGTTTAATTCGAGCTGATTATTTAAACCTAACAAAACACACGTTTCTAAATTAAATATCGTCACGTAGCGTTACCTCGCAACAGAAAATTTAGAATGAACCCCCAGTGCGGTCACGGAATAAACCCGTCCGAGCGCAGTGCACTCCGAAACGTTGTACAACAGAGGTATATTAGTCAATATCCGTTGTTTTGATCAGTGGTAGTTAGTCATTTTAAACTCGCTCTTATTAGCTGCATAAATACAGTCGAAATAAAGTATGTAGTAATATTTCAAACATGTTAGTTTATTATGAATTTTAATTGTAGAATATGATAATAGAGACTTATCAATTATAGCTAATATTTTTTCTCTTATGGAGATGGCAAACGTTCACCCAGGCTACATGATATTAAGTGGGATCTGAGAACTGAGAAGTTTGAAATCTCAAGACTGTAATCCTAAGACTACATGCGTTGCCTTTCTAAGGACAAAGAAAAGTGCATCTACAGTTGTCCTTTTCCTGCACTGAAACACAACTACTGTAATTACCGTTAATTAGACAGCAGGCCCAAGCCAAGATGCGTTCGTTAACTAGCAATTCGATTCGTTTAGTTTTTAAACCAATCGCGTCACTGGTAGATCACGTCATACGAAAAGTCACGTGATCTACTAGCGACGCGATTGGTGTAAAAACCAAACGAATCGAATCGCTAGTTAGCGAACACACCTTGGCTAGGGCCTAGGGTATCATTTTTTTTCCCTCCAAAAAAAAATAGCATCGCAAAAAGTAGCGTTTATACCTACTAAAATCATCTACTACGGCAGCAATTGACTTTAAATAGAAAATTAGTGATTACTTGATGATTTTTTAAGTTTGTAGTACTTAACGGCTTCGGAACCCTACACTGAGCATGGTCCGACATGCTCTTGCCCGGTTTTATTAATAAGTATCCTTACCTATCCTTACCTAATATATGTTATATTAAATTCTACTAACTCAGCCTAAAAGTATGTTATGCGAAAAGATTTTATGCGAAACGATACATTATACGAAAATATTTTATGCATTTCAAGGGGATCCCAAAGGGTAGTTATCCCATACAAATCAATGCTATGAAACGCAAAACAAAGCTTAACATACCGATATTACGTGCCGAAGATAAGAACTACAATGCCGCGTTGCAAACAAAAACAACAACAGGCTTTGTTCAAAGTGAACAATGAGAAAAGTGAAAAAGCTTGAAATGACAGCTTCGAAGAAGAATCTAGTGGACTTGTGAAGAGACATTGCTACACGGCTATTTAGAAACGTGAGATTCTACAGAGGTATGACTTTACCTGTCTATACTAGTTTTTACGTATATGGGATGATTGTTGTTTGATACATTATTTTTAGAGAGAGAGCTCTTTGGTTGTGTTTCTAAAAATTCATTTGTCAAGAACGTTGACTTATCAATTTAACAAACGCATTCTTACAGACTTTATTGTTCATGGCATGTAAACGTAATTCAAACTGGTTGGTCACATATTTAGCAAAGAACTCAGCATGCGTTATATGCTCTGTGCAAAAATAAGTAAAAAAAAACCTGAGTACATACCACCTAGTAAATAAACAGCGAGCTTTATAAACGAATTCAAATGACTTGATTGAATAATTTGTAATATTTAAACACTTATTATTTTATTATTTAAATTTCAATGATTGATAACTGATAATTTTTATTATTTAAATGACAGCTTAATCAACTAAGCTAGGTTAAGATAGGCAAGTTGAAATTAGACTCCTAAAATATAGCAGGCAATATTTTAAAGACTCTTATAAATAAAATTGTACTTGTAACAGCATACCAGGGGGGGTTATTATGACATAGCTATGCTCACGCTGAGAGAAAATGACAGAGCTATATAACTGCTATAGCTCTGTCCTTTACGCTCATCGTAAAATGAACTGCATAGCTAGGTCATAATAACCACCCAAGGCTGAGATTCTACACGGCAAAAAGAAACTGACTTTGACGTGTTTCCGAGTCGTTTTGATCTTCTATTAACTTGACAGTAATGCCAACGTCAAACGCTATATCGTTTTAACTCAGTAGAATAGAGGCCCTAGTTTTTTTGCCAGTGATGGACAAGCAAAACGGCCCATCTGACGGGAAGTGGTCACCGCCGCCTATGCGCCGGAGGCGTCACACTCGAAGAAATTTGATGACACTCTTTCAATAAGCATACAATGCATGATGATTCTGATGAAATACGCATGTCAGAAACAATTACGTAAACGGTCAAATGAGGGTGCTTTATAAAGTGAATGATAATTTAGCATGATATGAATATTTCCAGAAACTGCTAATTTTGGGCCAAATATTATCTAATATATCTTCTTAACTAATATTATAAAGAGGTTGTTTGTGAGTTTGTGAGGTTGTTGGGGGTAAACTCTGGATTTACTTAACCAATTTAGAGATAGTTAGAGTCCCGAGATAGGGCAGAGGGTACTTTTAATCTCAAAAAATTCTATGTTTCCTGGGAGAATAACGATAAACAACTTCTACAACAACTATTTCTAAATAAAATTATCTGTTAATTAAAGCCACCATTCTCTTTTTCTTTGCCATTGGGAAGCTGTCATGTACTAATTTTAGGGACGGATAAACCAGCCTCTAATGTGGTTTTTGCCAAGTGAGAACATTGCAATTTCACTTATAAAACCCATACTTCGCAGATATCATATCCGCAAAACAAGATATTCGCAAAACATCATATTCGCAAAACATGATATTCGTAAAAGACGATATTCGGAAAACATCACTATTAACAAGACATCAATTAGACAGTGTCGACGGAGCTCCGCCGCAGCGGAGCTCCTGTTTCTGCGTGGTTTGGCCCCCCGGGCTTGCTGTTAAACTAACATAACCTAAAACTACCTACGATTCTATAAAATAATTCCACTATTTGCGAATATCATGTTTTGCGAATATGATATTCTGCGAGGTATGGGTTTTATTAAGGTAGGTATACTAAATTATTTTACATACTCTCGAATGATTAATGTGATCCATCGCAATAAAAATACACGTAAATGTGCCTGCATCCCAATTAGACGGTGATCATTTTTAAATTCAAAGTAAATTCGATTTGGAACTCGCCAATCGCCGCATATTCTTTTGATTGCGAGTGCAGTGTAAACGTGAGCCATCGTCCAATTGACGGGGCGTACGTATCAATTACCTAAATGGATCTCACGGGCTTTCGCTCCACCGCCTAGCCCGCGGAGATAACGCGTCAAATGGCAAATTGCGTTTCAAAATTGTACCTAAAACTAGTTTCGGTCGGTTTGAAGTTGTCACGTGTCATGGGAAATCGAATGTTATTATGGAGCTGGGGTTTCGTTATAGTGTTGTTTTGTAGAATATAAATGTAGGGCTCAAAAAAATAGTGGCAATTTTTTACATTGTATTAAAACATTATTTTCTGCCTATGAAAACTTTTGTACTTATTTTATGTTTATTGTGTGTGTTGTGTGATGATAAAAGGATAATCATTAACTATTTTTTAAATGGTTCTAAGTTACAAACTTACCTTTATCTTGTAGAATAATGTTTTCACAAACATGCTCGGAAAGGATAGCTATCTTTTGAAAAACGATGACGGAAAGAGCCTTATTTTTGCTATGAGTAAAATTAATAAATGAAAACACATTGACGTCTACTGTAAAGTTTTATTTGAAAATGATCTCTTTTTCCTGTAAAGTCAAAAAGACCATAAATGTAATTTAATAAAAGGTGGGTGCAGCGCTGGGCGGCGGCAGCGGGCAGCGGGTCATGGTAAAATTATCTCAGTTTTGTAGTTTTCGACAGGGCATTCTCTCTCAATTTGTTTTTTTTTAACGGATACTTCTACTTACACATTGTTTGAGAAAATCATTTTATATGCCTCAGCGAAAATGGATCTTATTTCAACAGGGCTTGCAAAAATAAAAGATAAAAAGGTATAATTTAAAACTTTATATCAGTTATCATATCATTATAGCGCATCACACCACTTCAACTTCAAACATAATTTCACACGCACACATACCACGCACTAACGCACCGACATTTAACTTCCACGTAGTGCTAAATTGGAGGGAAGCTCACATCAATTACATATGCACACATGCCCAAAGGTCGAAGCACGCAACGCTCGCAACGCTCGAGCTCCTCGCTAATTCGAGCAAAACTGGTTTGAACCAGATATAGCAGGTCAGAACCGGTACGGTGCAGTTATTACAAGATCGAACCGATCTGCCCGAGTATTTAGCTCGTTTTGCATTTGAACGATTTGACAGTGAATAGGGCTTGCATATGGATTTAGCAGCTTTTTGTTGTAATTTGTTGTTTTATTTCACGACACGCTAGCCTTGTTGGGACTTGGGAGTGACCCTGCCTTCGAAGCTAGGGGTCCTGGGTTCAAATCCCGGTAAGGGCAGATATTTGTGTGATGAGCACGAGTATTTGTTCCTGAGTCTTGGATGTTTTCTATGTATTTAAGTATAAATTTCTCTATATAAGTAAGTTTATCGTTGTCTAGTACCTACAAGCCTAGAGCTTAGTTTGGGACTAGGTCAATTTGTGTGAGATTGTCCTGTGATATATTATTATTATTGGAAATATTCATCATAGACTAAGTAGTTATTTATTGGCTTGAATTGTTTGAATAAATTGTATTAAAATTATTTATATCGGTGATCGCTTAACACTTGGTGACCCGCAGCGCTTGCTCGTCTGCCTCTCTTTTCAAGAAAAAACAAACATAATAATATGACATAACAAAGTATGTAGTATAAATAATATCATCGCCAAAGTTTTTGACTACGGTCAAATTGAGGATTCATACCATAATTATTACATGACAGTTAAAACACTGGCTGAAGATGAATGAGGTTCCCTAGAATGTGACTGAGTGCGTCTCACTTCACCGGGTCCTGGCAGAATATCAGCGCTGCTGCAGCCATGCGCGCAGCCCATGCTGAGTCGGCGCCCATTCGTAATGCCGTGACTTTTGAATCACACATTTCAATTTTATATAGTTGTAATTATAAATTGAAAGAATAAAGGCATGTACTGGCTTGCAATGTGTCATCAATATACTAGTAAACTTCTTGGCCTGATTGTGCAAAATGTGGTAACAGAATTATAAACAAGTCTTTTTAGAGTTATCCTACCCTACTCTGGGAATGAAGGCGTGATGTTACGTATGTATGTAATATGTATAAATTTAAATTATGGTGTCCTTTTTCCTTTTTATTTTATCATAATTATGAAAACATGTTTCAGTATGCCATGGCGTAATATCTAAATAAAGTTTTTTATCGAACTATCTATCTACCTGCAGAGCTAAAAAATAATATTCTTTAAACTTAACCCGATGTAGACTCATACGAATATAAAATTTATTATACTTTCTCATTATGTTTTAACTTCGCATTATCCTGCCTGTATTATTCAAAACTATAAATTAAAACAATCTAAAGGCTACGTTTAAACAAGCAGACTGACAGGTCGAGAGGGTCGCAGCTATATAATACAATTCAATACTCTTGTCTTCAACTGTTGTCTTGTCTTGTCTTGTCATGTCTTGTTTGTGGTCGTCTCATGGGGTCTCTATCGTTTGACCTAATTACACATGCAATAATTTCACTTGCTGGATTTCACATGAAATATTTTTATATGCCATAATGTTCATTTGCCATAAAGTTTTTTTTCATAAATTGGGTACTATTCAGAATTGTAATAAAACAAACCTAACCTAACCTATATGGGGGTCTATACGATGACATGAAAAAATTACCAGGGCTGGGATTCTACAAGGTAATAACGATATCGTTTTTGATGTGTGTCCGTATTGTCAACGTTTTGATAACTCTTATGTCATTTACAATAATAGCGACTGTGACATAAACGATTCTAAAACACGTCAACTGCGATATCGTTATAACACTGTAGAATAGAGGCCCTGAAAGGTTTACCTGAATTCAGAAAAAATGCCTTTATGGAAAATAATATTAATTTTATGTAATATTAGGGAAAATTAAGGTTATAGCCAGTGACTATTATGGCAAATGAAATTATGAAAAATGAAGACATACCCATCTCTTGTCTGGTGTGGTGTTGTATTATTATTGTTTGTCTTATAGCCAGTGTTTGGAACAGGTAGAGCTTATTTGCCTAAACCTTGCATAATAATTTATGCTTGCTTGAGATAGGGATGGTGTCTCCTTGTTTCACTGTCACTCATTTCATAGAACGTATCGTTTCACAGAATTTCACTTCGTTAGAAGCTATTTTCTGCTGAAACCCTGTTGTTTTCAGATTATCTTAAACATTCAATACGGAGGTTAGGTTGGGTGAGACTTGCGACTATCACAAAATCAAAACTCCTGCGCCTAGAAAAGCCTGTCTTTAGTTGAAAGGAATTTTCTGTGACGTGATACGTTCTATGAAATAACTACATTAATACATAATTAATGGTAACTCATCACTTCATCGAATTTCACTTCATCGAATGTATCATTTCATCGAATTTTTTAGACGGTCATTACCTGGGTTAGGTTACATGTTTAATATAATAGTTCTCTGCCTTTTCGCCGACAAATCTTTGACGAATGCATCGTTTCAAAACCTATTTATTTGCCAACCCGCTTTTTTTTCTGAAACTATAAATATTTCAAGATTTATATAATCGTTCTACACGGTAGTCCGGAAATAAATCCAGAATTATTTCCAGTTTCGGAAAAAAACGCGGGTTGCCAAATGATACGTTTGTGAAATTAATCATTTGTGAAACATTGGTTATGAAATCATAGGATGGGGATTAAGATATCTTGAAAACATAGCTTTAGCAGAAAATAACGTTCGATGTAATGAAATTCGATGAAATGATATATTCGATGAAAGGTGTTTCAATGAAATGATAGACACCCATGATAGTTAATATAACACTTGCGTCAAGGAAAATAAGTTTTACCTATTCCGATGACTGGTAATAGCACTCCAAAGAGAATTATAATTTAAAACGAATACTAACAATTATATGAGGAGTTATCCATAAGTTTTGATAATCGGTATGAACCATCCCAATAATGATATTATTTTAATGAGAGCTATACCATAGCACTAATCAACCTTAAAATATAATATATATAGAAAGTTATAAATACATCTCTAATTCTATCAGATAGTTTTATGCCTTTCGGCCTACCAGTCTGACTTTAGGTATATGTGGGTGCGTTATAAGTCCGCTGGCCAATGTAACCCCGTCAATTATAGTATTAAGCCACACTCGTAGTTTTTCTTAAGGATTTACACATTTCTTCACAGACTTTGGACAGTAAGGTGGCCTAACTACAAGTAAACTATTAGTCAGTTGTGCTATTTACGCAGTTATTTTTTTAAATTAAGTAAATCGAGGACAGTTACGTGTCAGGCGTGCTAGTAAACAGTCCGGAAACCTGGCATTGTTCGCCCACGGGCGATAATTTTACGTCACGCGATGCCAACACAATGTGCGACACAAATGAAAGAAACGCGCTTTCTATTGTCCATCATAAACCATTATAAATAGCACTTACCTTAAAAAACCGGGCAAGAGCATGTCGGACCATGCTCAATGTAGAGTTCCGAAGCCGTTAAGTACTTACTACAAACATAAATCAACAAGTAATAACAAATTTTCTGTGTTGAGTCATTTGGTGCCGTCTTAGATGATTTTAGTAGGTATAAATACTAAACGCCTGTATCTCAAGAACCAATGAAGTCTACTTAGTCGTGATAGTTTTCCTTTAAAATTGGCTATATGATTTAAGATTTTTTTTACATTTTTAGTGTTTGTAGTTTTGGCTGTAGGGGGGGGGGTACACTTGAATCGAAAAACTGTTTGCACAAACCCATAATATTTTTGAAAGACCTATCCAACGATACCCCACACTATAGGGTAGACGAGAAAAAAAAATGCATCCCCACGTAACGAGTAGGCGAGGTACCCTAAAAAAATATTTATTTTTCCTTTTTATTGTACCACTTTGTTAACGTAACTAATATGCATATTCATGCCAAATTGCAGCTTTCTAGTACTAATAGTCTTTGCGCTAGGCTGCGGACGGACGGACGGACGGACATGGCGAAACTATAAGTAGTAGTCAAACTAGGAACCCTTAAAAAGGTTCATTTTGTTCTATTTTAGCTGCGTAATTGATCTAAATTATCATTTTTAAATTGTCTTAAGAAGGTTTTAGCAGTGTGAAGAAAGTTAACTAAGTAAAGAATCCTTATTCTAATGGTAGTGGTTATACGTATGATACGTTCATTATTTATTCCCGCGGACATGTAGCATGCCGCAGTTATTTATATACAGGCAGTCCACCCTGTCCGTTAGCATTTAATGACTTCTCAGTTCCCGAAGTTTTTACTAATATTATAATGTTATGTTTACCTAGCCTTCATTTAGATTGTAATCGTGAAAGGAATAGTTCTCGGTAAAAATACGGCGAATTTATGAATGTACAAGGCAAATAACTTTCAAAGTAAAACCCCCGAGGCACTTCAGACAGCGCAAACATAGACAAACCGCAAGCGCCCATACATGCTTAACAGGTTCCCTCTACCTCGTTTCCGTCACCTCAAAGCCTTTGGCCTACCCACTGAATAGAGATCCTCCAACAATAACACAGATAGCATTTGCCGCCGAAAAAACTCAAAGAGACGGCCCAATTCAGTTGCATTAATCCCAAGGCGTCATTGTCTTCTAGATTACGGTTCGTGTTACCAAAGCCGTAAACAAGGGAACTCATCAAAGACTATGATGTCCCTCCTTTAAATTTGCCACCTTTAGCTTCCCAACAAAGGGGATAAAAATTCTTATCACGGACAACAATGGGCGTCGGTAAACAATCACTGACCTTTTTCGGCTTTCTTTTAAGATCTGACTTCGGACTTTATTATGGTGTTTGTGTCTTCCCTTAATCTCCTGAAATTGTTGATTGTTTTCTTTTTTGTTACGCTGCAGAAATTTTAAATATTAATTATCTTGTTAATTATAATAATATGTTATAAAATAAGACATTTTATTTATTTTTGGAAATAAATGCGGAACTTAATTTAATGGAAGTAATGATCATGGTCGTGTGATCTATTGCTTTTATAGCTTAATAATGAGTCCTTGATATTTTGATGCAGATACCCCCGAGTAATTTAAAAACTAGACCACGACTACCAATAGAACTCTGTCAAAATGACCGATACAGTAAGTGAATTTCAACAAGCATCAAATAGTTCTACATTTGGTGGTGTTTTTTAAATTGTTAGTACGGTTCACAATTTATTATACGTTTAAAATACGTCATTAGTCATAATTAAAACAGTGTTGAAATGCCTCCTCATTATACCAAGTAGTTTTTAAGATATAATGATTTAACTTATTATGTACCACCAAAATTGCCATTATGAACCAAAATTACTTTTCTGAGGAAAACTAAAACTATATGTTGCATAAATAATTTTGGTGGAATCAATAAATTGGGGTCTTTGAAACAAAAACCACCAAAATTAAAAAATAGAACCTTAAATTGTACTAATAATTAATCTTTACGTTTAAGCAAATTAAACTATACAAAATTAAAATGACACCATAGACATGCTAGAAATATTTATCACACAATTAAAATATTTACGAAATAATAACTTACCTACCCCCACAACTTCCTACTTTATTTTAATGTTTATGTGGCTGTGTCTCTTCTATCCAAGGTTGTCTTGAAGAGATCGTTTATACTTCCGTCTGTTGTCTACCGTGTAAGAATTTTATATTTATTTTTCTTTGTGTGGTGTTCAATAAGGCATATTTTGTATTGTATTGTATTGTACCTAAGCTGTCACAATATACATAATGTATTATATGCCACCAAAATAAGATACCTCCTTATGTGCTTAGAGGGAAAACATATATACACATCTCTTACCACCTGTAGTTGGAGCGGAACTAGACGAACAACTGACGCCATATTTGTTTGTTTGATCACGGTTCGGTCGATCATCAAATCAATTTCAATATTCACTACCAAATGTGACTATTTCACAAGGACAGTTTTATTTACACTGCTCCCATGCAGATTTTTTTTATTTGTAATGCATTAATTTTAGTGTAATATTTCAAAATACCTTAACTGAAAACTAATATAGATAATTAAAATATAAATCTAGTAAAGGTTTATTAACGTTATACCACGGTGTATCTGTATATGCGACAAGTGCGGGACACGACACCAAAATTGATTTTGGACTGAAAGTATTGTTTTACGATACATATAATAAGTTATTATTAATTTTAACTATGGCTCAACATGGTAATTTAAGAAAGATTAACAAGAAAATAAAATTTAATGGTTTTCCAATGAAATAATAACAACAAAATAAAATGAAAAGTAGGATATGTGGTTGGCATAGTTACCATGTTCCGTATTTTCACATGATCCAAACTTATTAAACAGAACATTCATAAACTAACTAACGGTGAAATTACTCGCATAGAGGCATTCCATCTTAGTCTTCAGGGTTGGCAACGCATTTCGGTCTTAGGATTATAGTCTGGAGAATTCAAATGTATATGGGTCTCAGACTCCACTTACCATCAGGTGGCTGAGTGCTCGTGTGCCTTCTCCTTATCATAAAAAAAAAAATAACCTTGGCTGAATTTCCGTCAAAACACATCGGACGTTTAAAGTTTTACTTATCTTGAGATGGAGATCTCAGCCAAGATTAGATTACTAAAACTACTAAACTAATTTTCTGGCTAAGACCATACCCGCAAAAACGCCGTCATTGCTTTAGACCTATCATATAAAACATAACTTATATGCACACAATCTTTTAACTATTGACCACAGGAGAGACAACTTTTGTTTTTAAGAGTGTGTATGACCCTTCTATGACAGCTGGCGTATTTCAATTTACTTTTTTTCAAACCTGGGGGGTTATCATGAGCTAGCTTTGCAGTTCATTTTACGGTCAGCGTAAAGGACAGAGCTATGGCGGTTACATAGCTCCTTTTTTCTGAGCGTAAACAGAACTGCAAAGCTAGCTCATGATACCCCCCTGTTCAACAGTCCAAATCAAAAGTCGCTGAAATAGTTGTTTGAATTTACTGACGTATGTACGTGCATAAAGAGGTTGATGAATGGAGAGGAAGCGAAAGTTTTATGATTAGACCGGTGCACCTGGCGTTCCAAAGTCTCTGCCTATCCCATTGTTAGATATGTGCGAAGATACCATCGCAGTACCTAGTTAAAATTTAGTACACAAATATCTGAGAGAAAATCGTTGTAAGCTTTTAGAACAGGATTGGAAAATACTATTTTAATTAAATACATGTCACTGCGACACTGAAAGGCTAATCACGAACAGACTTAAAGGGGTGATCCATTGACGAGCCATCGAGGTAATACCGTCAGAATTAAAAGCACTTGCGACCAGTAGCGTGTCTGCCGCGGTAATCGCTTTTTTTACTGAGTTGCTAAGTTTGTAACACAGGATTATCTGAATTTTTAACAATGCTATGAGTACTCGCTGAATGAAAACTTCGATGTTGCAATTTTCGTAAACTATAATTATGTTCACCTCGTGAATACTCAAGACTGTCTTATCCTCCTTAAAAGTTACTTTTTTTGAGCCTTACAGGTTTTCGCTCTATGGTGACGTATGTATATTATTTAAATTTGTACCTTTGAGGCGCTGGGATAAAATGTACTAACTCCGAGAGACTTTTTTTTTAGAGTTCCATATTTCAAGGACGCCCAAAGGGACCGTATTAATAATGCTTACTTTGTCCGTCTGTCCATTCTAACTTTTAACTTTAGTAATAAATAGCGGGTTTTCTTTACTCTTTAGAATATGTTATAACGGCAGAATTACCAACAATTATTTTTTAAGAAAGTAAAGTAATAAAAGGGTGCCCTTACTACAAACGTTTTTTGTCAACGTATTTTTATTTTGGTTGTATCTTAACGTCACAACGTACAAGCGTCAAGGGTATGATGATTTTAGTACAAACTAACTACAAACAAACAAAATAATAAAAAACCGGGAAGAGCGTGTCGGTCAAGCTCAGTGTGCTCAGTGGGTTCCAAATAACTTCCAAATAACTCATTTTCTATTTAAAGTCAATTGGTGCCGTCTTAGATGATTTTAGTAGGTATAAACACTTTAATCGCCTGTATCTCAAGAACCAATGATATTTGCTTAGTCGTGATAGTTTTAGTTTTCAAATTTGTTATATACTTTTTAATTTAAGATTTTTTCAGATTTTTAGTATTTGTTGTTTTGGCTGTACGGGGGGGAGGGGCCGTCACTCGAAAAAAGGCGCTTTAAAACTTAATATTTCAAAAAGGTATTACTTAATCGAAAAACTGTTATCACAACCCGCAATATTTTTGAAATACCTATCCAACGACACCCCAGAATATACGATAGACGAGAAAAAAAATATATCCCCACGTTAGGTATTAGGGATGGTACAAAAAAAAAAGAAATACATTTATGTACTAATTTATCGGCGTGACTAATATGCATATTCATGCCAAATTACAGCTTTCTAGTACTAAGTCTCTGCGCTAGGCTGCAGATGGACAGACGGACGGACGGACACGGTGAAACTATAAGGGTTCCTAGTTTGACTATGGAACCCTAAAAATGGTCAAGTGGGAGTTGGTATCGCGCTGATTCAATTTGAAATCGAATTCAAATCGGTATAAATTAATTAGTACTGTGCGGTGGAACGGAACCATTGGTGCGCCAGTTTGACTCTAACTTTACCGGTTACTTAAACTGCAGCGGTTAATCCGTGTTACAAAAGCAGCCGGGATTTCATTGTTTCACTACTGTATCCTTACTGTACGATAAAACCTTTTCTAGATAGTGTACCTTCTGTTCGCTTTCTTTTGAATGCTCTGTTGCTTTAATAAAGAGTTCGTTTGTACAGCTTTACAAGCGCCACATCATCTACAGGCTGAACATTTTCTTCAACCTAAGACTTTTTTGATAAAGACTACGTTTCGAGGGTATTAATCAAACATCACATGTTACATATTTTGCTAATAAGCAAATTTATTATTTCAAGAAACTTTACACGTATGCATTTTAGATTTACGATATGTCAAGACGTCTTTAAAAAGTCACCGAATACAATATTTTAGCAATAATAAGTTCTTTTGAAAGCAACGCAATGTGGAAAGTGTTTTTTTTATTTTATGATAGCGTGAATTACTTACTGTTGTGAATTTTAAATCAAATTGACAAATAGTGTAAAAAACACAAAAACATACTTCAACTAAATTAGAGCAAAATATTAATAAATAAATATTCTCATTTAACATGTCTTTTACATTTATACTTATTAACATCGTACTTATTTATATACATATATACAAAAAATCTTTAAAATATTTTCCTAATATAATTCAATAATGTTATTTTAGAATTCGTAATTCATAAAGATTATTTACATGTTTGTTAAGTGTAACACTTCAAATTAAGTACAAAGTACAATAATAAATTACATAGCATCACAGTGAATTCATTATTTAATTTAAAATAATACAAGGTATTTGAACTAATTATTATATATAAGAATTAATCAACTAAGACTTAGTTTAGTAAGACTTATTTTGTATTGAATATTTATTATGTCGTCTGATATTTTAAATGTATCCATTTATTGTATAGTGAGTATGTTTGAACATTAAACCAAATCTTCATGACATGTATCTGTGGTTTTTATCAACAACAAAACATAGGTAGATTTTGATTACATTAATAAAATAAAGTATTAAGTTAACAACAATAGTTACAAAAATGTTTTCTTTCTGTGAGGCATTATTTTTATATTTATATGAATTTATTGTCCTATGTTTCTTGTGAAACTATTATTTAAAAAGTTATTACAGAATTCATAATAATAACCCAAATTTAAACAATGATAAACCTCTTAAACACACAATATTTGCACATACACCTAGCTTTTATGCATACAAAAATAAAATAACATAAAATATAAAAGTTAATCCATTAACATTATTGAGCCAAGAATCTAATTTATTTTTAATGTGCAATAGATGAAAATGTATTTTACAGTCTCAATCAGATTTCAAAAATCTGACAGCTAAAACCAATTTTCAAATAAACAAATTGTTCTAATGCATCGAGTAGGTATTTAAAAAGGACACTTCAATTTATAAAGAAAGACCATCACGCATCACGCTGCTTATAATTAATATTCCGTTTGAAAAAGAAAGGTCTTTTAATATCCTACTTTATGTCAAAGGAAACAGGAGACAGTCTTCAAATTCAACTTCGATGTCGCAATAATTGCCTAACCTAAACCGATCTGTCTTAAAATTAATTCAAAAATAGAATAGGCCTGTTTCCCTTAAAATAAACTGGAAAAACGCTAGTGTAAATTCGTGGTTTTTTAAATTTTTCGTTCGAATTCTCCGAGCGTTTGTCACAGAGTAGTTGAGAACAGACTAGACACAGCTCTCGCGCGTGTTGGCGAGAAGTGGCGTCCTTGTAGTCACGACCTCTCTCCGCCTCGATAGAGTGCCGCTTGTTACGCTGCGGCGGTCGTCTGCGACAGTCCCAATGCTCTGTGAAAAAATATATGATAAGAACAAAACTCTAAACGCTTTGTTGTAAAATACAAATACGAGAAAATAACAAAAGAACCGGTTTCTATTTTCTCCTGTAAAACGTACTAGTTTTTTGACACGAAGCTAGCGGAAAGGTGGGAATTGATATCGAATCGGTAAGTGACGGAGTGACTTGAGGAAATATGACAAATAATGTAACATCCGTGCTTTGGATTATTCGTTGTTTCCCACAATGTTGAAAACACACTAAAAGATGCTAAAATAAGCCAGTACGAGTAGAAATAGTAATAGAAATATTATTTATTGCATAACTGTGTACATACAAAGGTGATAACAAAAAACAAGTCTCAATTGTTTATCCAATGAATCTAGATTTAAATTACTTCTGCAAACATCTTTTTAAAAGACTTGTTATTTTTCTGAAAGTAACAATGTGGAGTGCTTTGCAAAATGGTGAAGCAATATCACTAGGTATTCCTATTTCAATTACCTCCTTATGCTAGCCATGTCATAAGTTCACTTTTTCTCAGTTATCAGTTAAGTGCAATCATTTTTTTTTGTTTATGGCACTGAGAAGGCAAACGAGCACACAGGCCACCTGATGTTAAGTGGAAACTGTGACCCATAGAGATTCGCATTCACAAGACTGCAATCCTAAGACTGCAAATGCGTTGCCAACCCTGAGGACTGAGATGATGATGAGCAGATGGAGTTTTATTCGTTATTTTCCATTAAGTGTAGTAATTTTTTTCAATTATTAATGTCACTAACACACTAGTAAACCTCTTAGCCTGTTAGTGCAAAATGTGGTTACAGAAATATCAGTAAGTCTTTAGAGTTGTTGGTATTTCTTTAGCTCTGCCTACCCCACTCCGGGAATGAAGGCGTGATGTTATGTATGTATGTATGTAGTAAATACTGGCTCACGTTAGTTTTAGTTTAACTGTGGAAATTCTGAATATTCTTAAAATTAATTTATTGATTTGAAACACGAAACCACAAAGTAAACATACCCAACGGCTTCCGAATATCCAAAATCAAATGTCATGACTATCAAACTAAACCTTACTACTCCAAACCACGACCTGGTTAATCCTATCTACAGGATGATCAAACGTTGGTCAATTATCGGTACACTATTAGGGAAATGTTATTAATAGAATGATCTGGCACCCATGTCTGAAAACGTCATTACTGAGCTTACATATTACGGCCAATTCAATTAGGAGCACGCTGTAGAGCGGTTGGCGATGGAATTTAATGCAGACATTTGATATAACAAGTTATTTCAGTGACGAAACCTATACAGGGCCTCTATTCTACTGCGTTATAACGATATCGCGTTTCACATGTTTTAGAATCGTTTATGTCACAGTCACCATTATTGTAAATGACATAAGAGTTATCAAAACGTTGACAATACGGAATCAAGTCATTGACGATATCGTTATTACCGTGTAGAATCCCAGCCCAGCTTTATTTACATGTATGTAAACAGTATTTACGTGTAAAAAATAATAAAAAAAGAACAAGGACGAGAGCAAAAAACAATGTAAAAAGATCTCATTAACTGGAGGAAGGCATTAAGGCATTAAAAAATCAAAGTGTTGTAAAAAAGATGTACGATGGAAAATAACATTACATAGAAGGAATTCCGTTCTTGTACTCAAATTGTTCTTCATGCAATAAAAATTAAAGAATACTTAAGTCATATTTATAATAGAACGAAATAAACTAACAGTTCACAAGTTATTTGTTAGGCGGAAGATAAGGGAAAATGTTAACTTTTTTTAATAACTTGGTATAATTACAATGTCAACATTATTGTTTGAATTTCCAGTTAACTTTGTCCGTGAAAAATATAACTTTAGCACTTAAAGCAAAGAAATGTAATCAGTTTTTCTTCAAAGTATTATCTTTGTAGTCGACAGTACAGGCTTTGGTTATTGCCGGATGCAGGCCAATATAACATCACTCAATTGCTCTACATAAACTGTAGCCTAATTACTTTTGGATCACAGGCCGTAATTAAAATGTATAAAGATAATTTACTACTGAAATAGAAACACAAATTTTTGGCATTACGGCATTTTGAAACTGAAATTCTAGCCTACATGCAAACGTTCCTAACGTTTTTCTTTTCTATCGCTTCACTCACTCTAAAATCTATATATAATAGGTATACTGCCCGCCAGTATACCTATTATTTATGGATTTTAAAATAACTTTGATCCATTTTACTGGAATTAATCAATAACAAGAATAGAAGAGTAGTCACAATAAAAAATAATATTATACTTTCAGCTAGGTACCAAGATTGGGATATGTATAGCTTTACTAGCTTCTGGTTGCGACGTCGTCCACGTAGATTTCGGTAGTCGTTATTTCCTCGGGAACCTTCAAATTTTCCGGGATAGAAATAGGGTCTATACAGGGTACAAAAATACCCTGTATGTAAATTCGTCTAGCCGTTGCAGTGTGAAAGAGTAACAAACTAATCCACATCCATTTAATTTGGAAAATTTCAGAACATAACATTTATAGAACTACTTCTATCAAAATATGCCATTACAGGCAAGCGCTCCCTCAAGTATTAAAAAACCTTCAGGTTCCAGTAAAATCGCCGCATATAAGTAACTACTTACAAATCCCCAAGGCTTCTTTGATTCTAGACAGTGTACGAATCTCAGACAAGAAGTACCAAGGGTTTGCAGAACCTCTAACTCATAAAACACTCCTCACCTGAACATCTGACGCTGGTGTGTTTGGCGTGTGGGGGGTGTTAGACCGCACTTCCTGATGCAAACTGTGGGTGCTCCGCGAAGACCCAACGGGAGGGGAGACTACCGAGCCGTAGGGGGGAGGCTCGGGGGGGCGCTCCAAGTCACGCGCGCAGTTAAAATCTAGACAAAATGTCATTTTTAAAATCGGTAAAATGCTGTTATTGTAAAGTTTATACTGTTATGTATGTATCTAAACACTTCATTGTACTACGAGTACAGTGAATACTAAAAAAAAGATGTGCAACGACGAACCTATCCCTATGATGGATCTATTCCAGCTAACCCTTGAGATATTGAAAAAAGTGGAGGGTTGTACATCGAGTAAGCAGCTGCACAAAACTATTTAGAACATTAAAAAAAAAACAATAAATCCTTTATAAAAAATATCAAATGAAAATACCTACAAAAATAGATACAGAGATATTTATTTATACATAATAAAGTTTGTATAGAGGACAGTTGATGCAATATTTAGGGGAAATAGTCAATCCAGAACTTTTTCAATTTGCTTTTAAAGGAATTTACCCTTGCTGCTCTTAAATCTGCTGTGAGTGGGTGAAGGATATTGTCACTAAAAATCTGTCTGGGTATCGTAAGTCCCTTAGGTTGCGTATCCACAAGGTAAGAAAAATCCACCAATAGGAGACCAGCGCTGAGCGAGGCTATGGTAATTAAGTAATCCTATTGGTGGTTCTTTTCTCGCAACCCCCTCTGGTAGATACGCAGCCTTATTGGACTAAAACATTTAAACATGGAAAAGTCCACAAGAAAAAGAGGAGATCCTACGCTAAAATGGTTAGATGTCATTAAGAACATAGCTGGACCCAACTGGTTTCAAACAGCGTTTGGAAGAGGTCTTTACCTGGAGAGGGATAGATAAACATTATAATATTCACAATTTTTTTCATTTCTTTTTTTTTCAATATACCAAAACAATAAATAAGTAAGTTATACACTTAAACTACCGTGAAACTTTATAGTAAAATGTAAATATAAAAATGTTCCTTTAATCAAACTACAGTAAGAATTAAATGGTTTTTTTTAAATATGGCGTGCAGCATACATAATTAAAATGTGTCTTTATTGTTTATTGTACATTATATTGTTTTGTTTTGTGTCTACAAAAGGATTTTTTTCTTGATTTCTGTTGTAAAACCAACTAAGGAATAGAAGTCGTCTTTAACTGTAAAATTTTTGAGAGAGAGAAAGTCACTGAACCAGTGAACTCCACTAACTAACCGCCAAAAATAAAATTACTACATTTATGTGTCGACTCGAGATGACAAAATTATATGCCAAATATACATGAACATTCTATTAATAAATTTAAACAAAGCCGGCAACGATAGCGCATATATATTGAATTAATTCTCTATTTCGCGGTAAATTTAATTAAACTTCACATCATGACCAAATTTAGAGATTTATTACGATGTACAAAACCTTATTTGAGGTAGTGGTAAAATTTCACAGTTAATTTTATAATTACATATTGGACACTAAACCCACATTAATTCATTCCTAAAGGAGATTTTTCTCTACTCTCTTTATAAAACTATAGTAACAGACAACACACAGGCAAAACCCCTAGAAATATTCCTTCCAAAAAAAAAGGAAGGAATATTTCTAGGAATAAAAAAATCATGTGGAGCCTCGCTCAGCGCTGCTCACCTATTGGTGGATTTTTCTTATCTCCTGCAGCTCTTGTGGATACGCAGCCTAAGGGACTCACGATACCCAGACAGATTAATAGTGGGAATATCCTTCACCCACTCACAGCAGATTTAAGAGCAGATAACAATAAATAGAGAGACTGATTTAAGGGTAAATTCCTTAAAAGGCAAATTGAAAAGTTCTGGCTTGACATTTTCCCGTAAATATTGCATCCACTGTCCTCTACACAAATGTGATATATATAAATAAATATCCCCGTATCTATTTATTTAGGTATTTTAATGTAATATTTTTGTCACCAATGAAATTTATTTCTAAACGAGATTTTCTCTACTCTGTGGTGCTAGACAAGTTGCATTCGACAATCGTTAGAGATTATGTTTCGATTGATAAATATATGCAATTAATGTAAGCCACCGAGATAGTAAGGGGACACTTACGTCAATTCTATATATTTTTCAATCGAAACATAATCGCTAACGATGGTCGAATGCAACTTGTCTAGCACCACTGTTTATAAAACTATACTTACAGACAACGCACAGCCAAAACCCAGAAATATTCTTTCCAAAAAAAATAGGACGGAATATTTCTAGGAATAAAAAAAAACGTGTTGAGGAACAAGAAGAAATAGAGGGAGTAGTTTTTAATCAGAGTAAAAAAAATACAAATTGCCTTTGCCCCAAACTAAGCTCTAGTCTTGTACTATGTGTAGGTACAATCAAATACAGTAAGATGTATCCACATTAATACCTTAATACATTGCCGGGTTCAAATTGGATGAATTTATTAGTAGACAACACATACTACACAACAATTTACATACTTACTTATGTATTAAATAAATAAAAAAACAGCAGAAAGCCTCAGACAAATTTGAACTAGCTCCATTCAAATTAAGCCCTAGACTTGTAGGTAATCAAGCTGATCGATACAGATCGAAAAGATCATTGATAAGGATCATTTACGAGTATATTTACAACGCATACACCTTTCAACGAAATAAAGACTGTAAAAAAATACGACTTTATTGTTTTGTCACAATTGACCAGGGCCTCTATTCTACTGCTTTAAAACGATATCGTGTTTGACATGTTTTAGGATCGTTTTAAACTCGGCCACCATTATCAAAGACATAACAGTATTGTTAACGTTTTGATAACTCTTCTGTCATTTACAATAATGGCGACTGTGACATAAACGATTCTAAAACACGTCAAACGCGATATCGTTATTACGCAGTAGAATAGGAAGCCCTGTTCGATTTCCGGTTACGGAAGAAGAATTTTCAAAAAATCCATATATGCAGTATAAAGTCTCCTTTGCGTAGAATTCGCTATTTCCAATGTTTAAGGTAGTTACCATCCATGTTTCGTACAATTTTTAATCCTGTATAGGGTACTAGATAATGATAAGCATTCATACAATAGAGAAAAATACATAGTAGATAGAATAGAAAATAAAGGGTATCGTCACTACTTTGAAGAAACCTCCTATCTCATATTTAATGATGTACGGTTTTAAACCTAAACACGAAGGGTAATAAGTTTTTAAATAGTTTATCACGCAATAATGAGATGCGAGTGTTTTTCAAAACGTGAAGCAGTTTTAAACCTACCTTTTCCAAGCGGCACAACATCTGGATTCTTGTCGTCAGGCTGAATTGGGGAATGGTTGGTGCTCTGTATTGATCCGATGTACGCCTTCACCGTCTGAATGGGGGCTGCAAAATAAAAGAATAGACGTATTTTTTGTTTATCAGTTAGGTAATAAGTAATTATAAGTATAGGATGTTGTTCATTTTTAAAACAAAGACATCGCGCAGCTTGCATGTGTGCATAACGCGACCGTACGACTGTGGGCGGCGCTAGCCACGCACACGAAATGACATCTAGCCACTGACTTCATACTATATCAGTGGTCCCACAGCCGTACGGACACGTTACGCACACATGCACGGCGCGCGATGTACCATTGTTTGAGGATGAATTACTTCGTCTATACTTCTTCTTTCTTTGCCCCCGCGGCGACTTGAACAGCTACTACCGCGGGGATATGGCGTTTCCACGTGAAGTGATTTCGCCAGTGTCAAGTAAGTATATATAATTATAAATCAATATAGCAATAAAACACAATCCAATCTTCTCTAGGAAGATTGGGGGCAACGTTGTACGGTGATTTGTAGGTCAGAGGTCAAGATAGTTTTAACCTCTGCACCACTGCGAGTCCACTTGAAACGAGAAGAAAGATGCCAGATACACGAAATAAGTCCAAGTCTTCAATCACTGTGCGACACAAAGGCATAAAAAGTACAAATCACTATCAGAAAAGAACTTTGAACACCTAATTACCCAAAAATTAAAGTCTAAAACAAATCACACGTCCGCCATCTTTTAACGTTGCAAATGGCCTCTCGTCTATACTTATACTTTGGTATAAATCAGACGCTGGGGGAAACAGGGTGTCCCCTAAGCAGCATAGCTCATATAAAAAATAACGTTCATAAATGTACATTTATTTTTTAACTTCATGGTACGAGTAGGTACTATATTGCATATTATTAAAGTATAGTTTGTACGACCTTATAACCGTAGTTTCGTTTTAATGCATTTTTTTTATGTGAAGAGTATTATTATCAATGAGTAACACGTAGCCATTTTAATGCAGAATTAATATAAAGGGTGTGATTGCAGATCAGCGGATAGAGGAGAGTGCAAGAAGTTAACGTGTTGTGCCGACCCCACCTAGTGTTGGACAAGGACAGGAAGATGAAGTATTGTAAAAAAAATAAGGAATGAGTGGTCTAAACAATTTGTAGGTTTTTTAGCAGGCTTTTTTTTTATTTCTTACTTTTTCGATAAAAAACCGCCACCGCCATTTTTATAGTATAAATCGCCTGTCTCATAAATTTACTTTAACACAAAAACACAAAGCGAAAAAGATAAGGTTTAAAAACAATATAGTTTTAAAAAACGCAAAATTAAATAATCATAATAAAACTTATTAAGATTTTAATAATCCATTATTTCGTAGACTTGATGATAACGAGACAATAATAATACTCGATTATAAAAGGAGTGGTCTTTACAATCACAATGGCTGACATCGATTTAAAATTAGCTCGTTCAAAAACCTTCGTGTCTAATGTACGACATGTTCACACGATCTTGAACATAGCCGCGAAACGTGTTTAAAACTAAATAAGTTTTCTCAATGTTTTTTACATTTCGTTGTCTTACCAAAAAACATTTTACTTCCACATCACGCCAGAGCCTGGCACTAGGCTGGTACTAAAATCAGTCAATACTAAGACTGATACGTCATTCACCTTCAAAAGATTAACAATCGCTCAACCACTGGTAACGAGATTTTTATCGAACATCCTATTCTTTTATATTCAATTCCCAAAAGCTTTTTACCTTTATTGTAATTTTACTTTTCCTAAGAAAATATATTCATTTACCGTTTGGTTTTTGTGGTTACAAAGCACAAGGAAACATTTGTCTTAGTCGGTCTCTAATGTAAGTTCTTTCGAGGATTTGGCCCATTATCTTAAAGTGCATAAACAATGAATAGTGCGTGGATAATGCCTTTGTTATTTGGCATTTTATACTTTTTACTTACTTTTACCCGTGATTTATGTTTATGTACCTACGTTTAGCACACCAAATGGTTTAAAATTAAAGAAAAAATAATACTTTGATTTAGCTCTGTAATTAATAAAGGAGGCAAAGACTTTGGGAATAGCGATAAACAACTTAAACGCGAAAGGTGTTGTACTTTTTTTTACAAATATGATCTTTTATCTCTTTATTTTATTATACAATAAATCCACAGAACAAATTACAGTATAGAATGACAAGATTTAGATTTTACAGAACATTGGCCTAATAGATCTTTTACAAATCTCCAACGCATTACGCTTACACATTATCAAATGTTATGTGTTGTGTTATATTATAAAACAGAATTTTGGTTAGGAATTGATCTAAACATAGTACTAGTTGATATGTTGAAGCATATAACCATCGTTGTACCACCGAATTGCTGCTCAATTGCTTTATGTTATTATTTATCCATTGTCCTAATCAAACGAGCAAAATTATTTTAGCTCGAATTCGCTTCTAAAATTTCGAAATTGAGGCATCAAATAGTGAATTCTAAATTCGTTCCGTATTCAGCAACCAATCTGTGTACAGTTATTTATGGCCGGAGACTAGAGACGATAAAATCTACTAATGAATATGCAGATTTTGCTTAAAACTGATGGGAATTCAAAATAGGCGGAAGGGTCCTTAGAACTTGCTACCTACTGAAAACACTTCAAATCATTTAGGCTTAGTTAAGCCCTCTAAACTACAAATTGACTATTGTGTATGCAGCCTACGTAACAGATTGTAGAGGTATCAAAAGTAAAAGGTCACGAGATATTTTAGTAGCATCCTGTAGCTTTATTTTATGTCATCTAATCGAATTAAAGGATTCAAATTAAGTGGTTATTTTGAAATGATGGTATTTTCAAAACTTGCAATAAAAAGAAGCTTACGTGAATATCGTATAATATATAAGAACAAACACGAACGCATTCTAATATTCGTGAATAAAGAACATTAATCTTAATAAGAAAAAAAATAATTATGTTAATTAGAGACAAAATATCATTAAATTAAAACAAAAAAAATCGCCATCGGAACGCAAATTACTTCTTTCAAAAAAATAAAAGGCTAGTAAAAATTAAATCGGGTTTTGTGTGAAAATATTGTAGAACTTATTGTACTTCAGAGTTTCAGATTTTGAAAGCGGTTTTAAATTTGTTAAAAAAAACTTTTTAGTGATAATAATATTCATAGTGCATATAACGTATAGTTCTTTTTTGTTTTAATGTAATTATAATTGTATTCTAGCAAAATAAATTTTCTTTCTTAATCTCTTTCATAAATATATTTAAAAAAAAGTGCTTCGTCATAGTCGCTCAACTATCTTTATCGAGATATCTTATCGCCACTCTTGAAATAGGGTAGGTCATTGCGGAGTTCCTGATGGCCATCTGATGTCTTCATCATCAAACAATCCAGCAAATTTTACTTTCTGATTGTTACTGAAAATACTGATATCGCTATGTTTGTGCCTATAATATTTGAGGAGTTCCTTCAATTCCTCACGAATCCCCTTATGACATCCCCAGATGCCGACTTGATGATAATGGGACCACCTCAGGAGTATATACCCTATGTAACAAAAAATTAATTAAAAAAAAATCAATCTATAATAAAATTAACGATAAAAACTTTCTAGAGAACAATTTCACATCTCTATTGAAAATATGATCACACTGAAGTCCCAGAGTTGACTTACTTAATCAAGCACGTTAACAAGGGTGTCTATCACTTCATCAAAACACCTTTCATTAAATGTATCATTTCGTCGATTTTAATTTAATCGAACGCTATTTTCTGCTGAAACCATAATGTTTTCAGGGTATCTTAAACATCGAACCTATCTATCTTAAATATACACTAAAAACATAATAGTTTCAGCAGAAAAAAGCGTTTGATGAAATGATACATTCGATGAAGTGAAATTCGAAGTGGTGAGTTACCCGTTAACAATACTACTCGGCTTCCCTAACTACTACAAGTAGTCTCTCACTAGGATGAAAACGTTTTCTGCACTTACCTAAAATGTCTCATACGTTACAAGGGGCAGAAACTAAATAAAACTGACGCAAGCAAGTGACGAAACATCTGCAATTTCAGTAGAAATGCAGTAGGACGTAAATCACATTTGAAATGCAGTGAACGCGGAACGAGCGTTCAAAAATGCTGGGCACGCGACGGAATCTGCTCCAATTCTCGCACAAGTTTCCCACCGAAGCAATTCCGACTTATTTGTGGTCTGACAGAATATACATTGTGTTTGATCTCCCATGTAAATCTTGAATGATAGGGGTATAACTCAAACTCTCAACAGTGTTCCCACAGTTACTACCTAACTAACTGCAAACACGCTGTATATAGTTCAAGTTCTTTGACTTTTAATATTAAAAACGACTAACATTTCAACACAAAACTAAAAAAATGTTAACCTCTAAAATTTACTTTTTAATTCAGCGTTTGAAACGAGCGTAGACAAACCACTAACGAGGTTTGTGTTTGCGACAGCACAATATAACGTTAAAAAAGGACAAGCATTCGTTGAAGTTAATTTGGAAACGACTAGCGCTTTGGCGTCCTAAAACACGAAAAACCCATACAAATATTTTTCTAAAACACGTTTAAATTCTGTTCAATTTTTATACGGACGAAATATTACCAGTCATGGTCTATCACATAAAGGGTGTTGTTATGATCAATAAAATAACGCCTCCATAAATTCAACTCCGTCCTTTTAGGTCTCCCTATAGGTATTACTCACGCGATATTGCAAAGGTGCATTATTGACTAACGTTGTTTCTGGTAAAATATTTTCAACTAAGTTTTAAAATCGTTGCACGAAATAAGCTGTAGGTACAGGTTGTTGTATTTATTTGAACTGTATTTTTATTGGGAAACCTTTGTGGATTTACACAGAACTTACATACATACATATATAAAGTCACGCCTTTATTCCCAGAGCGGGGTAGGCAGAGCAACAGAATACCAACAACTGTAAACTTGTTGATAACTCTGTAACCACATTTTGCATAGTCAGGCTAAGATGTTTACCAGTGTATTAGTGACAGGTTGCAAGCCCATCGCCTAACAGTACTAGAAGCCTTTATTCCCTTAGTCGCCTCTCACGACATCCACGGGAAGACATGGAGTGGCACTATTCTAACCCGGCAACCACACAGAACTTTACAATAAAATATGCCAAAATAATTAAGGTATCCTGTATAGTCTTCCAATATCTGTATGTATGTATGGCTCAATATTTTTTTTTAGAATGTCTGATAGCTGATATTAATAAGTATTATAACGCACACCAACACCAAAAAGCATTAGAACTTTCAAAATATTTTAAGACTGTTTAGTACACACCTAGTAGTTAATAAGTAACAACACTGTGCAAACGTAAAATAGATCTCGGATTACCGTACGATGAATGAGTATACTTACCTTACATCAAATAACAGAATAAATATCTACAAACGTATGTAATAACAATAACATTAAAGTTTCAGTTAAAACCATCCTGTGTATTAATATCTGTTGACATTTGTGCCGCGCCTACCTACCGTGCCGTGGTATAACTACAGAGTAGTACACACCTAGTATTTAATAAGTAACAACACTGTGCAAACGTAAAATAGATCTCGGATTACCGTACGATGAATGAGTATACTTACCTTACATCAAATAACAGAATAAATATCTACAAACGTATGTAATAACAATAACATTAAAGTTTCAGTTAAAACCATCCTGTGTATTAATATCTGTTGACATTTGTGCCGCGCCTACCTACCGTGCCGTGGTACCTATAACTACAGAGTTTTTTTTTATTAGATTTACCCTTTCGTCACAACATGAGATGGTAGCCGCTTAAGCCTTTACTTGCGCTGACGATATTATATTATACGTTTTAAATGTACCCGTTTCGTAATATTAAAGTATTAAATGTAGACGTGCTAGGTGCTTTGCATCACACTTCAAAATGCAGTCAAAGTAGTTGCCCTCGAAATTGTAAAACGAGTAAAATCCTCAGGGACCAATATTATATAATAAAACGTATGTAAGTTGCAGACTTTAAAAAGCTATTAAACGAGCGATATTGACATAGCCGGTAACTATGCTCTAACATACAAAGGACGAGTAAAATATAAATGAAAATAGTTTACTGAGGTAGTAAATTGTACATATGTTTACATTATTTTATACATTCATTTAAAAAAGCAATAACTACTAGTGTGAACTGTATCACGGTGGGTCAAGGTACACTATCCTCATTAAAGATGTTTTATCACTTCTACTAATTCCAAAGATGAAACAAAATAAGCATGGTGGTAGAAGGGTAAGTCAACTTTTTATTCACACGACCTTTGTCTCCTGCGTACAGAACGATCGGCTTTCATATCAAATTATGCTAAAACTGAACGTGCAAATTAATTAAATTCTATTACAATTGGAAAGTTAATAAAACTAATCCAAATTCAATAAAAATATTAAGACAAAAACTTTTGTCATAAAACATAGTCACTTGTCTCCTGTTTTACGGGACAAAATAGTGTGGATTGAAAAGTTGATTTACCAAAAACTAAAATAAAAGTACCCAACAGCAGACAGCAATAATAATTGCCAAGCATAATAGCAATGAAAAGCTATTTTAACAGGCGCTTTTAGTTATTTATTGCTTACCTTCATATTGCATGGGCCGATGATGCCGCCGCCTGGCTAGAAGAGCGATGATGGTGACCACAATTAGGGTGCCCAGGGTTCCAGCGACAATGCCTAGGGCCCAGCCTGCCTCCACTCCGTTTGTGTTCGCGGTTTTCGCTTCTGTTTTAGACAAATAGTTTCATAAATGTAACAAATAATATTCATACATCTGTGGTACTGAACATTTAGATCGAACATCCTGTATAAAGTTCATATTCGCCTATCTGGATCAAGTCAGAGCATGGATAGGTAGTGTCCACGTGCGGGAGGCGGGGGGAAGTTTGGTTAGGTTACGATCTGTCCAAAGGTCCGTCCGCTTCTCCGGTCTACCCTGGGCAACACCATTAGTGACTGGTACTTGTACCTCTTGCTAGTGGTGGCTAACACCTGCCCGGTGTCGTCAGGAACTGTGGGTGGACCTGACGACCTATTAACACCCACCTGCGCTAGGGCCTGCGCAGTTGAACGCCGTAAGCCGGGATGAAGGGATCCTGGGGATTGAGCCGAGCCAACCAGCGAGGCAACACGTCTACTTTGGCCCGGATTTCAGGCGAAACGGTGGCCCTTACTACTAGCCATAGTAAGGGTAATGGTCATGTGTCATACCGTCTCTGGGACACGGCGAGAGTTGTGGGGTCCCGTGGAGGTAGTCTAACTGCCGAAGCGGGAGGTGAAAGGCCATGCTGAGGGAGTAAGCGAAGACGATCCTGGCAGGGGCGGTCGGACCTGGCCGACCCCTGTCCCGTCTAGCGAGCACCCGATGTCGCGCAAATAACCAACCCTGCAATTCTATATCCTTTCCGGTAGTCCTAACGACCGAAAGCTCATTTATAGCCGGTAGGCGTTCCCATAGTTGCGGGCTCGAAAGAGGGTGGGAAGCTGGAAGGATGAATTTTTAAATATTTTAAAGACATGGAAAACAGGTCCTTAAAATACTCAGTGGCTGCGCCAGAAGCGTCCAACGCTGATGGCAAAGCCAGACAAACCGGGCAAGCTGCCCCTAAAAATCCCAGTTCCAAGGCGACTGGTGGCTTGCCGACCTCGGTCGGCAGCGTAACCAAAGCCAAGGGTCAATACTGGTTCAAGGGAAAGGCCAGAGGTGGAGCTGCGGGGCACCCCCCAAAGCAAAACCGAGTGGCCATCCCTCAACAGAGCGCTGGAGCCGACCTGGTTAATCCCAAGGCCCAGCCTCAACCTACTCCAACTGAAACACCTGGGACCTCCCGGGATTTCCCGCAGGCCAGGTCTTCTGGCATGCCAGCTGGAACACAACCGTTCGCGGATTGGAAGGTGGAGGATTATAAATCCAAGAAGCGACCCAAGTTTCGCCCTGCCGATCCCGCAATTGTCCTGCCTTTCCTTGTTAGTCAGGGACAGGCAGGAAAGAAGAAACGGCCTAAGCCAAACAAAAGCCAACGGCGTGCCGCTC
This sequence comes from Acleris holmiana, assembly GCA_949316455.1. Classification (NCBI taxonomy): domain Eukaryota; kingdom Metazoa; phylum Arthropoda; class Insecta; order Lepidoptera; family Tortricidae; genus Acleris; species Acleris holmiana. Next base: position 18,120,826 of record OX438768.1, on the reverse strand, counting down.
GACTAGCAAGAGAGCAGCTGGAGGCAAGCAGGGTCACCGCGTCCGATCCGAGTACAGAGGCTCCATCTGAGTCTATACCGGATCCGGTACCAACCTGTCAGGAAGCCCCTGGTAGACGTTCGGCGAAGAGTATGGGGGCAACTCCTACTACTTCCGCTGAGTCGTCGGCCAGGACCACAGGTAGGGAGGGTGCGGGACCCTCAAAACAGAAACGACCTGGAAAGAAAGCTCGAGCCGCTGCCAAACGCACGATGGACGAATCTCTATCGCCCAGAGTGGAACACAAGAAGCAGCGACTCGAGGGTTCTTGCCAACCTGGTGTGTCGTACTCCCAAGCGGCTAAGTCCGACCTGGCCGTTGTCATCACCGACGAACGTACGGGTCACATACCGAGGGAGTACTCCAATGCCATACTCCGCGAAATGCACACTGCACTAGCGGAGGAGGCTAAGGCAGCCACACCATCTAACAAGCCACCTGGCTTTGACGGCAGGCCTATCTATGCGGAGGGTCAGTTGAAGTTGTTCCCGCAGAACGAACACTCACTGACCTGGCTCCGAGGTTGCATAGATGGCCTCACACCGCCACCTGGCATAAAACTGGCGGTTATGCGCCAATCAGACCTGGCCGGTAGAGTCCGCTGCGGGTTGTTCATTCCTAACCCAGAGGAATCGACCACTTGGAGGGACATCCGCGACGCTGCGCATGGACTCGCCTACCAGAATGACTGGGCCCAAGTCGGTCGATGGACCATAACGAAGGTGGACAAACAATCCGAAGGGTGGTTTGTCACCTTCTCCGTGCCAGAAGACCTTGTCCCCATCATCATGGCTAAGAGGAGATCTCTGAACTGTGGGATGGGGCAAGTATACCTCAAGTTCAGAGGACCAGGGGGGAAGTATGTGGAGCACCCTCCCGTGCTTGAGGAAAGGACTGTTCCTGGACTCAAAATAACGGGATCCCAATTTCCCCTTCGCGACAAAGTCAGCCCGACTGAAGGCGCGGGTCATGCACCTGCCGACCCAGGCACCCAACGGGAAGTGGCCGACCTCGAAGATGATTTGCTGGACTCCGGTGACGAACCGGGTGTGGCAGTCTCTGAGGGGGAGGAGCTATCCGGAAGGATGGAAGTCGGGCTGAACCTTACAATGGAGGATGGGGAGAGCCTACTCAATGCATCCAACACCTCCAAAAAACTGCACCTGGACTAGCATTGTCCAGGCAAACCTCCAGCACAGCGTCTCTGCATCAGCGCAAATTAGGCGGTGCTTGGAGGATCTACAAACGGCCGTTGCCCTCATACAAGAACCTTGGGTGAGCAACGGCCAGATACGAGGACTCTCTAATACAAGAGGTAAGTTATACTTCTCTACGGAGCATCCAAATCCAAGAGCATGCATCCTTACTACTGGAAATATTGTGGCACAACCGCTAACGGAATTCTGTTCTAGAGATCTGTGCGCGATACTGGTCCAATTACCACCATCTACAGGCTGCCAAGAACTAGTCCTGGTCTCGGTGTACATGCACGAGGAGGACGAGCCGCCGCCCCAAGAACTGCACTTGCTGGTGAACCACTGCGAGAGAGCCGGCCTCGAGGTCCTCATAGGGACCGACTCCAACGCACACCACCCCCTCTGGGGTATGGAACCCAGCAACAACAGAGGTAGGATCTTGGTTGAATACCTTATATCTACAAGCCTCAACATCATAAATATAGGGTCGGAACCGACTTTTGTAAACAGACGATGTAGAACGATAATTGACCTAACCCTAGCCACGGAAAGAGTCAGCGAACTGATTATGGAATGGCGGGTCTCGAAAGAGGCATCCTGCTCAGACCACAGATGGATTCGCTTTGACCTCAAGACATCGTTCCCCGCACCAATTCCCAGACGGAATCCTCGGAAGACAGATCGGAGTAAATTCAGGTCAGTCCTCGGTAAATGTCTCGCACGTTTACCACCGATGGATGACTTTCAGGATACGTCGCAAATTGAACAACAGGTAAACAACCTTACTAACACCCTGGAGAACTGCTACCATGAGGCTTGTCCTCTGAACCCACAGCCGAGGACATCCGTTAAGGGTCACCCGTGGTGGGGACCAGAACTGGAAAGACTTCGGGGTAAGGTCAGGCAACTTTTCAACAGGGCTATGAACACTACAGCTGAACTGGACTGGGACAACTACTACGAAGCCAAGGCTAAGTATAAAAAACGCCTACGGTACTGGAGCTCTTCGTCGTGGAAGCGCTTCTGCAGTGGCATTGAAACATTAGATCAGGCCAATCGGGTAAGAAAAACTCTGTCGCGTAAATCAACGTCACAGTTGGGAACGCTACGCAGACCCGATGGCTCCTACACCTCCTCTGTTGCCGAGACACAGCGGTTTCTGCTGGAAACTCACTTTCCTGGCAGTATAATACTGACCAATGTAGTATGGCAGGAGGAAGAGCACACCGCAGCAGATTCCAACTGGCTCATTGCTGAAAGGGTCGTCACTTCAGATAATCTAAGATGGGCCATTAACAGTTTTCAACCCTTCAAAGCGGCAGGTCCCGATGGGATCTTTCCTGCTCTCATGCAATGGGGACTGGATCACATTCTGGTGACGTTAACTAAGCTGCTAAGAGCTTGTCTGGCACTTGGATACGTACCCAGGAAGTGGAGGGAAGTCAACGTTACATTCATACCCAAACCAGGTAAGAGCGACTACACAAACGCCAAATCCTTCAGACCAATAAGTCTCACATCTTTCCTTCTGAAAACGATGGAAAAATTGTGTGATAGGGATCTGAGAGATCGGGCGTTGAGGGACATACCTATGCATGGTAATCAGCATGCGTACAGTTCAGGTAAATCTACAGAATCGGCTCTCCATATGGTCGTGGGCCGAATCGAAGAAGCAATCAAGAACAAGGAAATGTGCCTCGGCACATTCATTGACATTGAAGGCGCCTTCGACAAAACACACTTCACCAGTATAGGAACCGCCCTGGGTAACCATGGAGTGGAACCTGCCATAACTAAGTGGATCACCAACATGCTGAATAAACGAATCGTGCGCTTTGCGGGGGAGTCACAAGCCGCAGCTGTGGTGAGGGGATGCCCCCAAGGGGGGGTTCTTTCACCGCTGCTGTGGAACCTGGTGGTTAACAACCTTATCACCAAGCTTAACTCTGAACGCTTCTTCACGATTGGTTATGCCGACGATCTGGCCATACTGATAACAGGTAAATTTGCCAGTACAGTCTGCGACCTGACACAGACCGCTCTCCGGATGGTGGAGCGATGGTGTAAGGAATTTGACCTGTCAGTCAACCCAACTAAAACAGAAATGGTAATGTTTACTCAGAAAAGAGTTCTTGGCAACTTTACCAAACCCAAACTACTCCGGACAGAGCTTCAGTTGTCACCTGAGGTAAAGTACCTAGGCCTAACACTTGATAGTAAACTGAACTGGAGTAGCCACATCAACAAAAGAATAGAAAAGGCAAGTGTTGTCTTCTGGCAGTGCAGGAGAATGGTAGGGAACAGGTGGGGTATCTCACCTAAAGTTATCCTCTGGCTGTACAAGACAGTAATTCGACCTCTTTTCTGCTACGGGGCGCTGGTCTGGTGGCCAAGAACTAACCTCACTACTGTCCACAACAAGCTGCAAAGTCTCCAGAGACTCGCCTGCATGGCCACTACCGGCGGCATGAGGACAACACCGACTGCTGCCATGGAGGCTATGCTTGATCTACCTCCGCTTCACCTCTATGTTCAACAGGAGGCTGCTCTATCTGCGGTAAGGTTACGAGCTCTTGACCTTTGGTTCAACCACGGAGTTCAACACGCAGCCAGCCTAGACAAGGTATACGATGAATTTCCGTTACTAAGGGCGGGTACGGATAGGATTCCTAAACGAATGATCTTCGATAAGAAGTACAAAATTCAGTTATGCGAGGATGACAACTTCGAAGGCCTGAACCCTAGGGAGCTAAGGGTCTTCACTGATGGTTCCAAAACTGACAAAGGAACAGGATCTGGTACGTTTTCAGATGACCTGAACATGTCAATTGCTACACCGCTTGGAACCCACAACACGGTATTTCAGGCCGAATGTATGGGTATCATAACTGCGGCGATTGCCATTTCTGCTAGGAAGGTAACCAACACCTCCATCCGTATCCTTTCTGACAGCATGGCAGTGCTACTGGCCCTGAGAAGTTACACCTTCACATCAGGGCTAATCTACGAGTGTCACAGACGACTAATGGAGGTATGTCAATGCAATCAACTGACCCTTCAATGGATTAAGGGTCACAGTGGATCCCGAGGTAACGATGCCGCGGACCAACTTGCCCGCCGAGGATCGGATATGGTAGCTATAGGCCCCGAACCGATCATTCTAACACCCTTTAGCAAGGTTCGATCCCTGCTGCTCAATCGTACCAAGAGATTGCACACTAAATACTGGGTGAGTCATGATAAGTGTAGACAGGCGAGAGAAGCACTGCCTACTATTAACAGTCGACTCTCCAAGGCACTCCTCCGTCTTAGCAAATCTCGACTGAGAACGGTGACTAGTGTCCTAACTGGCCATGGACCATTTAACAAACATCTCTTTAACTTAGGTGTCACAGACAGTCCTCTGTGCCGAGCGTGCATGGAGACAGAGGAAACAGCCGCTCACGTCGTGCTACATTGCACCGGGGTGGCGCAGTACAGGGCTAAACACCTCAGTTTGGTAAGGTGTCTCCCCGAGGTAACCACAGACATCAAAGGTTTGGTGAGTTTCCTCGAGGAGTTGGGATGGCTCGATTAAACACAGAAATCCCACCCACACGCAAAATAGGCGCTAGACGTCGAGTTGCGGAAACCAGCCCGCCTTTAAAATACAAATACAAAATAGGTAGTGACCATATTATTGTGATTGGTGGTATGGTGGTGGTAATGGGTCAGTACCACAGATGTATGAATGCGCTGATAGCATCACCACCGGAGTGCGACCTGTTTGCTTCTAGATGGACCATTGTGCGTAGCAAATGTTTACGATTTTGCAAGGCTCGATGGATGTGAGGCCATTCAGTATTAGAACCTAATGTTTAACACTTGTTTTGATCATATTGTAATTATTTGTTCGGTGCACTTGTATTCACTGTAATGCCGTATAAACAAGTTGGTAATAAATAAGTTAAAATAAATAAGGAGATTTGTATTGAGCACTCCTATCGCAAGATCACTAACCCACACAAAGCACTAGTCATTGACACAACAAGGCACGCACACATCTAAAACACACACTTTTGTATACCGACGCTCCTATTGCACAATACATGCGCATGATCCATGTTAATTTTGGGAAAAATTGAAATATTTCCTGTGATCAGCACGCGTGCACACTCGTTGAACAGAGGGTGAACTAGCGGCAGATTATGCACATTGAGCTAACAACTGCAACGCGGCCGCCAGCGGCTTATCCTCTCTCTAATAGTCTATGCTCTGAGGTCAGTACCTAACTACAAAACCTTGTCCTTGTCCAAAAGAATATAATTATGCTTTCAGTTTTTATTTTGTAAATTTCACAGATACATTTTCAGCAACGCATTCCTCTCCTGGCGTTCCCAGGCTGCGATGATCAGCTGATTTGCTGGCCAGTTTGCCTTTTTGAACATGAAAAACTACTAGAAATTTTCAGCTCGATGAAAACGATGTAAGCTTTTAGATATTTTTTAGTTTTGTTATACCCTCTTTCACTAGGACCCCAGAATTGTGACCCCCTTTAGGTCCAAAGGCAATCTGACATTCTACAGCAATAAAATTGTGTTTGCTCTAAGTTACAAATGACAGCACCTCTAAGGACATTGACAACTTCAAGCCGATTTTTTTCTGAAATAGGTCTTAAATTTACGCTCGTGACCATACTACTTCAAAAAATATACCTTAGACTTACTAACCAGTATGCAATGCAAGTCTTGACAGCGTTAACACTCTCAGAACGGCAGTCTCCGACCGTCCCCTCGCGTTGTGGGCATAGAAGACCAGCTTTACAGTTTTCCCAGAACCAAGACCTCGTAGTTTCCACAGAGGAGTGGCTGACGAGGAGTTTGCTATGAGCGCGCCGTGCTCCCAGGCTTCCACGAAGTAAATCGTGTGGAGGCCGCCGTCGTATCCTGGTAAAAAGTTATTTTTTTACACCCACCAAAATATTATTCCGATTGTTTGGACTGTTTATGCCCTATTTTAAAAATGTATCAAACTTTAGTTTAAAATCACCACATCTAAAGTAGTTTTCAACTGAAAAAATGTACCATTTATGAAATACAATCTTCATTTCCAAAGGTACTTAACAGATTCAACGCAACCCGCTAGTCCGGGTCTTTACTCAAAGGTAGATTTAGCTACAAACTGGAAAAACGCGTGGTAGGGAATGTGTTAAAATACTGGTATTTTTTCAAGATTTACAAACTACAAAGGCGCGCCCCACTGCCCAAATTAACATTACTCGGTTTCGTCCGATATGTATCATCAAGGATTTTGAATGTTCAGCAAGTAATTAGCTGTGCTATACATTTTCCACGTGACATGACTAATGACACGTGGAAAATATACAACTCGGCAAACTTACGTATCTATAGTATCACTTAAACATTCAAATTCCTTGATTGTACCGTAAAATTAAGGACCGAGTTTGGGCAACATATCTAAAAACACAAATAAGGCTTGAATGGGTTCATTATACAAATATTCACACTGCAGTTGTAGTATCACTCAGCTTTTTCTTCGAATTTGTTTGGACACACTGCCGTATCTATATCTTCTTTCTTTTCTTTCGCAAGGCCTATTTTTTATGATAAGGAGAAGGCACACGAGCAGTCAGGCTACCTGATGGTAAGTGGAATCAGAGACACATATAAATTTTTATTCTCGAGACTATTATCCTAAGACTTCATATACTTTGCCAACCCTGAGGACCAAGATGGAATGCCTCTGTGCTATTAATTTCACCGGTTGTCTTATCCCCACACCGGAACAATGCGAACTCTGTTGCTTGGCGGGTGGTTAAGATACGATAAGATAATATATAATAAGATACATTTATTTAACAAAAGTACATACAAACACATGTAAACAAAAAAAACAAACAATAAAAAGAAATGTCACTGGCCAACTTTTATCTAGTTTCTTAACTTTATGTTATTTTTCTTACAAATAAAATAACACATTTAAATCTACATTTTTAGTAAATACATTAATTAATATACGTGAAATACTCAAGAAAAGCTAATCTTGCACAGAACGATTGCCGTACCCGTCGCATAAAGCCAATCAAGAATTACCATTTCTCAAATGAATTTGCTCAAAAATCTCAACCACAAATTTTTAGTTTTTAATTTATCTAAAACTTTCTTCATATACTTAAATTTAACAATTTACAAAAAAATCCAACGTAGCAGCGCTTTCACTTGCCACGAACCCATTAGATCATAGTTTCCTTTCAACATTGTTCGTATTGAATCCGATCGGGTTCTAGTTTCTAGCAAACTGTAGTTAATTTCACCGCGGTTCAGCGCCACTGGCCAACTTTTATCTAGTTTCGCTACTCCAACATCATTTTCTGGTTTAATTAGATCTGATATGAACGCAGTCATTTCTATTTTAAATTGACCTTAAACGTTCCAATAAGCATACATAGTGTTAAGTTTGATAATACATTTTGTCTCTAATATTGTTTCACAACAAAATGGTACCTTAGGTAACAAAACATGTAATTAATTTTAGAGATTTTGGCAATGGGGTCTTAAATGGGGGTTGAAAAATTAAAAAGGACATCACAGTAAATTGGGCTATATTATTATGAAAGGGCTCACATCCAGTTTTTTTTTTGTTAAATTTAAATATGTTTTTATGTTTAGTAAAATATATTCGAATATTCCCGTTGCCTCGACAAGTAAATGGCAGAGTTAATTAAATTTATCTAAATTTTATAAATGTTTTCAATTATTCTAAAAACATTTTATTCTTATTCCGTATTTCACACAAACGTCGCAAACATTATTTTGACAATTTATATCAACGTTATTAATGTTCACAAATTATGATGTTCATAGTCAATTTAACCACACATTAATGTCTTAATATTAACCACCATTCAAAAATAATTTAAACCAGTCGTCGTAAATGTATAAAATTACTAAAATTGCCGATGTTCGAGGGATTAAAACCTAAATATTACTAACCTGGCATACATCGCAGTTCTACTGAATCATCAGTAAGATTCAGCGAAGAACAATTAAAAGGCGGATCTGGCCGAACTGCAGGCAGCAAAGTATAACGACATGGTTCTATCTGCTGCCCCGCCATGTTCGTAGCTCTGCAGGACAGACTTCCGTAGTCCCCTTCCAAAGTAGGGGTGTACGTGAGAATCGATTGGCCGTTGTTTACCGAGAACTTTGTCTGTAAAATAATTATCAGAGTAAGATGACAATACAGTGCAACAGCTTGCAATGAAGCCTTTGGGTTTTTACGCGAGTTTATAACTCTAAGTACCAATTTCACCATACGATGTTAATAACCACTTAACAGACGATTAGTGCGTTAACAGTTGTCAAAATGTATGAACTATCACTCGATTAATATTGATTAAATTTAACAGTGTATGGTGAAATTTGTACTAAATGTCGTCATTTAAAATTAGTCCGTTGCACCATTTGACGCGGCGTCAATTCGTCTTTTCTTAGGTAAAACCATATAGCTTTTGACATGTGATGGTATTGTTTTTAACTCAGCCGCCATTATTGTCACGTCAATAAGAGCTATTGTTACATTGACAATACGATAACATGTCAAAAGCAATATGGTTTTTCGAAGTTGAAAAGAGGACAGACACCGCACGGATCTAATCGTTTTTCGTGAATTCGTTTGATCGTGAGAGCAAAATCCTAGCGCCACGGATTGGGGCATCACGCCACGCAACCCGTGAATGGACAGATCTACATCCATTTGTGAGTTCATCGACTGAGAAATTAAAGCCATTGGACTGTCGTCGTAAGTGGGTAAAACAAATGATTTAGGTAATATGTTTTTCCCCTCAGCACCTCAAAAAAGTTGGTTTTGCGGTTTAAAGACAGTGAGCAAAATTCGATTTTGCTGCAAGCGTGAGAAAAGTAACTTTTTAATGTTTGTTCACAATATAAAGGTGGTCGTGGTGCAGTGCGTGGGAGGCTTAGGGTTGTCGTTTTACTTTTACCATGTTGTTTTTTTACCCCACGTTTATATTTTCTCGCTAATAAAGTGAAAAATTGTATGTGCAACACGAGACCAAAGTTATTTGCATCACGTGTCTTTGAACCCCTCACTGCACTCAGGATTCTAACTTAGAATCACTCGCTACACTCGATATTCAATTCTAGAATCGTTCGTTTGCTCGGAATTCAAAATTAACACTCGCAGCAAATCCCAACTTTGCTCTCTTGTTTCACTAATAACTAATTTATGGCATAGGGAAGGCAGAACTGAAGTTGAGTGAGATCTGAAACCCAAAGACATTTTGCATTCTCAAGAGCATTCTAAAACTGCGAATACGTTGCCAACCCTGAAGCGTAAGATGGAATGCATCTATGCAAGTAATTTCACCGATTATCTCTCTTACACTGGTACACAACAATGCAAAGATTGTTGGTTGGTGGTGGGTTAAAGAATAATATGGTAGTAGTGACGGTGTGGATTAGACTGCCCATGAATGACGACCTCAACCAATATTACCTGAACCCGAAAGACCTTTTAAGATGTACTGTAACTTATGCGCAAAATGCAAACGTAGTGTGTCAACTGGATACAATGTAACTTGTGCAAATTGCTTGAGTATTATAGCACGAATGCATGCGAATGATAACGGGGTTTCATAGTGCCAAAATGTAAAACAAAATACTTTACATTCGTCAGCTTTGTAATGAACACATGCAGAACACGTTGGATTTAGCACGAATAGCGGGGATTTTAGTATTTTTTGAATACCTTCTGAGTTGTAACGAAGGTATATATAGTTTTTGTTTAGTGAAAGGACATCAGGTAAATACGTTTTTTGCATTATTTTTCAATTTATATAAAGTCATGAAAAACAGATTTCGAGGTACTTAACTATTATTTATGAAAATAGGCTTCTTAGAACGATCATAATGAATATCTGCAGGTAATTACCCTCTAATAGATATATCGTAAGTGTTTTCAATTCTTCATGACGCATGCAACACAACATCGACTTGAGTAGAAGGCGCTTCGTCGTTGATTTTAAAACCGTAAAACATTGAGAAATCGCAATGCTTTTACAATATTAATATTTGCTTTAAAGAACAGTGCATTTCAATGAAATAACACTGTTTCCAGCGCGAATCCTTCTCAAAATGCACACTCCACACGATATATCAACACAGCATTCGCAAGCAAACATACCGATTCCAGCTCCACAGTCCCCAAAGAGTTATTCAGGGTCCACTGGAAATTCTTCGGGGGGGGAAACGCGTCCACTTCGCACGTTACACTGGCTGCCTCGTTCAAAGCTGCCCCGACTATGGCCGCCACTCTGTTCTTGCATACAGGCTTATCTGCGATATAATGGAAATAAATGCCGGTTGTATTTTCTAGATGGTTCCTTTTTACGCTTTTATATTCAAGCGAGCGGGAGGGAAAATTGCTGAAGTTTATTCAATGAAAGGGCGTTTTTTGGAATGTTTTTTTTTATTAGCTAGGTTTATTCGTGCCGTGTGGTTGCTGAGTTAGAATAGTGCAACTCCAAGTCTTCCCATGATTAAGGGAATAAGGGCGTGTAGTACTGTTAGGCGATGGGCTAGCGACCTGTCACTTATACACTTGCTTGTGCAAAATGTGGTTACAGAATTATAAAGAAATCTATTAAGAGCTGTTGGTATTTCAGTAGCTCTGCCAACCCCACTCTGGGAATAAGGGCGTGGTTGTTATGTATGTATGTTGGTATATGTTAATATGTTTTGTTTACCTCGCTTTGACTAAGCAGGTAAATAATTGTCAAAGAATTGTTATAGAAATATACCTGAACCCTATTGCAAAGAAATTGGGAATACTATTATAACAAATGGTTTATATATACTGTGAACAAATAAGATTTTATGCTACAAAATAAATTTTATATTAATACACACACACACACACACAACATCACACCTTAATTTCCAAAGTAGAGTAGGCAGAGCCACAGAAATATCAATAAATCTAAAAAGAGTTCTGTAACCACATTTTTCTCAATCGAGCCAAGATGTTTAACAGTGTATTAGTGACAGATTTTATATTAATTAAAAGGGATTATTATTTTCTCTCTTCCTTGAATAAGGCAGTATATTTTAAATGGGTAGGTAAGTACTTGAAAATTACAGCGAATTGAAAATTGCACTACGACTGTTTCAAAAATCGTTTTTTTTTTTTATGTTAAGTATAAGGCACACGAGCACTCAGGTCACCTGATGGTAAGTGGAATCTGAGACCCATAGACATTTGAATTCTCAAGACTATAATCCCAAGACCTCAAATGCGTTGCCAACCCTGAGGACTAAGATGGAATGCCTCTATGCTAGTAATTTCACCGGTTGTCTTATCCCTACACCGGAACACAACAATGCGAACACTGTTGCTTGGCGGGTGGTTAATGGTTATGGTGGTGGTAGCGAACCGGACGGACCCTGCATAGGGTCCTACCACCACTAAACAACAATAACAACAAACAACAATAATATCAAATCAAGACCCTACTCCTTAAACTAAATAACGAAAATAAACGCATAAAATATGTCAGTTATGACTGGCATTACATCTGTGTAAAAAGGCAGATGGACATTCTTCGAAATCACAAAATGCACGAAGATCTATAATGTTCCGTTTAATAGTCTCAAAGGCAAACTCCATTTCTACTAGTCACTTGTTACTAAATCCGACAACACATATAGCAGCCATATAGCTCCCGGCTTCACACTTCACACGCCATTGCTGTAGCAAATTGAATGCACATGCATCCAACGCATGACTTGCAAATAGAATCAAATGCAGTCGAGATACTCTGATTGTCAATACAATCCGCCTTGCATCGCAAACAAGTAGAAGTAACTATGGAACTTTGATACTTAGATCACAAACTATACGCTTTCCTGAAGTTGAAGATCAATTTCTATGAATTTCCTTTGATATAACGGGTAATAGAATGTTAAAATGAAATTTACTTTCAACAATTTGGAATAGTGATAGGCTATTAACTTTTATCTGGACTTATTTTTGATCGATAAAACAATTCATATGGCTTTGAAATGTTGTCATATTGTTTTGTTTTGCCTCTAGCTTTATTTCAGACTAGTTGTTTCCCGCGACTCTCCGCGTAGAAGATATTTTATTGCAATTCCCTCAAAAAACGTCCAAACGTTTTGGATAAACAGTACCCTTTGTCCTTCCCCGGGACTCAAAGTATTTCCATACTTCATCAAATTCGGTTTTGCGGTTCATCTGTGAAAGCGTAACAAAAATACAGACAGAGTACTTTCATATTTATAATAAAGATCACAAAGAGAACATATCGCACCTTCGGTAGAACAAGGGTACAATGTACAATGTGACTCAAGAGGAAATTGTGCTCTTGTCCGGTAGAACAAAGGCACAATGTACAATGTTACTAAAGGGGAAATTGTGCCCCTGTCCGGTAGAACAAAGGCACAATGTACAATGTTACTAAAGGGGAAATTGTGCCCCTGTCCGGTAGAACAAAGGCACAATGTACAATGTTACTAAAGGGGAAATTGTGCCCCTGTCCGGTAGAACAAAGGCACAATGTACAATGTTACTAAAGGGGAAATTGTGCTCTTGTCCGGTAGAACAAAGGCACAATGTACAACGTTACTAAAGGGGAAATTGTGCCCTTGTCCTGCCGAAGGTGCGAATTATAATTATAATTATACCAATTTATTTGACGTTGCGGACCAAACCTAAGGCGTTATTCATAGTACGAGTACCTAAATCCCGAATGATGGTAGAATCCTTAAGCATAGGTTAAACGAAAGGAAGCACGTTAAAAAATTATTACAATGGACCTTGACTTTCCACTATTAACATTTTGATGAACCTCCCTATTGTGTATAATAGCACAAAAAAGATAATTATAGTACAGTGATCACATTCATATCTATGACTTCCACTATACAAGTACAATATTCAGGTATTGATACGAAAACACCCTTTATTAGCTAATTCAATTTATGAAGCAAGTGATACTTTTTTAGCTGTCCAAAATTTCAAGACCTATCAAATGTGATAAATTTGACTGATAGGACCTTTTTCTTATCACGCAAAACTGGCTCGTGAGCCTACTTCCTGCAAAATAACTTTGAATTCGTATGTCTTTATGATTTGATATTTGTATTTTGAGCAAGTCCCGCATAAACAAATTTGCATGACTGGAAAAGGGATCTTTTGACCCAATACTCGCTATTTCGTAATAGCCCCTTCAAAAAGTCCATTCTTGTCGGTTCATTGAAGCCTCAGTGTCACATAAAGTGCATTGCTTAGTAGTGTTTCAATGTACAAAAACGAACGGATTAGAATTACTAGCGGAAAATGTTATTACTATCAAACCCTTTTTTTCATTAATAATACCTAGGGCAGGTGAAATTTGTTCTTTTTTATTGGTTTTTTTTCAAGTTTTTTTTTCTGAAAACTCGCAGCCGTTGGCGCTACAATTAACCAAATAAGCATCTCACCCACTATAATAGCTACATTGTCAAGCGACGCAGTAACTCATACTGAAAAGTTTCTTTAACCTCTTGAGACCCACCATACTACAATCCGGTAGATTTTTGTTAGTAGGAATTTGAATCCATTATGCAAGGAAATAAAGTTAAATTACCTTTGCACTTATTAATGTCATTTTCAATTTTGAAATAAATAAAAATGAACTTTATACGTATTTATATATATATAATGAAATAAGGTTTAAATTGAATTGCCTGGATTATGTACTTTCTATAGGACATTGACGCTACAATACGCTTTATTGAAATAGTTTCGTCTGCAAAATGTCAAAGCGAAAAGGCACAACACGCCCCTTTGTTTATAAATGAATGCTATGCTTATTAAATTATTAGGGTGAGCACTCCAAAATTACCTACTGAAGGGATTATAAACGTTGTAGAACAGAGGTGATAAAATATAATTTCCCTAGGGCCGTTAAATACTGTTTCTCGCAGTTTCAGTGGACGCTCGCCTTAAATATTTATCATAATATTTTACTTTTGGGAAACGACTTTAATAAATAAAGCTTAAAATCTGCGCTTTATTCATGACCGTCGCTATTGATAACTGGTATCGAAAAAAGGGGTTTTCACCGTGAAATATTGCTTTAAATATGATTACCTACTGGAAATGTACGATCATTAAATCACAAATCTGAGTGTCGTGTTTCGTATCCAATTTTCGTTCTGAATTAACGTTGGGACGAATCGAATTGAATAACATTCGTGGAATAAGTTAAACAGTTGCAATAATTGAATAATCGGTGGCTTAAATTTTGTTATTAAGGTAAAAAGCTAGAAATTCTCGATTACTTGCGAAAGTGATTCAAGTAATTTTTTCATGATTTCTAATCGTTTTTAAACCGATTTGGAATTCGACGTAACAGATTCAAAATTGCCGAAATTTTGAGTTTCTGGAGGATTATTATGACATAGCTAGATCACCATCCTGATCATACCGGGAGCAAGCTTTTCTTTTACTAACGCATTTGATACATTATAAACCTCCCTTCTAAGAACTGGTGTCCCTATTCGATTATTCGTGTTGTTGATCTCATGACCAAACATAGGATTGACGGGGGCAAAAATGTTCCAGTGCTAGTGATTCAATAAATATCGACTAAGTTTATCGACAACTTTTATCGTGACATAATTATGAATATTCCATTTCTTACGGACGTAAGTCGTACTTTTATCTTCTTTATCTTTTTTCCTTGCGAGGTATATTTAACCGACTTGAAAAATAAGAAGTTTCTCAATTTGTCGCAATGCTAAGGCATATTACTGTTATGAATGAATCGTTATTCAATGTATTTTCAATGGTTGTCTAAAGTGACTCGAGGCCAGAGTCAATGTCAGATACCGATTGTTTATAGTTGCGATAAGTATAACTAAAAAAGGTATGCACATAATTAAAAGGTATTCACATTTGGCTATTAGTTATGATAATGATCATTAATAATTGCTTTTTATAGATGTCGATATTCTTAGTTGACATTTAATGAATTACTAGCATTGGTACATTTTTGCCCCATCAACTCAGTATTTGCTCGTGACCAAGACTGGATTATTCTAATTATAAGCTAGTGGGAAACTTTCACTTGATTTGACCGTACATTTACAAGTTTCGCGACAGAAACTCGACCTAAACCGACCGCTGCATATTAAGCACAAACTAGATATTTTCATGCATTCAACTCAGATGCACTCCAAGTTGTGAATCGATCACGGATCCAGCATCTGCAACCAACTCAACTCTCAATAGAGTCAAGTTTGTACAATTTAGTTTCGCGGCTAACTTTTGCGCTAACTTTCTTTTGGTGCCGGGTTAGTTGAAAAATGCAATGTTAAACTTCGTTGGATGTTTTTATTGCTGAATTTAGAAGTCGGAATTATTTGAATAAAGTGCTAACTTGCGATTGACTTCTAATTTGAAATTTAACCAACGGTGTTCCTTATCTCTATCGTAACTTATGTTATAAAAGAAAAGGTATGTCTATTAGTTTGTTTGTTGATTTGTCACAGTTCAATTATTGAATTGATCAACCTGATAGTACAGATATAATTTATACATCAAGGCTACTTTTTAATCTGATAAAAAAGGTTTTTTCTTTGTTACTTAAAACAATTTTACAACATACGGAGTCCTTTTGGTGACGTATAATTGAAATATTTAATTAAAACATTAATTTGTCCTAAATACTCGTCCTCTTTTTTAAGAGATGTAGGTAATTTGATTTTTCAAGAGACGTATAGGTATTTGTTTCAGTTGTCATGATACATTTTGGTTAGTAAAATATGCTTCAACGATTAATATCTTACATTTATTAACGTTAAGTGGGGCAGATGTCGGTACATCGAAATCGTAAATCGTGTATCGTCATCGTCAAAGTATTTGTCCTGTCTGTACCTACTATCGCGTTAACATATTCGACAAGCTCGGTTAATATTAGCTCTAAAGCCGTTATCCCAATGCAAATCATACTACGCTCGCATGCTACACACGTGGGCCACGTGGATCAATTGTTCTATGCGTATGTCACTGTAAGACTATCGACTTTGATATGAAACGAATTTATTCCTACGTCTGCATTTGTAGCGTACGACGCTTCAAAATTCGAATTAAAGCACGGCATAAAACTGGGTACTCATCAATTCAATTCAACATTTATTTAAAAGAAAACAGTGTTTCACTCATGTACTTTTCTGAATAAATTTTACTTAGGTACTACCATAAATTCAATAATATCGAAATCGATTGTGGTCCCTATACTCATCATGATACATTTTTGTATTTCACGATGGGATAACAAACCGGATGAATTAAGACTAATATATATTTAATTTTATAATTCGATTAATCAATTTTTTGCTTTGAAAATGAGTATTGCCTTGAAATTATATAAATACTACGTTATTGGCACTTTCATATCGTTTTTTTCGGTATTTTATTATATAACATACATATATAAGTATTATCATTTCTTTTTACTTTTTGTGCAAACTTGTATGTGTCCAACCCCATGCATTGTCCTTACTCATTTGCTTCAGGGTTAGCTGGAAGAGATCCCATTTAGGGGTAAGTTCGCCTTTGTACATTAATTTTGTATTATAATTGTAATATTTATATTTTTGTGCAATAAAGAGTTTACATACATACATACATACATACATTATTATTGAACCGTGACAAATCAACAAACAAACTAACAGATTACTTTCGCATTTATAATATAAGTTACGATAAGCATAAGGAACACATTTATACCGGGTGTACAATCCAAATGGGTCAGTATGGTGAAGTCGGAAACTATGAGAGATAGCGAGATCTGTTCTTAGGAACCATGAAGTCGATTTTAGATTTAATAATAATAAAAATAAAAATAAAAATATACATTTAATATACTATATTTTTAATATTTTAATTTTGTTGTGCTTCTTGCGACTTGCAGAATTTATACACATTGATTTTGACCAGGTTCGATTCCCGGTTATGTATGAGAGTTAATAAAAAAGTTTGAATGTAATTATTATTAAATCTAAAATCGACGTCATGGTTCCTAAGAACAGATCTCGTTATCTCTCATAGTTTCCGACATCTCCATACTGACCCATTTGGATAGTACACCCGGTATATAACATCAAGCCTGTTTTCCCAGAGTGGAGTAGGCAGAGCTACAGAAATAAAACATTTTGCACAGGTCAAGAAGTTTACTAGTGTATAAGCGACAGGTTGCAAGCCCATCGCCTAACATGCAGGCAATTTTCGTTTTAGCGAGCCGTGTATTATGGTACTTTTAGGTTAGTGCATTGCCTTATTCCGGAGCCACGGGCATCCGCGAGCGTTGGGAATCGTTCGAGGTCGCCTACTTATCGATGGACTCACATATGACTTGCAGGTTGACCGGTGCGGACCGCCCGTCCCCCTCGACGTTGGATGCGGTGCACACGTACTTCCCTGCGTTCTCCCGGGACACGCGCTGCACTGCTAGATGCGCTGACCCGGCGATCACACCTGTTCGCTGGTTGTGGGTTATTAGTTGACCCTGAAATAAAACACTCTTTATAGTCCAATGAACATGTGCCTTTGTTTTACAAAAGATGGAAAAAGACGGTGCTGTAGCTCGAGCATAAACCGTTCATCCAACAGAATAATTATAACAATATAATTGCTCTTTTACGATGTTACATGACAAAAAGTATTTCCATTCAATTCCCCTCAGCATTGACATTGTTTGCTCGAACGTCAAAGTATCAACTATGACAACCGCTGAGATTACAGTTCTGTCTTTTTCGCCCGTGTTAAGGGGTACACCCTTCAGATCACATAATATGATATTAAAGTCTCACATTCTATTTTTTTAAATTGAACCTATCCATGGCAGGAAGCCTAAAATAAACACACTACTATTTACTAATCTCAACGATTGACTCTATATCAAAAAAGTCTACGGGAGTTTAAACAAGACAAAATTACTCTTTTAACATTTATATCTGGTTAGATTTTCAAGTAAAAAGTTACAAACATACTAGTAAGTATTTTTTTACTATAATCATTCAACTATTGTTTGTTCTGGCCTGCATACGGTTATCAAATGAAATCTTAAGTAAATGTAGCAACATGAGTAGATTTAAGTTTTTTTTGGTGAAACAATATTATAAACTAGACATTTTATTAAAATATTATGTTTTTAATATTTGTTTAAAAAAAATGTATCATGTGTTCTTGAATGATCATCATAACCTTTTAGTAGATGTAATTTATTTTATTGCAGGTATTTTTATCATGATGTCACTTATGAATAATGTTGTTTAGTAAATGCTTCGACGGTTAATAGGTCATTAATTTTATTATTTTGATAAACATTTGATTTAAAAATAATTTTCGAGATGAGAAAAATCAAATGATCGAGGCGCATTTTATAATTAGGTATATCGAAGTTATTAAATATGCTGTCACTTACATTATGTTCCCACACAACTTTGTACGCTTGTGGGTGTGCGCGTACAATACAATCGAAGTAGACGTCGTCTCCCTCTTCTATGTCATTAGGGTTCAATTTAGAACCCAACTGTAGAACTACTATTGGCATATCTGTGAACAAAACGTAATTGATATAAAATGGGTTTAATAGGACTTGAACCTAGCAAATTAATGGAAATCTATCCATGTCCATACTCATCTATACTCATATTATAAAGCCGAGGGAAATTAAAGTAAAAGTCTGTCTGTTTGTCAAGCTTTCGTGGCTTAACCGCTGGACCAATTTGGATAAAATTTGGTATAGACGTAGCTTGAGTCCCGAAAAAGGACGAAGGATACTTTTTACTGCAAGTAGCGATTAAAGATTTCGCTAAGAAGCTAGTATTTTATAAAAGTGTCAACAAAAATATGAGTGGTAATACTAAAAGTTCATAACCACCCGTAAAACCATCAACTTATTCATTAGTTGTTTACATTCTGTGTATTATAAGGACCACGGTTTAAGGGTCTCAGTGTTGGCTTACCAAGAAGAAGAATGAAAGGATAGTGCATGTGGCGGAGATGCGGATGTTACGATGGATAATATATGTATCACTAGAATGGATAATATTCGGAAATAATATATTTGAAGAAGCTAGAACGTAGCACCAATAGAAAAGTTGAGGAGTGATAGTTTTGCGTGGTATGGACAGGACATGAGGAGGAACGAAGGGAACAGAAATAGAAGAGTTATGAGTATGCATGTAGATGGATACAAGGGTAGAGTAAGACCTAAAATAATAAAGGTTTGGATGGATGAAGTATGACATATTGTGTATGAAATGTGTAGAGGAGAGTGGAAGAAGATAACATGTTGTACCGACCCCACCTGGTGTGGTATAAGGGCAGGAAGATGATGATGTATAATAAATGAATAAACTTATTTCCAGTCATGAGCATCTGCCCAGTTTAAGGGATGTCAAAGTAAACTGTGATTTCTAACATCTTGAGACGGGTATCTTAGGACTTTGATTTATGTAACATAGCTTAGAAAATACTCACAATGCAAGGTGAGTGACTTAGTAGTTTCTATGGTGACGTGGTCTAAAGTTGAGTGGGTCGCCCTGCACGTCAGGACCCTTCCGTCATGCTCCATTCGGGGTGTCCAACGCAAGACTGACACCGTCTCGTTACCATCTTCGGAGTTCTAGAACAAAGATAAAGTTTATAATATTCAGTAGGTTTTTTAATGTGAGCTGCTAAGGAATGGCATTCACATTCTGCATTTGTATTTCCTGACAGACACAACGTGGATATTATTATTAATATTATTATTATTATCTGTATGTCTTTACCAAACACGGGATTACGGGAGTCCCGGACCATTGGAAGGCGTTCATGGAGCCGAAGCCAACACGTAGAGGCCCTTTAGACAACTTTCATTTAATAAAGTGGTCGGACACCAACCCGCGATTCTCCCTGAGTTCATACTATAGAAGGATGCTCCCATGAACAACCACCGGTTTGTGTAAGAGACTATTTAAGAAGGGTGGGAACATTAACAATAGGTTATATTAATGAAATGATATGGATTGGTTAACTAGGCTATTGATGAAACTATGACGTCTGCCTAGCCTATGCTAATTACTTTGGTTGAAATGGCAGACGGTGACTCGCCAAATCAATGGAATGAGCCTCCCAAAACAGCCGCAAATACATAGCAGCTGAGAGGCAACAGTTCAAGAGGGGCCAAGGGTGGAGAGGTGCTTCTGGACTTTAAACGACCTTAAGGAACTCGCCACTTATGCAACGTGTTACAAAATAATCCGTAAAAAAGAAATTACAAAAGTAGTGTCAACCCTTATTAAATAACGTCAGTTTAGTATCTTTGGTATACAGTATACTAGGGTTGACACTACTTTCGTAATTTCCTTTTTACGGATTATTTTGTAGCACGTTGTATAGCTCATGCGACTCAGACCTCTGACCAATAAAGGCAAGCCAGAGGTGAGGGTCTGTTCCTCGTCATCATACACTTCAGCCGGCCGATGAAGGCAAGCGTGAGGTGAGGAACAGAACTTTCCCTCAGGAGCAGTCAGGTCCATGGTGTCGCAGCCGCTACTCACCAATAGCTCGCCAGTAGCTGCCCTGAGGTGACTGACTGCACTGGAAGTACCAGTGGGCGATGAAGTCGTCAATTGCATTCCAATTCAATTCACATTATTATTATTACTGAAGTAGAAAGCTTCATCCTCGACTTCATCGTTACTAATCATTAGGTGTGATAGAACTTCTAAGTATCTGGTCAGTATTGTACAATAGAAAAACCCATTTAAATTAAATTTAAAAGAAAGGCTACTCAATTAGTTATTATAATAAATTATAACTTTGTACACAGTTGGGGTTTACTCGTAACATTAAAATACGTTATTTTTGATCAACATGCTCAGTTAAACCGATGCTGACATCTCGAGGTAGACCGAGAAAGGAATAACATCAAAGGGATTGTAGAAACGAAATAGTTTCCAAGATATCAATTTATATAAAAAAATGTATAAAAATAAAAACATATCTGCGATAAGCGTAGGATATCGTTAAACCTTAAACGAGAGATCCATCGAAGTGAGCTATTCTTAAAAAATCTTTAACAGATTAATATTTAGAGCTCTGTCCTGGAAACTCATTTATAAAAGAAACCAATGGGCGAAAATCAAGTGGCCTAAAAGCAGGCCAGAGCAGACTCATAATAAGTGAGTTAAATTTATTTCCTGCTTTAACATTCGTGTTAGATCTGGATCATAATTAATATCATCAGATCATTATTTTTTTTAGTTTTATAAACTGTAATAATTATATGCTATGTGGGTTATACCGGGTGTCGCCTGTAATAGGAGCAATAAATTTCCACACCACAAACGTAACAAAATATATTCTACAACTTTTGAAAATAACTTGTTGTTTACTAAATATTAATGAATTTAGATTTTCCAAGCCAGCAATGTATTGCGAAAACTACGAAGTTTGTAGGCTAACAGTAGATGTCAACTAGACTATTGAATGGAGTACATTGAAAATGCTACTTAGTTTGTTCGAAAAAATCCCAAATAATAAATTACATATTTTGTAAAAGTTGTAGAACAAATGTTGCTACGTTTATACAGTAGAAACGATCCCTCAATTTATTGCTCCTATTTTGGTCAACACCCAGTATAACATTAAATATTGTATACGATAGTAATTATATACTTTAATTTTATTTAATAACACTTTCGCATACGCGACGCATCTATTTAGGTTTGGCCTTAAAACTCTTAGTTCTGTGGTTCACATAACCACTCAGTTCATAATATTCAACTATTCAGAAGTTATTCAACTACTATTAACTTACAATGCAGCAATGTACACAAGCACGTTAGCAGCTTTTACTTTGTCATCCAGACAGTTTGGATTAGCAACAGTTTTCGGCTCACTTCAGCTATTTTGTGTGTTGTGAATATAAATTAATACACTGTTAGTGAAAATACTATACAAATATAAGTAAAAATAAAGCATAGAATTTAGTAACGTAAAGAGTACCTAATATACAACGGGAGCCTGCCGTTTGGCCAAAATATTTTTGGTCAAATGTAACATTTCCCAAATTTTTCATTTGCCAAACCAATGTTATATAATTTTTTTAGAATTTATTTTAGTACCATCGTGTAGAACCCTCTAAGTTAGGTTAAGTTAGCTTTTATAAAATCCTGAAATATTTACGGTAACAGAAAACAAAGCGGTTTGGCGAATGAAAATTTGGGAAATGAAACATTTGACCAAAAACTTTTTGACGAAACGAAGGTAACCCGCATGAAACACTATATTATTTACATTGGAAGCCTTTTTATAGAGATTGTGAATTTAAAACCAAGCAACGGTTAATGTTATATCCATTTTCAATGTACACAAGGTTTAGTTGCTGCATTGGTGCGTCTTTTTCTCCGACTACCGAAGGAGAAGGGTAATGTTTTGGACCTTTATATATGTGCGTATGTATGGTTTTTCGTTCTCTCATAGAGGCTGGGTGGATGAGCCGATTTCAAACAGCCAGGTGTCGTTAGATTTGTCGTAACTTCGCAAGTGTCACTGAGTTAAATTAAAAGAAAAAACATTATTGCGGAATAAAAAATATATATTATTGACGACATAATAAAACGGGTTATTAAAACCAGCTTTTTTGGTATTAACTACTACGGAAAAAAGGGAGCTCGGGAGGGAAAGACTTTTTTGATAAAACTTGAAGTAATCTTATTAGCCCTCTGCGACTGACGTGACGTCTATCAGACACCGCCAAAAAAAATCGCTCTATAGCGTGAAATAGGTCTGTATCGCTCAGCAACCTCTCCTAAAGACTCGAGGGCATTATAAACTAACCTATCTTAAAAACTCCAGTTTTTTTTTACCTTTTTCAAGTCAACGTCACTTTTTTAGAAGCCCATATACATGCTTATTATAAATTCCACATGAAAATTAAATACTCATGCTATATACTTAATAAACAATACTTATCATTGACACATTAGTATTTTTTATATGTTTTATCAAAAATGACGTCTAACTGACTCCACCTCAGTAGAATGTTGCTAAAAAAGTCACCACAGTTGCAGAGGATTAGGTGGGTCATACATACTCTTAAAAACAAAAGTTGTCTTTCCTGTGATCAGTAGTTAAAAGCTTGTGTACATATAAGTTTTGTTTGTATACGATAGGTCTAAAGCAGTCCTGGCGCCGTTTATGCGGGAATGGGCTTAGCCAGAAAATTAGGCCTTAAAAACGTTAACTTCCGCAGGAAAGACGATAACCTTAATCTGTGTATGACCCAGGTATACTGCGGGACATTAAAATAATGTAATACTGGCGTGATGGGTTTATAAAAACAGCAAATATTGTGTTGTCTTATAAATCATTAGCAAGTATTATTAAAACAACGTTATTTGTAATTACTTCATTTGACGACACGTTGGCCTAGTTGGTAGTGACCCTGCCGACAACGCTAAAAAATCGGTTAAATCCCGGTAAGGGCAGATATTTGTGTGACGAGCACGAATATTTTTCTGAGTCTTGGATGTTTTATCTGTATTTAAGTATATATGTAAGTTTATCGTTTACCTTAAGTCAATTTATGTGTCATTGCCCGTGATATATAATTATTTACTTAATTATTAAACTTCTCTATGGTTGCCGGGTTAGAATAGTGCCACTCAATGTCTTCCCGTGGAAATCGTAAGAAACGACTAAGGGACCTGTCACTAATACTAGTAAACATCTTGGCTTACTTGTTCAAAATGTGGTTATAGAATTATAAACAAGTCTTTTTAGAGTTGTTGCTATTTCGGTAGCTAGTAGAATAAAATTGTTTCAGTACATTTTTGTGCCTGGGGTAAATAGATTATCATTTATTTTTATAAAATTATATTTTTCTATGTGGTTAGCTCGTAATAAATAATAAAAAAAGTTTTTTTTATTACCTTCTGCGGTTCTGCAGCAGGCACATGTTTTCCATCCAGCAGCCAAGTGATGATGGCAGGCGGCCGCGACCCCACGGCCCTGCAAGCCAACTCCGCCTCCTGCCCCACTGAAAGGGGCTGCTCTCTTGCCAAGATCTCCACTAGAAGAGGCCGCACTGTGGGTCAGATAAGATAACTTACGTTATTTTGTGGAATTAGAATTAGGTCATTTTTCGGGGGCCTTATTATACTCCTTGCTTGACTTATTTATTTTTTACATCGTTTTATTAAAGTTATGATAAACTAGCCGTTTCCTTCAACTCCGTCCACGTTGAAGTTGTTTATCGCTATTCTCTCAGGGATCGTCCAATTTTTTCGGAATATAAAGTACTCTAGACTCAAATTATTTCCATACTAAATTAGTTCATTAAATGCAGAGATTACCCAATACAACCTCACAAACTCATAAACTTTGCCTCTTTATAACTTACCTACTCGTACCTACGAGTATAGATGAGACAAAACAGAATAAGATGATCAGAATTGATCTGTATAAGATGCCTTTCAAGTTTAGTGCTCACTAAAAAACGACGCAAGAAGAAATACCATAGCCAAAGAATTATAAATTAATACCTAAAAGTACGGATGGGTCACATAACTGGATTGCTCGAACTTTTCTCCTACCACCGATATTCAGTCACATTATCACTCTTTCAAATTATTAACAGCATAATTTTTTGTTCATTAATGACAAAGATGGTTAGAGACTATTGGTTCATAATGGCATAACTTAGATTATATTTTTACGGTAACTCGAATTTCACTTCATCGTATATATCATACCATGAATGCATAATGGTATCAGCAGAAAATAGCGTTCGATGAAATGAAATTCGAAGAAATGATACATTCTATGAAAGGTGTTTTAATGAAATGATAGACACCCAAATTTTACACGTAATGCTGTTTTTAATAAAATTGTTGATAATTTTAATAATATTATTACTCGTTTGAAGCACAAGTATTCTAGGCTGTTACAAAAAATACCAAACATTGAAGGCTTGTTTCGATATTATTGAACTTTTATATTCGATTTAATTAATAAAAACAATAGTGTAAAAGTTATGTTTAGAATATCTAATATGAAAGCAAATAGTAGTAGTATCAAATAATGATGAATTATTAACGATTAATAGTAAGGGAGGTTATAATGATGTAAAAAAATATTACAAATCTTTTGGACATTCGTTAATCAAAGTTGAAAAATTATGTGAATTTGGACGCACTCGAACAGAAGGAGCTCTTCCGAACGAAATTGCGTTGAGATACGAACGTTCTCAATGCTTTTCTTTCCCTCGCATAAACGTTCACACGTTCGTATTCATTCACACGTAACCCAGCCCATACAAAAGTTACACCCAGAGATGCAAACCGATGTATATGAAACTTCAATTCTTTTATGCGGAGTGCGCTGCGGGCTTGCCACAACTTTCAATTTAGTTTTCGTCAACAAAAAATCACAATCGCGATGTACTTTCGACTCAAGATAATTGTTATGAACTCGAAATTATTTCCTAGTCCTCACTAAGCCTTGCAAATATAATGAATATACCTACGTTTCCAAGACCTCGGAAATATCTACACGCGAATACCGACTGTACTGGGAGTTTCAATCAATTCATCATCTCCACTAAAAATAAGCAAATAAGTACCCAAAGGATTAAACAAGCTTCCAATAATTTCACTATACAAATACAATTTCCATCAAAACATCTCAAATAAAGAGTAACTAAGCTATAAAAGTTTGCGCTAACTAAAGTAGCGAACTGAAACAAAACAATGTGAAAGTAAAACCTTATAGACTGTATCTGATCATAAATTGTACTTGAACTGCCAGAAAAAGTGGAGTTTAAATCTAGCAAATAGAATACCTAATTTCATTAATTCCACTTAAAATAAGCAAAGAAGAAGTCAAAGGAATAAAAATAAACCTTCAATTATTTCACCATACAAAACACAATTCCCGTTAAAACATCTCGAATAAAGAGTAACTAAGTAAGTTTGCGCCTAACTAAAGTAGCGAACTGAAGCAAAACAATGTGATACTAAAGCCTTCCTTTAATTAAACGCTCCGAGTTAAATCATAACATTTTAGCTTAAAAGCTAACCCTGGAGAAAATGGGTGGTGTTATGTATTATAATGGAAAATAATTTCCTATCTGCGGAATGGTGTTAGGTCGGGGGACAATGCGGGCAAATAAAAACTAATGGGGGCTCGGGTCGCGAAGTTGGTGGCACAAAAGAATTGTGTAACCACAGCCCCTAGCCGTCATATCAGAGGTAAGCCGCGCAGGCTTCGTGATCTATGTTAATCGCTGGGTTTTATGTGGACTCAGTTTTGCAATAACACTGAATGAGCGGTTGTCGGCAGGTTAAGCAGACTTTATGAGAGTTTCCCCCTCTGGAACTGGGTGAAACTATTTTTGGGATTGGGATTTTGGGCCGATACTGAGTTAACTGCTGTGATATTTGTGAACGTTGTTTTGATTCTGAGGTTGCAAAGTTTTGGGTATGGTTTGTTGTTTATTTGCGCTTTCCATGAATCATAATATAAATTTTAGGAATTATGTATTCGTTTTACTTTTGTGATAAGCATTTTTTTTAAATATGATATTCGATTTAAAAAACAACGATGCTATTTAATTAAGAAAAAAACGTCAATTCTATATTACAAGCCTAGAACTTAGTTTAAGACTAGGTCTGCGCGACATTGTCCCCTGATAATACTTTAGAAATAACAATATCAATATAATGTAATCTAAAACATTCCATTGTATATACCATTTTGTAATAAATCAGCTTATTTCGTATTTTAACACTTAGTTTCTCAACGAATTCCCAAATCAATAAGCGCCTATAAATAATTAATAAGTCACCCTATCGAATAATACTGATCATCTACGACATGATAACTAATAAAACCTCTCCCTCTATCATATTCCAGCTCCATCTCATATCTCATAGCAAGCACGTATTGGATGACGAAGTGCTCTGTCAGGGCTGTCACCGCTTATTATGTCCCGCGCGGTTAGTTAGACAAATGCCCTAATATCAGGGATGTGTCACGGCTATGTGCTTAGTCTGGCACCTGGAGGGATTGAAGCTTGGGAATATGCGACTCAGGTCTTGGGGTAAGCTTGAGAGGATTTAGTAGCATCCAAACAGGATAATGTCAATAAAAGATGAAAAACCTTTTCTGAGAATTGTTTTAAAAAAGTGGATTGACAGCACGGCAATGATGAAGATTACGTGCGAAGTTGTATGAATTTATTTTTGTACGTTTTTAGAAATACTGGTAAAGCTAAGTGCTTCACATTTTAAAATGCCTTAAATAAGCGTGCAATTAACTGCTTATGCACTGCTTCCTATTAGATTCTCAGACAATACTAACTAACAATTATGTATGTTGATGACTTCACAAAATTACGAATCTAGCGCAAAACTGGGGGGTTATCATGAGCTAGCTTTGCAATTCTGTTTACGCTCAGGGAAAAGGACAGAGCTATATGACTGTCATAGCTCTGTCCTTTACGCTGACCGTAAAATGAACTGCAAAGCTAGCTCATGATAACCCCCCTGTTCAAACAAATAGAACACAAGCTACTATGGGCTGGATTCAAATTGGACTCATTACTAACTTTCAATAAATTATCATATCCGATGTGACAGGCATACAGTAATTTTATTGCTAACTTATTAACAAGTAACACTTTTTGATTATTTTTGTGAAAAATTACACTTATATCCTTCCTTGATTATTCATTAACTTTTGAATCATACGATAAAAAACTTTCACACTTTTATAATACAAATATAACATCACGCCTTCATTGTTTTACGCAAGTATAAAAAACCAAACCTCAAGGGAAATTTTACTAGTGTGAAAACCAACGCCCAAACAACGTTAGCCCGAATAACTCCAGTCACAACAAGTTTACACTTGAAGTACCTACTGTGTGGGTTATTAGTACGGAATATAATTAATGGGCTGGTCATAACTCGTATGTCTAAATAGGCTCAGGCGAAAGGTCAACACGTATTACTGGCCGAGCCGTAGCATTTGACCTCCAAGCCCGAGGACTAAATACGTCGAGAATAGTTATTAGGTTTCTACTGGCAGGCTTTTGAAAAACCGGGCAAGAGCATTTCGGACCATGCTCAGTGTAGGGTTCCAAAACGGTTAAGTACTACAAACATAAAACCGGGCAAGAGCATGTCGGACCATGGTCAGTGTATAGTTCCGAAGCCGTTAAGTACTACAAACATAAAACCGGGCAAGAGCATGTCGGACCATGCTCAGTGTAGGGTTTCAAAGCCGTTAAGTACTACAAATATGAAAAAACAAGTAATAACTTATTTTCCATATCAAATCATTTGGTGCCGTCTTAGATGATTTTAGTAAGTATAAACACTTTAATCGCCTGTATCACTAGATTCAATAATGTCTACTTAGGCATGATAGTTTTCCTTTTAAATTCTTTATATGCGCTTTCATTTTAGATTTATTCCATATTTTTAGCATTTAATATACAACGTATATCTTTTATCTTTTGTAGTTTTGGCTGTTGGGCTTTAAAGCTTAATATTTAATATTGTTGGCGTGACTAATTAGGTATATTCATGCCAAATTACAGCATTCTAGTACTAAGACTCTCTGAGATAGGCGGACGGACGGACGGAAGACATGGCGAAATTATAACGGAACCCTAAAAATAAGTCACGGATGTTGAAACATTGCTAAACAATAAATGTTTTCAACACATCACGACAAAAGGCGGGGACTGTGCGAAGGAAGCATGTGAGGAATATGTGCATGAATATACGAGGAGAATAGAGAGATAAGCCAATTTCACAGCTCCGCTACACATCGTTGGACCTTGAGCATTTGAGTTAATCAACTTTTAAGGTCTACATATCCCTATTTTTTGACGTCTACTATAAACTTAAATTAAATAACACTTAGCTCTGGCTGTTTTTAAAGTCATAGAAATAAGCCAATATTTGAAATGGTATTTCAGGGAACGATGAAAACAGGGTCGACGGTTTGGTATGAAAAACAGGCAAGTAACGCATGTATTTCACGACGAGAAAAAAAAATACATCCCAACGATACGTGTAGGGAGATACACTATTTTTTTTTATCAATAAATTTATTTTACGTCTTTGTTTGCGTGCCTAATATGTATATTCATGCCAAATTACAGCTTTCTAGTACCAAGAGTCTCTGAGCTAGACTGCGGGCGGACGGACGGGTTCCCAGTTCGACTGCGGAACTTAATTATTAAGATTGTAGTTAAATATGAGGAAACATAGCAATCATTACTCATTATAAATAGGCACATAAAAAAAAGGATTTTGTATAGCCATCGATAGATTAAAATATCTTACTAGACTTCAGCCATGTTATAAAGGGTAATAAAGTTGGTAAATTCTAGAAAAACCATCCTCAAATTTGATTTTACGAATTATAGGAATTTATTAATGAATTAGAGTAGATAAATTCCATAAGTACTTGGAAATACAAGCCAGCTTGTTTATTTCAGAATACTGACGATAAATTATAATTCCAGGGATTAATTAGCATTCAATCGAAATACAAATTATAATGAAATCGTTTTGAGTAGCTAAATAATGGATGAACTATATTCTGAAAGCAAATTGTATTGCACACTTTAAAAAAAATATGTAATTTTTTGGTATGCCACGTCAAAAGGTTCCATGTATAATCAACACGCGTTGGGCCCGTATTTAACCTAAGCTGTTCCTGACCTTATTTTGATGTGCCGAAGTTTTAAAGTAATATTAAAAAAACTCACAATAAAGCTGTATCTGCACGTTGACTCTCAAAGGCGGCACCATCAGCGTGTTATCAGCTGTGCACGTGTACACAGCTTCTAAATAGTCCCTGGTAAGCCTTGGTATCTTCAGCTCAAGGACACTAAGGCGTGAACCATCCTCGACTGGCTCTAACGTCTGTATGGGCTTGTCCTCTCGCCACCAGCGGAGACGAGGCATTGGTTTACCTGGGAAATAAATTTTGAGTTAATAGTAATGTTACATTTTTTTTATTTTTTTTTATGTTAAGGAGAAGGCACACGAGCACTCAGGCCACCTGATGGTAAGTGAAATCTGAGACCCACACATTTGAATTCTCAAGATTATAATCCTAAGACCTCAAATGCGCTGCCAACCCTGAGGACTAAGATGGAATGCCTCTATGCTAGTAATTTCAGCGGTTGTCTTATCCCCACACCGGAACCCAACAATGCGAACACTGTTGATTGGCGGATGGTTAATAGATAAGATGGTGGTAGCGATCCGGACGGACCCTGCACAGGGTCCTACCACCACTAAAACTACCACCACTATTTACTTTTTTATCCTTTCTACGTACATAACGTATCGTATATTTGACAGTTCAGGGAGACTATGATGATGCTTGTATACAGTGCAAGTAGTTTACGCGTAGAGGCGCTTGCGTATTATTATGCATCGTGTAAACCGTATCCCTTCAATTTTCATAATTTCATTTGCACTGATTTAATTTGCGATAAAGGCATTTTTCCTCAATTCGGAAACCTTTCAGGTAATTTTCCATGCCGTCGTATTAGTGCCCAATATGTTAGGTTAGGTTTGTTTGATTACAATACTGAATAGTTCACGGATACTGAAAAAATGCCTGTATGGTAAATGAATATTATGGCACATTATCGTTAAGGCATATAAAATTATGTCATATGAAATTCGGGCGGATGAAATTATTGCATATTGAATTCGGTCAAACGATAGAGACCGCGTGTAAACCACGGAATAAAGGAGGTTGGTGGGGGTACAGTTAGTGGCTCGAATATGGTGCATCAAGCTTAAGCATAGGGCTTACGCAAGTAGCCCGCGCTTTTACTTACTCCAGCTACATGCGACGTGTAATAGCACCATTAAGTAGACATTAGTTAGGAAAAGCGTAAAATAATGCGGTTGGTAAAATAACATTAAGGAATTTCTAATTTTACTCCTGGGAGGTTATAATGACACGCATTATACGGCGAGCGTTAATTTTAAAATTAAAGCGATTAGTCTTTTTGCCTGTTTAGTTGTTTTCAAATCCACAACAGATTTTGATGCGATTTTAACGAAGAGGATGTTTTTTGGAAGGTTTATGTGCATTAATACATACGTGTCACTAGTAATATTGTAATTAAATGCAAAAGTAACTGCATTGAATAGTGGGGAAATTATTTTAAAAAAATGTAGCCTGAACACAGACATTCTATTTTTTATTTCGGAAAATGTAACAGTTCTGAGAAATGTGATTGATGAAAGATGTGTTACATCATTTTAATTAACTTCCTGTATCCTAGGTTTTTAATTTTGTTTGTATATTATGTATGTATGTAAACTCAAAATTCCACAAACAGAAGATAAAGCAAAAAACGAACCAGAAACACAAAAAGTATGCACAAAGGCGAACTTATCCCTATATGGGATCATTTTAATAGGGGGTTTTTGTTCTATTGTCATTTTATGTAAATAAAATGTAAAAGCTACGTTTGAAATATGCTCCAAAATAGATTTGCGCTTTAATACACCAATAAAATAAATACTCGTGTGAAAACAGCAAATATTACATTACGGTTGGCAAAACTTACTACATAATATAACTGTCAGTAAAAACGGACGGTAGTATATCAGATTTGCTATGGAAGGGTAAATATATTGATTCGCAGCAGATTGGCTGAGATGGTTCGAAAGAAAAATGGGGGTATTTTTCATAGTGACCCCTTTTGTAGCGGAATACAGGGTGTTCGCACTGACCTATTTTCTTGTTCAGGATAACAAATAATCAATGATAGGAAATTGAGAAGTTAAATTTGATTATTTTTCAACGCTTTACAAATTTTTGAAAGTATGGTATGGTGAGTGGATCGTGCATCAAATGCATTAAATCAAGAAGGTACAAAAGCCGACAGTTCATGTAGATCGTTACATTTTTATATTCATACAAAGTGTAAAATGATGTCGTTTTTTGCGTCTGTCTGTCTGTCGGTATATCCACTAACTTTTTCTAAACCAAGCGACGAATTTTGTTGCGGTCTTCACCGTATTTTTTTTTAACAAAGGTGTTTTACATATAATGATTTCTGGTTTTTGTACAGTTGAGGACTGTAATTGTTATGCCACTGTGGAACCCTGTCATAATGACAGCGTCAAACCACATGAAAGAAAGCTAAAATTAGTGATTAACGCTGTCATTATGACAGGGTTCCATAGTGGCATAACAATTAAAGTCTTTGCCCTTACGAGTGTTATAGAAACTCACATAAACCGAAACATAGCAAGGGCAGGTTACTACTTAATGATAAACAATAAACACAATACCACCAATAATGATGTCTACTAGTTTTACCTCCACTTACAACACAGGTAAGTTTGAGACTGGTATCTTCTATGTAGGGACCGGCCACGCCGATTACTTCTTTGTCTAGTTCATCGAATATTTTCGGCTTTTCTGGTAATTCTGTGGACAAAGAACATCTCATATTATGAAATATATTATATCTAACAAAAAAGAAGACCATCTTACACAAATATACGAACTCCTGAACTATAGGTACAAGGCAACGATGTTATTATTATTAAATAGCCTATAATAGCCTATAAATAGTGTCCCACTGCTGGGCAGAGGCCTCTTCCCTTAATTTCCACACCTCTCTGTGGCAATCTTCAGCCAATCCTTCTGAATAGCGTCCAAGTCATCCCGCCATCTCCACTTGGGTCTGCCTCGCTGTCTGTAGCCGTCGACAACGATAAAAGCTAAATTAATTAATTTTTAAATACGTAGAAAATTTTTAAGTGTTCATAACACAAATGTTTTGCCTAACTTGGAATCAAACCCAAAGTCGCTAGCAATATAGGGCGTTAAGAGCGTTTTCCAAATTTTGCGCCATATTTGTCCACGAATTAATCAGAGCTGTATAAATAGAACGAAAATGAGTATAGCACTTGGAAAATACGTTTCATTACGAGTACTGGACTCTGGAACGCAAGAGAATTTCCACATACAATAAAAAGTAAGTATGTACATGAACATACCTAATATTTAACCTAGGTTTAGTTCACGTTAACGAAATAAGTTGCATATCGACGGTGGAAATTTCAAATGTCGTAAGGGACAAACGCTTACTTTTCAGGGGAGCCAGAAAACAAAATTCCACTTTTTTTTAATTCATAACTTGGAAACTACTCATCCCATTAAGATGATTCTTGGAAGCATACTTTTTAAATAACTTCGCCTACCCTATTTTTTTAATTTACCACTAAACCACTGTATATGGAGGATAAATACAGTGGTTTAGGAAATAGTGTCCCTTACAACAAAAAAATAAGAAGAAAATGTGTGTTACACCTCCGAAAACACAGTATTTATCTGACAAAATGTATTCTTTTTAGTGCCTTACAACATAGGAATTTTAAAAATATTGAGATATACGATATTGCGCTTATTGAAACGAGACGTTATACAAAAATATTTGACCAATACAACATAGTGTTTTAAATATTCGGAAGTTACGACAAACTTTAACCGACTCATAACTTTTTTATTAGAAGTCATATCGAAATTTCAATACAACAAATAGATAGAAAAAAAAACTGACTTCAATGGTATATTTAGTGTACTTACGACAAAATGTCCCTTACGACATTTGAAATTTCCACCGTCGATATTTATCTGCATTATTTGCGGATAATGCATTTTTTCCGTAAATTTTCATTAACGGCACGACTGACATACCCGAAATAATTGAAGCATCCCTCATTAAAACCAAGACAGATATATAAGAAGTCGATGTTGACACCAGTCATCGCAGTGTAATTTATCTTCTTTTTTCTTCTTCTTCTTAATTATTGGCTTTCGCTTCTTTTCAACAAGGTGTGTCTCGCCAATGTTGAGTTTATACAATGCACATGAATTTATTTAAAAAAATATCAATAGATATCACACGCGGTGACAATTATTCTGTTAAAGAGTTCTTCTGGAGAACTAAACAGAAGGACATGGGTTAGCTCCACGCGCTTTTGTCGATTCCCGGATTTGAGTTATAATTACTACTGGAAAGATAGGTGTCAGAAATACTTTCTACCTTCCTTTCAATAAAAATATACAGTGTTCTAAAACTAAAATTATTAAGCTCTCAGCAGTATATACATACAAGATAAAGAAATGCAAACTCTTTTGCAACTGTTGATAAAGTCTAACGGCCAACTGCGACCTTTCTGCAGGCTAATCATCAACCACAACGCGAGCTTCAGGTAACTTTTGAATTTATATCTACTTAAAAGTTTCAAAGAATAAGGTATCGCTTTTCAAACTCCGGAGAGGTATAAGGTTTTCATATTTAAAAGGATCTGGCAATTTTTTCACTAGTAACAACTAAGAATAAATTGGTCCTAGAAAGTTTGCATTTTATCGTCTGAGAAGTAAAGTTCATTCTTATTCAAAGGTTTTAAATCGTGACATCATTTACAAATATACCTTTAACGTAATTATGTTACTTACTTAAATTTAAACTTTATTCACGACACGACATTTTTTTACGACTCATTGGCCTAGTTGGGAGTGAACCTGCCTCCGAAACCAGCGGTCCTGGGTTGATGACCCGGTAAGGGCAGATATTTGTGTGATGAGCGCTAATATTTTTCCCTGAGTCTTGGATGTTTTCCATGTATTTAAGTAAGTATTTTCTTTACTTAAGTATTTTTATTGTTGTCTAGTACCCATACAAGCCTAGAGCTTTGTTTTTGACAAGGTCATTTTGTGTGAGATTGTCCCTTGATATTTTTTTATTTCACAGAACAAAAAGTAAGTACAAATGGCGGGTTTTGTTTTTTGTTGATTGGGCTGCCCAGGTTGTGATGGTTTTACCATTTTACCCTACTAACCTTTTTAATATTAGTTTTTTAAGTTAAAGTGAAACTCACACTGCACTGATAAAATAAAAAAGATATCTACAAAAGTATGTTGTAACTCTCTTTTAAGCACTATTTTTCTGTGTTTAACTCCATGAGGAACTCAAACAATTTTAATGAAAGTTACTAACAATTATTCACCCAAACTTTCAACAAAATCCTTTTAAAATTCCTTTTTACGTCGGCATTCCGTTCCAGGAACTAGTCTTACACGGTTAAAGTATCCCAGCAACTCCACCATGATAAATGTAAGGCACGCACGGGGCTCCCATAATTGAGTTACCCTACATTAAACTTTTTCCACGGACCGTATATTGGCTAAAATAAAAAGGCTTCTAGCCCCGTCGCAAATTACTCTGGGCCCGAATCTTATCATCGTTATAACGATTTTTAAAATGTTTTCGGCAATCCTATTAAACGAGGGCTATTAATGTATGTACCTACAGGTAATATAAATTCAAAATGAGTGTCGTTTGCATTTGACTGAGTATTTTAAATATACAGAATGAATATGAATTGTTCTCAGTTATTTCTCTTACAAGGTTGTCTGGAAGAGATCGCTATGATTTAAATGTACTGTTCCGTGTTCTGTTTCTTTTTTTTTTGGTGTTCAATAATAGTATTTGTATTGTATTGTATTGTATATTTTTATCCCAGACAGATGAATAGAATTTGAATAAAAGGCGCTTAAAAAAACAAAAACGTTTCCGGATACAGTCACCTGCGTTTAATAATAATAATAATAAATTATTCATTTCGAGTAAATATCACAACTCATATATTGTTAGTATTTGCTTAAACCTACATGTAAATAAGAATAATTATTTTCCATGATTGATAAACGTATTAATTAATTTCTAAATTCTGTTTAAAAATCTGTAGCAAACATCATACGCTTAAAAACGAAATAAAATAGAAATAAATACTTTAAACAACTATTTAAATGCAATTTAAACTCACTAGAACTGACTAAACCAACAACCGTAACCGCCTGAATGCCTTTACGTACAATTTACTCTGCTACATAGTTAATTTAATTATTCCAGCCATTATTTTAGTTTCCCGATCAATTTCCGAGTAATAGGGAATATAATCGCCTGCAATTTGTATCCACGAACGGACTCGATATAGGTCGTTAAAATTCTGATAGTCAATCATTCGTTGACCTCTAATCAGGTTTGGATGAAAGCGGACATTATGCGTGGTCAAGCTCGATTGGCGGTTATTGAGCTACTTTATTGTTGTTTTTGGGAATACCTTAATATTACAAACATTAATTTGACCAAATTTACATTTTTCAAAAACTGTTATTTTGCTCCTTTATGGGTTTTATCCTATTTAGATCAATGTGGATAAACAATTACATTTGCGGCCCCTAGACCATGCTTAAAGTATACGTAAACGATTTTCAAAAACTGTAAAATGTATGGAATTCATGTGGTGACGGCACCGACCAATGATCTATCGACCGTTTTAAAGGAAGAATTCTGGCCGAGGGGTGTCATGTTTCGGCGATTTCGTGGCTGCCGGCTAGCTGACAACGCGAGAGTATTTTAATAGTTGTGATAATTTGAAGTTATTTGTTTATTTGTAAATATGGGCCTTGTTTCAACTGTCTTGCTATCACGGTTCATGAAATACAGCCTAGTGATAGACAGACGGACGGACAGTGTCTTAGTAATAGGGTACCGCCGTTTTTACCCTTTGGGTACGGAACCCTAAAAAGCATCTTGTCTAGGGCAAGTGTCACTTACTGTGCAAGAGTGACGGATAAGTTATCAACATTAATCCACCACGATATAGGACATATACACAGACCAAAGACGGACTTTTTTGCATCTGAACGCATAATTTAATTGAAGACCCCGCACATTTGGTGCAGCTGACGTAAAAGTGACGTCATTACACTTACAGGAATTTAACCAGTAATTAAAGTTATCAAAATAGTATTTTTTGTAACCACCCACTGAACAAAAACAAACACGTAAATAAAAATACATATTTTGTGTTGCATTTAAATATAACTATTTCTTTTTACGTATTACGTAGTTTGCTGTGTAGGTGAATGACAAACGTTCAAAGTAAATCAAAGATGTTTTGTATCTTATCCTTCGCTTATTTTTAATCTGGATAACGATTGTTTAAAGAGGTTGACATGGACCGCATGGACGTAATAAATTATTACTAAAAAAAAATATCAGCCTTTATGCAGC
Organism: Acleris holmiana; assembly: GCA_949316455.1. Taxonomy (NCBI): domain Eukaryota; kingdom Metazoa; phylum Arthropoda; class Insecta; order Lepidoptera; family Tortricidae; genus Acleris; species Acleris holmiana. The sequence continues at coordinate 18,083,356 of OX438768.1, read as the reverse complement.
GTGACTTCGATTTTGTGTCAACGACACCAAATGTACGGGGTGTAATAATTGCGAAACGAAGATTAGAACTATGATTGGTCGTAATTAAATGCGCAAGCAGAACTTTCGGCTCTCGCCAAAAACGGCCCGGATGGAATATCGCATTGGTTTTTTTGTGGGTATTCCGGCTGCATTCGGTCGGTGAATCCAACAAAACCACCCCGCATCCCCTAGGAATTCGTATAATATGCGTATAATTCATATTCCTAGAGTAAAAAAGAGGTTAGAATTAAGAGTTATTTTATTTATACATCTTGTAACGAAAATACCCAAAAAACTAAATCACTGCCGAGTTTCTTGCGGCGTTTCTTTTTAGCAGTGGTCTCCTCTTGGGAAGAGATGGTAGAATTTTGACGTATAAAAGTGTCAGTGCGGCCTACTTACTGAATAAACAACTTTTATGTTTTTTATCTTTCATTTATCAAAGCCAAAAATAATATCAATCCATGTCACCCTGTGGTTAAGTTTGTTTACTTTCAGTTAAAAACTTAAGCAAACAGAGTGTTGATAATTGACAACTTTAAATAAAGTTTTATACATTGTCATACGTTATAACATGTTTTTTCAATACGTATAACTTTGTATAGCCAAAGGATAACAAAGTTTTATAGAGAAACATTAAACTAAAAAGAGTTATTATGCCAATAAAGTTGAAATTGGCCTTACGCCAAAATGCAGAATGTGGATACTGTCAAATGAATAGGAACATTTATTTCAGGTCGCGGCTGAATGGGCACCTTTTTGCATGCATACGTTGACCAAATTAGGACAGAGTTATAGATCAAAGTTATACTTAAGTTAACTATGCGGAAAGTTTAATTTAGTAATGGATTCAATTCGAAACTGTCTCTCTAAATTTAGACGTTAAAATATCAAACTTACAACCGATTCATCAAGTTAAATAATTCAATTTAGATCTCTATTCTTGCTTTGGAAGCTGCTATACGGCATTTCTGACCACGTAACTTAGGGATTACATTAACTAAATTAGACTACGTGTCTTATATTTTTCGCAATTGTAATGCTTGTCTTGTATTGCATCAATTTGAAATTCAAAGTTGTATTTCGCTAGAACTTATAAAGATAAAATACTTTGCGTAAAGTTTCAACCCTAACTGAATATGAAGTTATTCAAATAGTATTAAACTGTTCTTTAAAACAAAATGGAGACTTTAGTCCGTCAACTATTCTACGAGTTAAGATATATTTTGTTTTATAAAATCTTGATAGGAACCGTAAAACGTATTTGGGTAACACGAGGCAATGTGGAATAAAAAAATAGGTTTTGAGTTGTTTATAATTATAATAATGGCATTGGTAGAAATGTAAAAGTTGGTCTGGCAACAGTAAATCTAAAGTTAGATACTTGTATACCTGCTTGATACTAAATCTGTCGTAAAACGGAAACATCAAAAATGTGCAAAACGAATGATGTAGAAAGGTATCAAACTTCTCTTCATAATTTTGTGATTACATTTATCGAATTAATCCCTAATTATACTAAAAATAATAAAGTCAGCCTATACGCCTGTTTTTTAAACTATACCGCCAAAATACAATTTGAGAAAATTATATACCAATATTGCGTAAGCCCCGAAAAATATTATACAAGTAAATACTTGACGTGGGCCTATATGCTAGTCATCATTGTTTCATATTTAAAATGTTAAATAAAACCGGTAACCCCCAGTCTGACTCGCGCACCGAGGGTTCCGTACCGCCACACAGTAGGTATTATTAGATTCCATTTGGAATTCGATATCAAATCGAATTAGTGCGTTAGCATTTTTTGTTTTTCTTCAGGTTTTGTAACACGCTTGTATGTTTTACCTTTTTGTGATACAAAAAAAAACGTGTACATTTTTTTTTATTTGTTAGTAAAAACGCCGTTTTAACACATGTCCTGGAAAAACAAAACAATTCACTATCTCTTACGTTCGGACAGATAGATAGCATAGGCTTATTAATAGAGTCTTGTGTGACACCCTTCGGAAACGGAACCTAAAAATTCATATTGAACCTTTGACAAAGCCAAAATACTATAATGATAACCGCAACCGGGTCGTGTTCAGACGCTGGCAAGACTCGTGGCGGCCGTTTGGCTCAGTTCCGATACAACCCAATAAATAACCTACATAACGCTGTTTACAGGTGACCGTCTCATGATATATTGACCATTTTAAAGTACTTACAACGATAAATACGTTATTTAAAAAATCAAACGGGAAATCGCAATAATGCAACATAATATATATAGGTACAAATAGTGGTAGACGTAAATTTCCAAAGTTAAAAATTTTGGCATCATTGTTTTGTAAAAAAATATTTAATTTAAACTGTTTATTTAAATGATCTCTTATTTAGACTAAATCTTAAATAGGAAAAATTTTAAGCGAGTCAAGTCAAATTTATTATTTAATTGTTGGTGTGTTATACAATGGTTTTATCTTTATGCTTATATAAAATGACTTGTGTCTTTTTATTTATTAATTGAGGTATTGTGGAGGCTATTAATTAACATTCCCTGAAATGAGCTAGCAACCTGCTTATCCGTCTTTTTATCTATCGAGTCATATGAAAGTCCGTTCAGAATACGAGGTAGTGCTCGCGTCCATACTCTCCTGCCATACTCGTTAGTACTAGATGGCATCACAAATACTACTTAAGTACTTACGAGTCACACTCACGTTTGAAAAAAAAAAAATGTTAAATAAGAGTGCTGTGTTCGCCAACAAACTCCTTTGCAGTTTAGCGAAACTATTGCAAATGTTTTTTAAATTTGTATCTTTTGGCATGAATAAAAAAAAAATATATACATATATGTTGGGAGGTATGTGAGACTGCGTAAGTTTTTAGGTCTGTGTTTCTTAGCTAATTGAGAGATTTTTTCAGGGTTACTAGGCTAGTTCTCATTTATTTTGAATTGACATGAATTCTTTATAGTTACGAACATAATTATAAATCCATTTCCTCAAATATTTGTGTTAGTCAGCAGATAAATTTCGTAATTCATGTCTTAGCAAAAACCCAGTTCACTTTCACGCAATTCAATCAGCTCGCTACGCTCGTCGTCGTATATTACTCATCGCTTGTACAGTAAATATTTCGTCGTTAAAAATACTAATCCCGTATTTTCACAAAACAACATTACGTTAAATCCGGATGAACGGGTAAAGCAATTGTCTTGACGAAATAATACGGTTTTCCGTGAAAAAACGGTTTTTCCGATTATTTGCTGAAATACACAGACCTTATTGCGTAGAGGTGTGTACATATTTTTGACGTATTAAAACGTATGTTATATTGATGACGCTATTACCTTAATTGGTAGTGACCCTGCCAACTACGCTAGGTCCTAGGGGATTAAAAGAACATGGCTATGCAGTTCATTACACGACGAGCGTAAAGGACAGAGCTATAACAGTTAAATAGCTGTGTCTTTTTCTCTCAGCGTAAACTGAACTGCAAAGCTGTCTACTAACCCCTAGGTTACATTTACAGGAAAATAATTAATGTGTTGAGCTTGAGTATTTATTCCTGAGTTTTAGATGTTTTTAACCCCCGACGCAAAAAGAGGAGAGGTGTTTTAAGTTTGATGTGTATGTGTGTGTGTCTGTCTGTGGCACCGTAGCTCTTAAACGGATGAGCCGATTTGAATGCGGTGTTTTTTATTTAACAGCAGGTTTTTAGCGGTGGTTCTAAGACATGTTTGATCAAAATCTAATAAACCGTTTTGAGACATTGCTTTTATTTTTTTATTTTGCTTAGATCCATCCTGATTAATGTAGCTTTATTTAAAAAAAACTTTGGGACCTACGATGTTACAAACAGACGTTTAAAAAGCTTTATTTAATATAAGAAATAATAAAAAAAACCGACTCAAAATAGTATGTAAAAACCTCTTTAAAGTAAAAATATTAAGTGGTGGCCCTATAAGTTTAATTATAAGTAGGTAATAATATTTTGATCCGATCGTCGTCGCGTATGAGTAAGGGCTGATTGTTTGAATTAGTTACTGAACACTGACACTAACTAAACTGACACGTCGGGGACCGCTAAGTAAATGAAATAATATCAAATACCCCAGCTACTTAGCGGTCCCCGACGTGTCAGTTCAGTTAGTGTCAGTGTTCAGTTAGTAGTCAGTACCTTTGCTGCTTAGAGGTTGTTTTGCAGACTATTTTGAGTCGGGGGTTTGTCTATATAGGTAAGTACTCATTGAAGTATTTATTTCCCTATATGAGTATATTTATCGTTAATTATTAGGTCCACTTACTAGATTAGATAGATTAGATTATTTATTGCTCAATGTAATACAACCCTAGCCCCTGTGTAGCCTAGACGTGCGCAAACCCCATTTTTTTGCGTTGAACATCATTTCAGCACTTTCTCAGATTTTTGTGAAGGCATTTCTATCTTTCATTCTGTTGATTCATGTATAGTATGCAAAAGAAGTAAGTAAAATAAGTTTTACACGAAATATAATAATGGCCGTATCGCTTTCGCTACGGTGCTACCAATGACTTCTTAGCCCACCATGGCGTTTGTTGCTCAAGGAGGCCGCCCTCATTTGGGAATCCGATTAGATTTATTAAGTTATTGTTTCCACGTTCTCATCAAAGATTGGCCCCTTTTTTAATATTATCCTCGTTGTAGGACGGCTGCATTTCGTGGCAGCTTTCGATACGCCGCTACGAAATGCTGGAACAATCTCCCCCCTCCGATAAGAAATGCTTCTTCTTCGTACCAGTTCAAAAATAAAGTAAAAACTCATTTACTTAATCAACATCAAAACTGCTTATAGCCGTCTTCTGGGTACGTACGTGGGTCTGGGTACATAAAATTATTGTATTTATTATGACTATTCATTATATTACATGTTTATTTACACATATTTACGTTACCATTATGTAGATTTCATTCCATATCTAACTATATTAGTGTCATAGTAATATTATGTTATAGGATATCATATCATATTTACAAACCCCAAAATCCAAATATAGATTTGACGCATACGCACTACACGCGCAAACTAATTTTAAAAACTACCCATTAGAATATTGCCGTTTGCTGTCCCGTGTATCACAGTGTTGGATCCACGGAAGATCAGCGTCGAGACACTCCTGAGTGCCTCGACACCATGCTGAGTGGGTTCACTTTTCGCAATCTGTTACATTACATATAACATAATTAATTAAACTCCTGCGTGTCAAGCTAATTTAAGCTATCTTAAGTTTTTCATTTTCTACCGTAATTAGCTTTACAAAATGTTAGTTTTAAGTAAAAATGTACCATTTTGCAGAAATAAAATTATTTTCTTTCTTCTTCTTTCAGATTTAGGGATAAGAAAGGTTACCGCCAGGAGCTAAATTTGTATGGAATATTTTTGACAGCTACGTGATTTAAGCATCTCTTCACAATCCTCTTAACGACGTCTTTCGGAGACCTTTGGCCTGGTCAGCGTGCCGGCTATTTCAGGGGTATCGAACGTGATGACACTGATGACGGCAAACAGCCCGATGGCATGACTCTCGTTCCTTGGCGAGGACGCTTGTGTGGGACGCTACCTGCGTCGATACGCTGGCTCCGACCCACATTAAATCTTTCTCTTCTAAACCTGGAGCTGCACTGCTTCTGCTCTTCAGCAGAAGCAGTGTAGCTTCAAGTTTAACAGCATATTTGCGCCGTTCTAGTTCTTCAACTAGAACGGCTACATGTTTCTGCCGTTGGGACTTGAGACTCTAGGGCGTTGGGGGCCAGGCGCGAGGGAACCCTTCAAGGAGATTTCCTCGCGACTCAATGACGTTTCTTGTGTACTTTAACCTGCTGCTAAGCAGTAGTGTTAGCTTCGTTGTACTGTGGTTAGATACTGGTAGAAAAAACTTTCTTTCAGTCTTCTTCAACACATTTGCGGTCATGAGATTTTAATGTCTTTGTAACTCAAATTCCACTTTACCATCACGTCTTTACCTTCTCCATGCCATAAGGCTTTAAATTATTTCTATTTTCAACAAAATAGCAGAGAGCTATAAGCCACAACCACAATACTTTCTAACGCTTTCCGATTAATCAAAATTCCCACACAATAATTTCGGACCAATAACAAGAAGAACGTTTGAATATCCACAAATTGCTGACTGCATTATTCAAGCGCCGTCCTGAGTGCAATGGAAGTTTGCATTCAGATGCAAACTCGGAATTGTTGCCTATAAATTTTATATCCAACGATACTTAGACGGCAGGAACGACAGAACTGGCAGCTAATAATTCCTGTACATTACAACTATTCCTTTCGGGAGGCTGAACGGCATCAAAACTGGATGCTAACTTGCTAGTTTGAAAACAACATTCTCAATTGATTATTTGTCAAACTGCCGCTAACTTATAGCTGTTTTAGTAGTGTTTAAGTTTAGTTACAGTTTTGCTCAGTTGATATTAAAATTAGGTTACGATATAGGTGGAATTCAGATGCCGTATTTTAATTTTTGGTTGCATAAATATTTTTTACAATACTTCAATTATTATAAAGTGCCAAATTTGTAAGTTAGTAAATTTGTAAGCTATGAGACAGGTAATGTTTTAGACATTGGAACACTATGGAACCTATTCAAAAATGTAACACAAAAGGTACAACACTTCGAATGGACATAGAGGCTATTTTATATTTACCGGTGCGAAGCAAGAGTGGATCGCTAGTTTAAATATTAAGTAAGAAAAGATTCACTATTGCCTGCACTATACTAAGGTTAACACTTAATTAATGACTTTAAAAATACACTATGTTATTTAGTAAGCAGCAATGTAAGATTAATTCCATGCATATACTGCCCTTGCTTAAAATTTTGTTCAATTTTAAGCCGCTGCGGACTTAGTAGACATATTATAATCGATCGTCGGTAACTATTGTGCAACTTGCGGCAGTAATCAATGAGTTTTTTATAACCTATGGGTTTGACGACACGCTAGCCTAGTTGGTAATAACCCTGCCTTCGACGCTAGGGGGCCTGGGTTCAAATCCCGGTATGGACAGATATTTGTGTGATGAGCACGAGTATTTATTTCTGCGCCTTGGATGTTTTATATATATTTAAGTATATATTTATCTATATAAAAAGTTTACCGTTGTCTAGTACTTTTAGTACAAGCCTATAGCTTAGTTTGGGACTAGGTCGATTTGTGTGACATTGTGGTGTGTTTTTTATGGTAAGATAATCGATATAATATGTCGACAGTGTAAATTTGATAATACTCTTTTGATAAAAATGGTGTATCACGATGATAAAAGTAACAATGATACGCCGATACAGTAACAATAGCAGGTTACAGTGTATCTACTTTCTTTCAATTATAATTATTAATTGATAAAAATAACGTATGGTTGAGAAATATTACATTATTGCCTAGGCCCAGAAAGTAGGAGATTGCCTGACGAGGTGGGTAAAGCGAGGTAATGACACAAATGCCAACATATATTTTAAAAAATATATCGAGAAATTGAGAGAGTTTCTCCTTTTAAAAACTACAAGTCGCACATGACATTCAATACTGTATGAACTCAAAAAATACCGTTTTGAGATATTGCGTTCTAAAGTTTAAAAAAATTGTAACTTTTATCAGGAACCATATTGAGCCTTATTGGTCATTTTGACTTAAAGGTAAACTATTAGTCTATATTTTGCTATAAGTATTGATAGTATTAGATTGATTTTTGCAAATTTATGGGACTTTTTTTAATATTATTTAGAGTTATTACTATATTGCCTACGCTAATTTTCCTTGACTGCTACATTCATACAATAAAAATAGGCAACAGAGTATCATCTCGAAAAAATACATAGTTTTCATCATAAAATAGTAAGCAACACAGTTTTAAGAAGAAATAATACGATTTAAAAAACTTAGCAGTCTATTAGTTTTAAAGTTGAAGTGGTCGCATTTCGAATTAACACACCGAAGACACGACCTGCGCTGATGATCGCGGCACGACAATTGACTCAACCCAGATGGTACTGTTTTACGTTTCGTAGATGTAGATGGCGCGAATATTTAAAAAAGGCCTTTAGTGTCCTCTCTCGGCTGCCAGATAAGTTAAAAATATGACGGTTTTACCAGTTCGTAGGTAAAAAAAAACGCTATCCGATGTAATACTTATCTCAAAAACGAACTTTTTTGAGTTAATACGGTATTGAATGTCATGTGCGAAGTATTGAGATAATTTTGCCGCCTGCCTCTGTCGCCAAACGCTGCACCCACCTTTTAATAAATTACGTATATGGGACTTTTTTCATTATAATTTTGATTTTAAAGACAAGAGATCATTTTTAGGGTTCCGTAGTCAAACTAGGAACCCTTATAGTTTCGCCATGTCCGTCCGTCCGTCCGTCCGTCCCTCCGCAGCCTAGCGCAGAGACTCTTTGGACTAGAAAACTGCAATTTGGCATGAATATGCATATTAGTCACGCCAACAAAGTGGTACAAAAAGTGTAAAAAAATATTTTAGAATATCTCCCCCCCTACACGTAATTTAGGGATGTATTTTTTTTTTCACGTCTTCCCAATAGTGTAGGGTGTCGTTGGATAGGTCTTTAAAACATTATGGGTTTATCGACACAGTTTTTCGATTAAGTAATCCTTTTATGAAATATTAAGCTTAGTCCGACATGTTCTTGCCCGGTTTTTAAATATAATATCGCAGCGGTCAAGAATGTGTTTTCATACGGTCTGTCAAATGTGTTTACATAGCTCTGCTATCCTCTCCGAGCATGTTTGAGAAAACATTTTTACTTACCGATGACGTCTAAAGCGATCTTATGATTCTTAGTGGGCGACACTTTGAAGTCGACCCGGCACTTGTACTGGGCCCGGTCAGAGGCCACCACTCTGTTCAGTCGCAAGGCCGATGGTGAGCTGGGTATCCACGTGGCTCGACCACCCAGCGAGTCGTCAGCCCAGTGCGCGGTAGGTCCTTTGACCCGCCCGTCGAAGCTGTTGAAGGAAAGATAATTTAATAAAAAAAAGAAAGAAACACATTTATTTGCAATAATAACAGACATAAAATAAAATAAAAAAGCGGCCAAGTGCGAGTCGTACTCGCGCACAAAGGGTTCCGTATCATTGTCTATTATACAACCACGGTGTCTGTATTAAAATCGAGCAAACAACGGCAAATAATCACGTGTGTTGTATGGGAGCCCCCTTAAATGTAAATTATTTTTTCATTTAATTATTTAGTCTTAAAGTGAATATACAACTAAATATTCTGTAAATATTTCAAGTATCTACCTGTTATTATTATCGAGCATAAAACGACAAATAAATCACGTTTGCTGTATACGAGCCCTCTTAATTATTTATTTTATTTTGTTTTTAGTATTTGTTGTTATAAAGGCAACAGAAATACATAATTTATGAAAATTATAACTGTCTAGTTATATCGCGGTTCTTAAGATACAGCCTGGTGACAGACACAAAGACGGATAGACAGCGAAGTCTTAGTAATAGGGTCCCATTTTTACCCTTTGGGTACGGAACCCTAAAAACGAAAAAAGACAATATAACAGTAATCATTGTCGTGAAACTGTCCCGATTCAGCATGTGCTGGCTGTGGTCTTCCGTTGGGACTGCTCGGTGAAATCAAGGAAGAATTTTATAAGTGTAGATGGGATCGCAGTTGCCCTTAACCTAAAAGTCAGAATAAAATCAAAAAATCCAGTTTGAAAGGAACCAGACAAACATACGCTGATCTATATTCACATCTTGGCATGCGCGTTAAAAAAGCTGACCTCAAGCAATATCAAGTGATACGGCGCGTTATTGTGGATTGAAAATACAAACATTTCACTTTCGCAACATCCATGTATAGTCAAGGGCAATGAAAACAGGTCACTTAGAACATAACTTGTATGGAAAGTGACCCGTTTTCTTTGCCCCTAAGTGTAGTATCTGTCACTGTCTCACACAAATATATTTCTATAGCGCTTTACCAATTTCCACAGACACCCTTTTTGATATACATCACGTTACGGGTATCATCCTTAGCCTATACTAGTCCCCTGTTAAACATAAACTTCTCCCGTTGTTCGCCATTCTCATCCAACTCTTGCCAGTCACCTTGCGAAGATCGCCACCACCTAGTCTGAGGGCGTTCTACACTGCAATACCTTTTTATGATAAGGAGAAGACACATGAGCACTCAGGCCACCTGACGGTAAGCAGAATCTGAGACCCATAGACAATTGAATTCTCAAGACTATAATCGTAAGACTGCAATCCTAAGACCTGCGTCTACGATGGAATGCCTCCGTGCTAATAATTCCACCAGGTGCTTATCCCCACACCGGAACACAACAATGCGAACACTGTTGCTAGGCGGTAGGTTAATGAATAAGATGGTGGTAGCGATCCGGACGAACCCTGCACAGGAACCACCACTACGCATTTACTACTTAACTACTTTGTAACATACATATTGTGATAATTCAGGACAGAAAACTTTTACACATTCCAAATGCCTCAACGATTTCCCAAGCATTACATCAAAAATTCAACGCACAAAAATGCCTCAATTCACCGTAATAGCGTCATTTCATTTACCCACCTAGACGCCATACAGGCAATCCAAAGTAATTGTGGCTAACCCTTCCACTGCGGACACCCTAGCCTTGAGCCTCGACCATTTTATTATGAGGATTATGTTCAGAATCATAATAATATCGTACACGGCTTTCGTTTTAACGGTGCGCTTATTTATTACAAGCGGTCACGCTTATTACTGCCCTATTTTGTTAGGCCTTGGGTGTTGCAAAGTTTTTTGTTGAAATGAAAACGTTTGTGGTATTTTCATTACTGAAATGAGGGGATTTTGTTTTTTTAACGTTCTAATTAGAGGTGGTATAATGAAAATGCGGAAAAGGGATGTAACTATGACATGGATAAGCAATTCATAGCAGTTAAACGGCTGTCTCTTTCTCTCGCCGTAAATTAAACTGCAAAAATATGTCATGATAACCCTGAAGGTCTCGCATACTTACATGATGCAATACCGTCGTCAGGGACGAGAGGAAACGCGGCCAGTGGTCTACCTAAACAAGATATATTCATGTAATCTGTCGATTTATAAATATGAGATTTGTTGCCCGAAACAAAGGTTATTTTTTTTAAGGTTTTTTATTTATTTTGTATACATGTGCGCCCAGTATAGGTACTTAAATAAGTATCTTAAATACAGGACTTTATTTCACCTTGTTTTATCCGAGCCTGCTTCTATATCGTAACGTTATTATAATATTACTGTTAAAGAAAGGTTATTTTTAAAGAATTGACTAGCCAATTTATTTAGACACACTTTCTAGAATTCCTTTTTTATTAATCTTGATAACTCGTATAGGTTAAATTTTTATTATTTTACACTGAAATCGTAAGCATTTAGCTTCAATCGTGGTGAGTCACGGTGAGGTCAAAGATAAGCATGACTACTAGGAAACAACCTTTATTGACTCACTTGAAAAGATTCAAGTTTAAATGTCTTCTAAAGAAATCGGATGAGGTTTTGTGCCGGGTTAAATTAAAAAGAGGATAAATCGTCATCAACTGGAACGGACGCGAAGAGGAAATGACAGAATAAAAAGGCGGAAAGTGGGATAAAAAGAACGAGACATCTAATAATCGTTATCCTTTTTATCCTTACTAATAATTATAAGTGCAAATGTTTGTTCATTTGTATGTTGTCTTCGCAAATACTCGTGCTCATCACACAAATATCTGCCCTTACCGGGGTTTGAACCCAACCAACTAGGCCAATGTGTCTAATAAAATTTATGTTTTCGTTTTTCGTTTCATCATCATCATCATCATCATATCAGCCGAAAGACGTCCACTGCTGGACATAGGCCTCCCCCAAGGCTCTCCACTTAGACCGGTCTTGTGCCTTCCGCATCCATCGCGATCCCGCGATCCTTACGAGGTCGTCGCTCCATCTTGTTGGAGTCCTACCAACAGCTCGTCTGTTTTTCTTTTATAGAACATTAATTGTAATTTGTGTATTCGTGGTCAGTACACGCCTACAGACGTAAGATTGCAAAATTATAGACTAAGTAATTTTAACTATATGCTAATTAAACTGGGCCTCCTTTCTAAAGGGTTAAACCGTATTGTTTTAGACATGACATGTTGCCGTATTGTTTTTAACTCCGCCGTCATTACCGTCATGTAAATAATACGATAATTATCATCGCTGAGAATAGAGACCATGGTCGGTCGACGAAGAATAAGAGTAGTTTCAGCACGATTAAACAATAAAAATCACCATTTTTATGATTTGATTTCTGCAATAAATGCTTGAAATAGGCCGAGTAAGCGCCAAAAGAGGCAATTACCCACTCAACAAAATTAGCCCCCACCATTCTTACGTCGTTAACATCTACCTGCTGAAATTATAATTTATCGTTACCCATTTATTTTCCACTGCGGGACAGTCTTGCGAGAATTCAACGTGGTTAAAAGGCGGCAATTGTTTTTGCTTAAAAGCAAGAAAATTGAAATGTAAATGCTCGAGAGAATCCTGAACTCCGTGTGCGTAAATCAGAGTTGCGTTTTTGGAAGGGTTTCTGTTATAAAATTGCTGAAGAAGCTGTTATGTGCTAGCAATTTAGACTATAGATATGAAAGTCGTTTTCAAAAAAATGTACATCGTTAAAGGTTTAACGACGACACGTTGGCCTAGTTGGGAGTGACCCTGCCTCCGAAGCCAGCGGTCCCGAGTTCAAATCTCGGTAAGGGCAGATATTTGTGTGATGAGCACGCGTATTTGTTCCTGAGTCTTGGATGTTTTCTATGTATTTAAGTATTTATATCCCTTTATGTTTATCGTTGCCTAGTACCCATATTACAAGCCTAGAGCTTAGTTTGGGACTAGGTCAATTTGTGTGACATTGTCCCGTGACATTAATTTATTTATTTTAATGAAAACAAGAATCACGAAATGAAAGTTAATCATACAAACTATATGGGTAACTCTTACACAAAATAATCAATTAAGTTTTGTTTTAATTAAAGCCCTTAACTATCTTTTTTTTTGAAAACGTCCCAACCATGGTGTTAAATAAATATTAGGGAACAATCTCTCACTAAGTGTCCTAGTTTTAAATTGAGCTCTAGAATTATTACTAAAGGGCTTCACACAGCCGCAATAAAGTTCACCACTCAAACCTAAATCCGAGACTAAGAAGTTGTGATAGTGCCTGTTTTAAGTTTGTTACATTTTCTTTTATTTAAGATATGTCTCAGATTTTTGTACATGTAGTTTTGGCTGAAGGAGCACATCTCTAGCGTAAATTACAGTAAGTCCAAATCTAAAAATTGATGGTATCATTTACAAGAAAAGCTATCCAATGATACGTCACTCATTGTATATTGCTTGAAATGTTTTTATGTAGTCGGAATATTTTTCTTCTTCAAGATTTTATATTACGTCTTTGTCGGCATGTATAACTTTGCCAAATTACAGCCTTTTAGTACAGTCAAGGTCATAAATATGTATACACTTTAGTACCTTGTCACTTTAATCGCTGTGACAATTTCATATGGCAGTTGAAACATGACGTTAATTAGACAAGGTACTAAAGTGTATACATATTTATAACCTTGACTGTAACAAGAGTTACTGAGTTAAACCACGGACAGATTGACAGACGACCATGGTGAAACTATAAAGATTCCTCGTTGACTACAAAACCCTAAAAACATACAATTAATCTTTAATGACTAACAGTAACTCCACATTAAAAAGCATAAAACAACCCTAATTTAATATTCTCTTCAATCTTCTATACTGAAATCCTAAAAAACCGCTAAAATTTGCAACTTCTAAGCTGCTTTAAACTTTAATGTTAACCTAAACCCAGCTAGAATTTCTTAAGAGCGCTCGAATGAAAACGTTACACATAAATATTTCATATCCAACCGTCGGGCTTAACATGGGCACTTACTAAGCTGGTATCATCAATCAACTTCGAGAGCTCCGAGCAATAGAATGTATATAAATTCCTCATAATCGCTCATACCCTAGATCAGGGGTGGGTGACAAAGATGATAGTTAAAGGATTTAAGGTTATATAACGTTTATCATCCGTGGAAATCCACGAGTACACACACAATACAGACGAAGGTGGACTGGAGTCGACAATGTAATTTTATTTAGAGTTACTTCACGGTGAAAGCATAATTTACGAATGAGGGTGTCCCAAAAGTGTACCTGTATTTAATCATTTTTAGGGTTCCGTAGTCAAACTAGGAACCCTTATAGTTTCGCCATGTCCGTCCGTCCGTCCGTCCGCAGCCTAGTGCAAAGACTATTAGTACTAGAAAGCTGCAATTTGGCATGAATATGCATATTAGTCACGCCAACAAAGTGGTACAATAAAAAGTTTTTTTTTTTTAGTATACCTTCCTACACGTAACGTGGGGATGTATTTTTTTTCCCGTCTACCTTAGTCTAGTGTGGGGTGTCGTTGGATAGGTCTTTCAAAAATATTATGGTTTGTGAAAACAGTTTTTTAATTAAGTAATCCGTTTATAGTATATTAAGCTTTAAAGCGTTAATTTTTGTTAGACTCAAGTATTCTCCCCCCCCCCAAACCCTACAGCCAAAACTACAAATACTAAAAATCTGTCAAAAATCTTAAATGAAAGAAAATATAGCCAATTTTCAAGGAAAACTATCATGACTAAGTAGACATCATTGGTTCTTGAGATACAGGCGATTAAAGTATTTATACCTACTAGAATCATCTACGACGGCACCAATTGACTTCAAATAGAAAATTAGTTATTACTTGGTGATTTTATATGTTTGTGAACCCTACACTGAGCATGGTCCGATATGCTCTTGCCCGGTTTTTAATTTTAGAGAATAGGCAATTTCCAGAAACTCAATTTTGTTAAATGATTTGATTACTTTTGTATGAAATCGGGACCGAGAACCGACAGAACTAAGGTAGGTCTTGAAATAGGTATTTACCTGTATGTCCGTCAGTTTGTCTATCTGTTTTCTGTCTGATTTATTTTCTCAGGAACGCGCGATCAAGTAAAAATAATATCAAATGCTAAAAAAATCTTTAAACTTCACTCAATTAAAAGATACGGCCGTTTAGTCGCATATTTTGGGATTTGGAAATGGAATCTTAACCTATAATAAGGTACTTCCCGTTTACCTTGGCAAGACGTATTCTTATAACACAAGTAAAGAAAAAGGCCGAAAACTGTTAATTTGTATTTACATCATATAAAGCGTTACGCGATTACTCTTTTTTTATGTTAAGGAGAAGGCACCCGAGCACTCAGGCCACCTGATGGTAAGTGGAATCTGAGACCCATAGATATTTGAATTCTCAAGACTATAATCCCAAGACCTCAAATGCGTTGCCAACCCTGAGGACTAAGATGAAATGCCTCTATGCTAGTAATTTCACCGGTTGTCTTATCCCCACACCGGAACACAACAATGCGAACACTGTCAATTTTAAACCAAAATTTGAAATGTTTTTTTTTGTTTGATAAGCTATTCTTTCGAGGTAGCCCCTCTGTCACCAAGTCAGTATCTGACTAGGGGAGCCGTAAGGAATTGAGGGAACTCTTCAAATATTACAGGCATACACATTCTGATTTTGGTATTTTCAGTAACAGCTCCAGCATTTGCATTCAGAAAGTACACTCCTAAGGTCCAACGAAAAATTTCAGCATGTAGTCACTACGGCCCGTAGTCATAACAGTAGTACTATTGTTTTACACTCATTCAGACTTAAGTTCTTAAAAACATTTTTAAAGGTTATTGTGTTTGTGTAATCATCACGTACTCCACGGTCTTACCAGTAGGATTTCTAGTAAGTCCTACTGGTAGGACCGTGGTACGCTGTGACTACACAACTGTCGAAGGCGCTGGGTCTGAATGACAAAGTTAGTTAGTACTATGGGTAGGACCTTGGGCGTTAGGGTGGTATCATTGGGTAAAGTGGAACTGATGATGAAGACCACATATAGCAAACCAGAACTTCTCAACGGTACCTATTTCACGGGTCACGATAAGATATCTCGATTAAGATAGTTGATCAAATTTGATAAATCACATTTAAATAAGTATGAGTTTCCATCGGCGTTGCTCACGGCGAGCTTGAAATATCCTGTTTTCTCATAAATTGAGAAGTGGGACTTAAAATAATAGCATTATAATATTTGATGATCGCTACCAGTACAAAATAAAATATAATAAAAAAAACTCTGCCTTCAAAGCAACAAAAAACGCCGAGGAAAAGTCATAGTTATTAAGTGTGATTCATAATAGCACTTACCATGTTTTATAAAAAAAAATAATACTCGGATTTTTTCCTCCCGAAAAAAGGTGAAACGTACTTAATAATATTAGGAAACCTATTGTGTATTCCTAAGAAAGGAAAATATCTTATGAAACATATTTTTGATTTTAATAAGTCTCGCTTACAAATTCGCTTGAATTGGTTATTTTTTTACGCAACAGTGCGAAAGTGTAAATAATTTTCTTCTCTTATCACGTGGAACCAGGGACCAAATTGAAGAAATTGCCTTTATAAAAATGGAAACACAATTATTTGGTCTGTAAATATTGGTTGATGAAACTTTTTCAATTTCCGAAAATCTGTTATTTTGCGACAATAATGACTCAAGATTATAGAATATTTTATCTTTCTTGCTTTCTCAGCTTCTAATATTTCATCAAGAAAGCTGGTTCCATTTTAAATCGATATAGTTTTCGTTTCTTGACAACCTGTCACCCACATTATTAAAATTGACTTCAGTTAATAACCAAACTTCAAAGCTATTACTTTCATTCCAACATTTTTCATCGTCTACTTAAAATTGTAATAAGAAGGATACCTCATCACTCCAAACACGTTCAAGATTGAATGGGAAAACTGTCAAAGTTACGCTGACAGTTAATTAATTCCATGACAAATGATCCTTAACGGTGAAGGCTTATAGAGGCCTATTTACTGCAAAAAAATCTATACCATTTTAGCATCACTTACAATAGAATTTAATCCTTACGTCTAAAACGTTATACTTACTCTGTTCTTACGCTTAAACAATCGATTGCTTTAGTTTTTTTTGCGTTTTAATTATCTGAAGCTTTATATTACAGCGCGATATTTTATCGAAAGCATGAGTGAATCATCTTATCCAACATATCCGAGGCTAATTGTATGTATGTTTTACAAACAGAAACATATTTATAAACTGTGACAAACAACATGTCATTTCGCAAACAAAACCCGGGGCACAAAAAGCCGTTTAATCTGATCAAACATTTTGCTCTACCAGCATTTGTGCCCAAACTAATTTGGCACTCGCATGGGTCGGTCATGCATAACAAATGTGCGCCTGAGCGATTTATAAAATATTCACACATTGCCAGACGGCGATTTAGCTATGAATCTTGGCTGAAGAACACGATATGTGGTTATTACAGTGGATCGACGGAGAAGACGGTAATTCGCTAACAAATGGACTCGTTATATGCAAATATCTTTTGTATTCGTTACTGTTTGATCAATAATTTCATATAAATATCTTTTAATATATTTTTCTTAACAGATCAACAATACTTCTTTTTTAAAAGGTATAATGCTTTCTTGCTCACTTTTTTCTTATTACCTAGATTGTATCTTTGACTATTACTATGGTATTTTTTTCCTGTTATTATTTTAATTGAATTCATAATATTTTTCAATTATGATTACGACCCTTATTGGTAAAATGATATAAATTATTTATATTAAATTGTATTCATTCGTTTATGACAACCATGCTAAGGATAGTTTTAATTTCGACATGTAATGTACCCTTTAGTACCTTGTGTATTCGTGTCATGTTTAAATTGCTATATATGAATAGTCTAAAGTGTACACGTCATATGTATGAACTTGACTGTACCTAGTAGATGATAGATAAACTAACCTACATTTTTTTACATCAAACAACAAAAATCAAGCGAGGCACTTGTTATTAGTTATGCATTATCATCCATCAATTATATACCCACTGAACACCCTTAACGATTGTTATACCAAAGAAATCGCAGGATTATTATGTACTTTGGGCAACCAAACGAAACATAGTAAGTTGGGAATATATGTTACTATATATAATGAACGATTTACTCTCAGAAACATGCAAAAAAATATGTAACAATCCTAAAAAATGTTTTTTTTTTATGTTAAGGAGAAGGCACACGAGCACTCAGGCCATCTGATGGTAAGTGGAATCTGAGACCCATAGACATTTGAATTATCAAGACTATAATCCTAAGACCTCAAATGCGCTTCCAACCCTGAGCACTAAGATGGAATGCCTCTATGCTAGTAATTTCACCGGTTGTCTTATCCCCACACCGGAACACAACAATGCGAACACTATGAAAGTTTCATGTTTCAACATTATTAAAGCTTCCTACATAGATAGTACTTAATTATAATAAAAAGCATGTCCAACAACATTAAAACTAAACAAAATGAGTGATATCAGCGGCAGATAAACTCTGCGTAGTTGGTGCCCGCTGTCAGTGAAAATTTATAAATCAATATAATATTGTATTAAATAAATGGAAAAAACAAATAAAATGGAAGTGATAAAACTTCCTTCAAGCGTTCTATATGAGGGGGAGGTTTTGTCGCGTTTGGAGCGACTTGACGTAACTACCTACCACTTAATTATTTACTAATTACCCTAATTTCCAACAAAACTTCAAAACAAATCGTTGAATCGACCGCAATGTCGCAGACAAAACATTGTAAGGGCGTTTTCAGGTCGTTGTTCTACCGCACGCGACAGAGCTTATTACGTGAAAAAAAAGTATAAAAAAGAGCACGTGCTTGAATACGGCCACCCATTTACGTCTGCGAGGTTAGCAGTGTTATTATTTAACTTTATTCAGCTGTAGAATTCAGTGTCGAAACGTCTAAACTATAGATTTACACAAAACTTTAAGCTTGGTTTGAAAATGAGAATTTAATGATTCATATAACATACATAGGTACATGATATCACGCTTTAATTTCCAGAGGGGTAGACTGAGCTACAGAAATACCAACAACTCTAAAAAGACTTTTGTAACCTCATTTTGTACAATCCGGCTAAGATATTTACCAGTGTATTATTGACAGGTTGTAAGCCCATCGCGTAACAGTACTACGAGTACAAGCCGTTATTCCCTTAGTCGCCTTTTACCACATCCACGGAAAGAACAACCTCACGACAATAATATGATTCATTATAAGATTAGATATATTCGTGGATTATATAGGAGTGTAGCTAATCAAATCATAACCAAATACGTAATAATTTATACGAAGTAATATTTCTATAGGTCTACACAAAGCATAAACAAATCTAGTCAGTATTATCCTCATTTGTTTACTATTTTTGTTAAGTTTTATTAATAATTTTAAAACGTCTTAACGTCAAAATTAAGCCTTACAAATTATTAAGAATAAAAATTACAGTAGGTACTAATGCCTTGCAATATTTTAACAGCTGATATTTCCCAAAGGTAAAAATATAATATTTTTCCTTTAAATTCGACAATATACAGGATGTTTCGTTTCAGAATAACACCACTGGCGTAATAAGAGCTTAAGATGGCTTGTTTTGCATCGCAGAGCAAACTGACGGAGTAAACATAATGTTCGCACATGAATATGTTCGCATATTTTGTATTGCACGTTTAAAATGAGTGGGATCCTTGTGGAATTTTACACGTATTTCAACTCTGTATTTTCGCGTCTTGGTTTCATTGTGTTTTCAATTTGGCCGTTGATTGCAATATTATTTTAAGGTTAAAATATATAATTACATGGAAAATTATGGAAATCATGTCGCACGATAGTCATTACAAATATTTATTAATGTTGAATTGGTGATTTTATTCTACTTTTTTAACTATCGTTAACTAAGTAGGTACCTCGGGCCAGTAGTTTGTGAGTTTTATTGACTAATGACACTATTTACAATAACGAACGTGTTTGAAGAACTGTCAAGATTTAAAAATATACTTGTCTACATATTTTTATCTCCGTATGCTGTTCTTACTTTTCTGTTCACAGCCGAGTAAAGGAGACCAATTCTCTAATCAAAACATCTCTATTCAAAGCTTAAATCGCAAGTCTAAGCTCTAATGATGCCACAATCACAGTATACCACTTTGACTGATAGAGCATTTTTAAAACAAAAACCTTAAGTTCTTCGCGTATTTAAAAACAGTCAACAAGCGTACACTTTTGCCTAATTTAGCATAGTCATGTTCATTAAACCCATTTAAAAAAAACCACTCAGCCACCAAAATACAATGAAGACAAAAAATATTCTATTAAAATACCTCAATCAGCTAACTTTAAAGTGTCCTACCTGAACCTTGTCGCTTTTTCTGTACCTAAATGTGCTTCTCATTCTTTCTCTCATTTAATTTCTATAAAATAGAACCCACCTGTATATAGGCACGTCGTCTTTATACCACACGACAAGTAGCAACGCGTCCGGAGGCTGAGGCGACCGGGTGTCGCACGGCAATGACGCTTCGCCGCCCGACACGGCCATCACTTTCACGACGTCCACGGATTCCGCACGGACACTCGACGACGTCCGCAAACCTGTTGACAACGCTGCTGTGAATATTTGCTGTTGTGTAACTAGGTTTGAGGGGTTGGCTTATCGTTGTGGGTTTAAGCTAGATTAAGATTGGTTTTTGTTTGGGATTTAACTTTATATTTACTGATGTGACTGTATATTTTGCTATCGTAGATGCAGCGACTCAAGACGCATTCCAAGAGAGCAAGTTTCCATTGAGTAAGATTGTGGTGAAATGCGTAAGAGTTTTTAAGTGTTGTTAGCTGTAAAAAGTACTAAAAAAAAATAGGAACGTGTTAACGCCTAGAGGTGACACCTAGCGGATACAACGCTTAAACTCCCCCAAACTTCTACATGACTAATCTTCGAAACGCACACGCAAATAAACCGCTACGAGAGCACTGTCGATTTTTATCATTATTCTGTTTAACGATTTTGTTCAATAAATGCTTTGTGAAACGAAAAAATCGACTTCACTCCTGCAAACTATTGGTCTCATTGACTATTTTTGCAGTTGACATGGTGTTATTTATTGATATAAAGATAGTAACATCCTTTGAAAGATATAAGGATTTTTCAGCAATAAGATCGTAGTCACGGCTACTTTCGTAGAAGAATAGCGTTTGGTCCATTACTTTCGAAATGTAAAACGGTTTTTAATAAAAAAAAAAACTTCCTATTACTAATAACAAACACTATTCTGACCACATGCCCCAATTCATCCTCCAGAATCACAGCTTTCCTATGATTAACCTCCCCGTTTTTATTAAAGTCCGGGATATATTTTATACCCCGGTAACTCGTTTGCGCAGCCGAACGCCCTAAGAACACGGGGTGCGATCGTGACAAATTGCCCGATTAACAATTCGCGTCCCGCCAAGGAGATGGCGCGAATAACGATCCAATATATCAAAGGATTTTTCCACTGACGAGACTGTTACTACGTGTTTATTAAGATGATGAAAATGGCAGTGTTAGGCAATTTTGCAGGGAATAAGTACTAAGTACCTATGTGAATTAAGGACATTTTGCTGTTACAAATTTTACTTTGTAGTTTGGAGTAATTTAGATTTTATTTCAAGATTTAATGTTTCTGAAGTAGTCCTTTAAATAGGCGAATACCAAAGTTGTTGCACATAGGCCACAATTAAAAAATGAAATGTAACGAAAGTTCACCATTGTGGTTGGACTAACTTGCGTTACATAATGAATAAAATAAAAAAAATATCACAGGAGGACAATGTCACACAAATTGACCTAGTCCCAAACTAAGCTCTAGGCTTGTACTATGGGTACTAGACAATGATAAACTTAATTGTATAGAGAAATACATATATACTTGAATACGTAGAAAACATCCAAGACTCAAGAATCTCGTGCTCATCACACAAATATCTGCCCTTACCGGGATTTTAACCCAGGACCGCGAGCTTCGAAGGCAGGGTCACTACCAATTAGGCCAACGTGTTGTCATGGAAAACGAAAAATGTAACGTTTTAAGGTTTTTTTAATATCTTATTTTATAATTTCACTAACTCTGGTATAGTTTGAAATAACATTATAGATCAAGGGCTGAGTAAGTAATATATTGATACCCCAAAATTCATTCCTTTTGCTCGATTAACAACTTTATTTGTATCCTTCTGAGGAGATTGAGCGAGTAACGATCCAATATATCAAAGGATTTTTATACTGACGAGGACTGTTAAAAAGTTTATTTTGTGATGATAATACTAGGGTTAGGGTATTTTCTGGAAATAGAAACAGAATCAGTACGAAATAAAGATTAAATTTAAGATAAGTTCAACGTCATTATAATTAAAAGAGTAACAAAAAGTTTGCCTAATATTTGCATGAAATGATATGATTATGAAAGATAATGCTAATTATGAACTAATATGTTTTTTGTGCATAGCTGAGAAATTTGCTATTTTTATGCAGGGTGACATCGAAGACGTGATCAGAGACCAGTTTTTCAGACTCGGTAATTGATGGCCATTTTCAAGTAATATTAGTTGCAAGAAACAAAAGCTATTTCTTTTTCGTTAATTTTCCCCATAATTAAATCACCGATTTAGTAAATCATGGTTACCCTATTTTTAGAATCATAAATCACTAATGACACTTCAGTCACAGTGACAATTCAAGTCAGTCATTGTAAATTATTTGGGCCTCTATTCAACTGCGTTATAACGATATCGTGTTTGACGTGTTTTAGAATCGTTTATGTCACAATCTCCATTATTGTAAATGACATAAGAGTTATGAAAACGTTGACAATACGGAAACACGTCAAATACGATATCGTTATTACCGTCGAGAATCCCAGCCCAGTTTTGTTGTTTCTGTGTTTATCTTTGCATATCTTTCTGTCCAGTAGAGAGACCCCATTGTTTACAATAAATTATTCAATTTTGATCATTGCGTGATTAAGTCGGAATAATACATCTAAACACCTTTTTACCTATATTGTTAGGATCCCTCTTAAATTAATAAGTCATATCACTTTTGATCACGTCTTTCATGTCACCTTGTAGAGCGATAAAAATTTGTGATTAAGTTAAACGAGTTAGGTAAACCGTGCAAAGGTGAATTTTGAACCATAAAACTAATATATATTACGATACAAGACTCCCAGTTTTAAACTGATAACGATGAAACTGTTAACATAAAGTGAAAATCAAACCTAAAGACACATTGAGACATGAATACTGAAATAAAGATTGTTGTTAAAGTCTAAAAAATCGGTTAGTTTTAAAGAAAAAATCTGTGGCAAATATGGCGGCAATAAACACCAAATTGCAGAAACAAATGAATAGAAATCTGTAAATCACCGCCGCGGCAACTCGTGGCATGGTTCCTACATTTCTATGCATATGTTTGTCGCCGCTTGCCCCCCGCCGCCGCTGCCGCAATCACCAGGGAACTATTTAAAAAAACGAAGCTTGTAGTTTCATTAGCTTCATTCCTGTCTACATTTCTCTTAAAAAAGTGCCTCGTTGTAACTATAAAAAAATGACACTTTCATAAAAAAAAACTAATTTATTACACAAGTGCTCAAACATATGACAATAGCACCAACTAATTGATTGTAAATAGAGTTACGCAAAACAAAGTAACTTTACCAAAACTACCCGCAACATCTAAAGTTATTGAGACAAGTCCCCTGTTCGCATTATGTACTACGTCCCAATTACTCGACACAAAAAGACGGAACCGTCTTCTCGTATTACCGAACTAAGAGACTCCAGAAAGATCGCATGATGGCTTTGAGCAAGACTAGCCTTTAACCCTATTGAAATGTATTAGCATAAGGCTGAAATTGCAATCTTGCGTTAACGATTTGGGTGTATGCCAAAGTCGGAAGGAAGTCAGCAAGTCGAAAACAAGCAAGGCTACCTGTAATGGGATATCGCAGCCGGTTCAATTTGAAGAAGTTTTCGGCGAGTTTAACGGCGTCTGATGGAAATCGGATTTTATATTCACTGTGTGACTTAGTTTTACTATTTTAATATGTCTGACCAGCGGTAAAACTCTGCCTCACCTATAGAGTAAGATGGTATAGTTTACTGGTACAGAAACTCCACCAATCTTATTTTAAATCACCGGGCGTTTTCCAAAAAAGTACCTATAGTTAAGGACAAAAATTAACAACGGTAATTTTTCCATTAGTTCACGAAAATTAGTCATGTTTTTAAATACTGCCCTCATAAGTCAATAGGCGGTATTCCAAATTAAATAAGCATAGGGGTAAGGACCAAAAAGTTGGCCACGCTAACTCACTCAATTAAATTTTCTGACACTTTTCCGTTGTGACACAAAAATTAGCCATACATTTGTAGGGATAAATTAATAATATGGTTCAACAGGAGTTTTGTCTGATGTCTGAAACGCCCAAACACAAGTTATACTTTAAGAGATCCCATATGGGTTAAGTTCGTTATGTATATTATCTATATTGATGCAAATAAATGTATTCGTATTGTTTATCTGCAATGAATAGTTTGCAAACTTACATACACACATTATATAGTCCTCTGAAAATATGGACCAGGAAAACGAATTCCACTATTCAGCAGTTTTCATAAGAAACGAAGCAAGTACCTAAGTAATTCATTTCATATGAACAAAATGTTCAGAAACAAAATATCAAAATCTGCCAAACTCTATAACTTATCTTATCAAAATTGAATAATTAAACAATATCAAAACTTTTTTTAGCAACTGAATCAATCTAATGGGTGTGGTGTTAAGTTTTTAATAGCTTTAGCACTTAAAACTGTTTTACATTGGAGTCAGATTTAAGGTACCAATCGAAATGTACAACATAATATCATGATGACATTGTTTTAAGGTAACTTTTTTTTAATGAAAACTTGGCATTACCAAACATTTTATCGTAATAGAGGTAATCCCGAGTAATTTCAATATAATCTACTAGTAACGCTAAAAGCATATCAATCTTATATTTATGTGATTGCTCATAATTGTAGCATAAAAGGAGAGTTTTACCTTCACAATCGAACAACACAGTTAGCAGCAGAAATAGCTTCACAACCGAAGAGCTCAAAATGATCTGCACTCAACTCCATCGTCAAGAGAATGGGAACACCTTAAAATTCCAAACATTTTTTTCCAAATATTCATTAGTCCGAATTTTCACTTTTCCGAAAGCTACGTTACGTTGAAGTTTTTTTAAATTAAAAGCGTAATTTAGTAGCTATACGTAGGTTAGATAAGGTATGATTTATAAACGATATCAAAAAATAAAGTCTTCTATAAAAAATGCATTCGGAATGTTGATCAATTCGGAATTAAGACTCGTTGGAGTTATGTAATGTACCCCAAGAAAATAAGTCGTGTTTATATCATTTTGAGCATGTTATTCTGATTAGCTACTTATACTGACTGTATCTATACTTATGGTTTTTCTTATTCAGTGCCCAGAAATCTGTGTTATTTTATTAAACTTGCTATATGAGAGTGTGGAATTTAATATTTAGACATTCACTGCCGATGACACTCAAGGGGCGTCGTTTATCCGTAGACATAGAATGATGGCATTTTGTGGTATTAATTACATAATATGGCTTGAAAAACTACAAACATTTAATGATTTTTAAGCTTATTTTGACTGACTTTGATTTCTGACTTTTTTACTGCCCTCATGGGGTGTCTCCTTGTTTCGCCGACATTCATTTCTTAGAACATATCATACATACATACATAACATCACGTCTTTATTCCCAGATTGGGGTAAGAGAGCTGGATCATACTCAGATTTAAGTTACCGTCTTTCCTGTGGACACACCGAAAGTTAACGTTTTTAAGGCCTAATTTTCTGGCTAAGTCCATTCCCGCAAACACCGTCAAGACTGCTTTAGACCTATCATATAAAAACATAAATTATATTATTATGCACACAAGCTTTTAAATATTGGCCACAGGAGAGACAACTTTTGTTTTTAAGAATATGTATGACCCTACAGCTACAGAAATACCAACAACTCTAAAAATACTTGTTTATTCTGTGACCACATTTGCACAATCAGGGCAAGAAGTTTGCCAGTATATTAGTGACAGGTTGCAAGCCCATCGCCCAACGGTACTACAAGCCCTTGTTCCCTTAGTCGCCTCTTACGACATGCATGGGAAGACATGGAGTGGCATTATTCTAACCTGGCAACCACATGGGGTACCGTTTCACAGAATTTTACTTCATCGAAAACTATTTACTTCTGAAACCCTAGTAACAATCACAAAATCTAATCTCCTGCGACTTGTAAAGTCTGTCTATTAAATGAAAATTCTGTGAAGTTATACGTTCTATAAAATGAGTGTCGGTGAAACAAGGGTAAACCGCACTCACGGCCTTGGTCCCATACAAAATGATACAGTTGATCCTCACAAAATATAGGTTAGATTGGCATCATTAAAAACAAATCTTATGCCTAAAGACAATTGTGGGCTTTGAATGAACGGGGCGGGATGGTAATCGCGCCATTTGTCACAACAACAATTGGATTGTTTCCGTTAAGTTCCAAAGAAACAAATTGTTAGGACCATTTTAAATTGAGAATTGTTCAACAGCTATTTTAAGAGAACTGGGGAATTTGTTTCAGTTTTATGCCTTTGGGTATAAACGGTGTCTTATTTTCGATTGTTTTGAGTTAGTAATATAGAGGCTCGTTCTTTTTAACTTATAAACAGACGTGTGCTTCCTCGGCGCACGAATACTAAAGGGATATAGCTAAATATTTTTGCGACAAAAAATATATCGATGTAACTGACAAAAAATTGACGACACGTTTGCCTAGTTGGGAGTGGCCCTGCCTCCAAAACCAACGGTCCCGGGTTCAAATCCCGTTAAGGGCAGATATTTGTGTGATGAGCACGAGTAGTTATTCCTGAGTCTTGGATGTTTTCTATGTATTTAAGAATTTATTTCTCTCTCTAAGTATGTTTATCGTTGCCTAGTATGCATAGAACAAGCCTAAAGCTTAGTTTGGGACTAGGTCAATTTGTGTGACATTATTTATTTTTAAATTTGTATTTTATTCAACATTAATAAATAATTATAATTTATTCATTTTACTTTTAAACAATTTTTTTTTTTTCATTTTGTAATATATTTCATTGATAACAATCAATGTACTTTTTTGTATCCTTAGTAACGATTGTCAACTAGATGATAATTTTCACTTTAAAATATTAAACGTTCTCTCAACGTCCACTGAGGTCAATGGGGCATACTTCAAATATTGAAAATGACTGAAATCCGTTTTCTGATTTATGGACGACATTGTGATTTATGTACTTTTATAAGACTATGACTAAATGATACTGGACTTTTGGACATGGACTTATTTATCTATAAAATATGTATAATATTTTTTGTCGAGATCAAAATCCCTAGAACGTGCCCCGATTTAGCACACGTATGCTTCGTCATTATAATTTTGTAGTACTAACTAGTATTACTCATAATATGCAGTACTTCGATTTTTTATACTCATAATACTGTGGCCAAGATTGTATGCGAACCTATGATTTTTTTTCGAAGTTTTTTTTCTTTATAAACTTATATGATAGTATTATTTGTACTCATATAATTAGTAGTTATATTATTAAAATTGAATGCATTTATCGAAAGGAAGTTTTTCTGGGCAGATAAAAAAAAATAACCTCGAAGGCCTTCTAACCTAACCTATCCGAGTCTGTTCTGCCCTGATTCGTCTTGTTCATTCGCTACAAATAAGGAAATTCTGTCTCCCGTAGGTAATACGATTTTTGCCAAAATAAAACATTTGCTTGCTCTAAGGGACACAAGATAACCCTTACCTAACCTACTTATAAGTATTTTCTGCATAGTGACTTTTATATTTAAACAGTTAGGAATAAACAAGGGTATCTTTAAAAATTTATAACATTAATTTTTATAGCAAAAAATCGTTATATTGATAAAAAATATAAATTTAAATAATAGTAATAGAAGTACAAATATTTAATGACATTATACATATCAATAGTTTAGAGTTGCGATAGTTATTAACTAAAAATAGATTTAGGTAATGATCATTAGGAAATTATTTTTATAAGAAACATTTTCGAACTTCCAATAATCTAATTTGCAATTTTATATGATCTTTGGCGCACCCATGAATCAAACTTTAAAGATTAAAAAGTGTAAACAAGATATTTTGTAGAAAAATCCTTTTTAGGGCCTCGGGAACGTTTTATCAGATTGAATTTTATTCGCTTAACTTAATTTCATTGTCACAATGCGCAACTTACAAGTTTTTTTTTTCCATTTTGTTTAAGAAGGTAGTAATAGAAAACTTTAGATAGTATGACGTTCACTGATACAAAAACATACTTTAAATTTTTTGCACAAAAAAAATGTTTTGTTGTCCGTCGACTAATAAAGACATGTAAGTATACACTTTGGGGCCTTATTTTATTGAAATAAAAAGCATAAGTTGACTGTCCCAGCGATCTTTGTAATTGAATAAGGGTCAAAAAAGCCTTTTTTATTGACAAAGTTTACAATGAATATATTTTTACTATCTTAATTTTAATAATTTACAAACACCTCAAAAATAATGTACATCACAATACAAAAAGGCTTCAAGATTTCCGAAACTATAAATATTTCATGTTTTTTCTAAATCTAACCTAACCTATAGGGTTCTACACGATGCTACTGAAATAAATTCTGAAATGTTTACAGTTTCAGGAAAAAAAACAGTTTGGTCAAAATTAAATGATAAGTCTGGGAATACAATTAGTTTGGAAAAACGTTTCGACGAAATCAAAGGCTCCCATTTATAGGATAGTCAGATTCACCTATGAAATAATTGAGGTCTAAATTACTATGATCAAGTAATTAGGAATTAAGTTTATATATATAATAAAAATGAATCGCTGAATGTGTTGCTAAGCGCAAATCTCGAGAGCTGCTGAACCGATTTCGCTATTATTATTTTTTTATTGTGTTTGTTACTATCAAAAGATTTTTTTATGACAGAAAAAAACTGAAAAATCCACCGGGAATGTCAAAAATTCGCAGCGGGGCGAAGCCGTTGGCGGGCCGCTAGTTGATTATTTAATAAACTTTATAATTATGATACCTACACTAGGCGCAGCCTGTTTGGTACCAATACACGAAGCTATTTTGGAGATTTTTTAACATAGCAATTGATTTATCTGTAAATGCCCCATTTATAAGGAAAGAATCACCAGGCCAGTCGACAGAGGCATCCTAATCGCAGATAGCTGTGACAACTGCTCGGGGTTGCCACGTTACAGAAGTATTTATTATATGGCAATACAATGGCTCTTTATGTATTACCTTTGCTTGTAATTGGTTGGAACTTTATCGGCGAACATAACATTATTTAACACAAAATGTTACGTTATGGTTTTGTTTTTAACTCAGCCACCATTACTGTCAAGTAAATAAGAGCTATTATAACGTTGACAATACGATGCAATGTCAAAAGCAATATGATTTTCTCGAATAGAATAGAGGCCCTGGTTTTAATGTCTAAATCCATTCAACTATTAGTGGGTGATTAAGAGTCAATCATTTAAGCACCTAAACAATAATCCTAAAACCATTAAATTAGTAAATTCATTAGTTTTTTAAACTTTACATTATGTCATATTTGTCGCAATCATGTCACTTTTTCACAGATAATGACGCAGATAAACGCTATGAACCATTACACATACAAAAAAAATATAAGGATATATTATATAGATTTGAATTATATTTAATACACAGATAGTTCACGTATCCTGTATAAGAAAATAATAATATAATACATAAGCGGACATTGTCATGACGTCGTTTTAGGTGACTAAAGTACCGTCTGAAATACTATTGATTGCCAAGTGACATTAAGTTCGAATTTTTAAAATTATCGGCAACCCTATCGCCTCTCTCAATGCTAATCGCATCGTTTGTCACGGAGCGACGCAGATTACTCGCGTGCGTCGGATAATATTGTCCCGCCACTGAATATGCACCCGCATCCGATAAAAGAGCGATTAAACTCGCAACGGTATGGAAAAATGCGGTCAAGTACGACTCACACTTGGTTATTTTTTTCTTTAGGCTTTTTAACTATAACTGACGCTAAATTTTCCGCTACTATGTATGTATTATCGGTTTAGCGATAGAATAAAATGAAACTATAGCTCAGAAGAAGTCTGTTTTGTATCTTTCGGGTAGGGCACGCTAAAAAGTATTACTGAAGGCAATACTAAAATGTCATGATTTCTGCAAACTAAATCTGCCCAAACTATTTTCTGCAAAATCAAACTGCCCAAAAAAACTATTTTCTGTAAGCTTAACCTAGCAAAACAGTTTTGTACCAGCTAAAATACCATTAATCCTCAAGCTTATTTTAGTTTATAATCACTAAGAATGCGTCGATGCGCGTCGTCCGATATCTAATAAGCACCCAACCAGAGATGGTTCCCTATGGCACGGCACCGACTAAACCAACTTGGTACGTCCTGTTGAGTTTGAGCAGAATAGAATAGAATATAATAGAATAGAAGAAAAATAGAGTTTGCTTGTTGTAACTCGCAGTACTTATTGGTGCCCCGTAAAGGTTTTTACTTTTGCTTTTTATCTCGTCATCATCTAGCTAATTTAATTTATTGACATAAAGACCTACAGAATAATAAATGCCTTACTGTACGACTGAGTACCTAAATCAATATAGTATAACTCAATTTTTTAAGTTAATTAATATATGAATCAGCAGCAGTTATAAAATTAAAGTTAAACACAATTTAATTGTCCAATTGCCCCGATAAGTGTATCATAATTATTTTAATTACAGTGAGAAATTATTTAAGGTCAATTAATTACTGAAGTTATGAGTTAACTCCAT
This sequence comes from Acleris holmiana, assembly GCA_949316455.1. Classification (NCBI taxonomy): domain Eukaryota; kingdom Metazoa; phylum Arthropoda; class Insecta; order Lepidoptera; family Tortricidae; genus Acleris; species Acleris holmiana. The sequence goes on along the minus strand of OX438768.1, from coordinate 18,052,259 downwards.
TTCAATACAGAATTTGTGAAACTACGCCAAAAAACCCACTTTGTATAAATTTGTAGTTCAAAATACAAAATGGATTAATTTCACGTATCGCTATTACAATTCAAAAACAATATATGGGTCATACACACTCTTAAAAACAAAAGTTGTCTGTCCTGTTGTCAATAGTTAAGAGCTTGTGTGCATATAAGTTATGTTTTTATATGATAGGTCTTTTTGCGGGAATGGGCTTAGCCAGAAAATCAGGCCTTAAAAACGTTAACTTTCGGTGTGTCCACAGGAAAGACGGTAACCTAAATCCGTGTATGACCCATATTTCACGCATCGTATTCCAAAACTAATAACAATATACAGCCACTACAAATCTAAGCCCGACACCGATTCGCCAAATTGTTGGCATCTTCGCAAAAAAAGTACCGGAACAACCAATAAAACAGTAGTTTATCAGGCGTTTCGAAAAATAATTCGTTGGGGTAGAAAAGTAAAATTTCCCCGTCCGTGTACGTACAAGTTTTACGAGCAAACATTGGAAACAACTGTTCCCTTGGGCCGTGACGCCGCTGTAGATAGATAGACGATTGTCTCAGATGAGGATAGATGCCGTGTTGACTGGGTAGGCTTCTTTTTAACCTTTGAGCCAAACAGTGGTGTTAAACATTTGACGCCTACTTATGTTTTTCTGCAGCATCGTAGCTCTTAAACGCATGGAACGACTTGAACGCTTATAAAAATAAAGATAGTTTGTGTAAATGAAATGGGTAAGAGTTAAGTTTAATAAAAACTGGTTGGGCGGTTTTACGAGTAGGTGCTGTAAATTACTATGAATATGTTATTTCATATAACAAATACAAAAATTCTAATTAAAAAAAAAGCATGGAATTGGTCACATGAGGACTCTTTTATTCGTCGGTAAATTATGCAGTGAATCTACTAGCGCTTTGGAGTTGTCCGTTCGTGTTTGACCATCATTGCTGAGAAGAAGCGCCGCAAGAAATTCAACAGATAATCATCGCAATTGGAAAAATAGTGATTCAATCAGTTAAGGCCTAGAAAATTTTCTTAGCACCTTGGCTAAAGACTATTTTTTTCGAGAATACCCTAAAAAAAAAAGGTGACTTTTTTTGCTGCAAAAATGATCTACTAGAAAAAGCCAATCACCCTGTTCATCTATAAAGTATTCTAGAAAGTTTACTTTCCTTGAATCTTTATTTTTATAATAGGCTTAACTTTGCCATATTTAAAAATAGGGTAAATAACAAAACAACAAGCTTTTAAAACCTGCCCTATGTGTTTTGATCTTGTAATCTATTATACACCTAGCGACCCGCCTCGCTTCGCTCCGGGTTAAAGTATTAGCCTTCCTCTTGAATCATTTTATCTACTAAAAAACCACATCAAAATCCGTTGCGTAGTTTAAAAGATCTAAGCATACATAGGGACAGACAGAGGAAAGCGACTATGTTTCATACTATTAAAGTGATGTTCAATCTAATTAAAAAAAAGATCGCCATTAGCCATTGTTTTTTTTTAATTAATCATACAAACAAACATGTCAAAAATATTATCCCCCTTTTTCGGTAGTTTGACCAAGTACCATTACAATTTTTGCATTTGTTAGTCCTTTACCTCAAAAGCATAAATTCCTTGTGGCGATTCATCGAATCGCATTTCACCTTGAATGAACAAAACTTCAATAGAATGTTTTACTTGAAGCAATTTTTCGCGTGGCTTTTTACATTAGTATTATTCTGCCGTCCTTAAACTAAAAGGCGACTAAAGGATCATACGACCTTTTTGAGTTATCTATACAGCGCGATTCAGCTAATTATTAGCTATCGATCTATCTAGGTTTGGTGCCAATATCTTTAAAAACCACCGAGATACAGCCTTCACACTAGCGGCTAAATGACGATTTTTTGGGCTATTGCCACTAAAAAGGCAGTTATTTGACACTTGCTTAACTTGAAGGTGATTAAAGGTTGATAGCTGCCAATTTTACGTAATACTGTACAAGACTTAAAGGCGGCTATTTGATTTTCAACGACTTAAAAGCGGCTTTTGGACTTTTGCCGCCTTAAAGCTTATAAACACAATACTCACCTGCAAAGAGGTCACAGATTAAAAGGCGGTCAATCCGTGTATACTTAAGAAAAAAGCGGTTAATGTCCAATAGCCACCTTATTGTTTTGTAAATAAAATTTAATTTTATCAAAATACATACCAAAAATGCCGTCACGGCTTTATAAGCTAGCAATAATAGTAATAAAAATATATCCCTGCTTAATTAAATCACAGCTACACGATATTGCCTAACTAGAAGGCGGCAAGGCGACCCCCGCGCAAGAGTCTCGTTTGAAATTTTCTGCAAGTTCCAAGTATTGTATCTCAGTAAATATTGGGTATTCAGAAATAATCCAAGAACCGTATTGTAGCGAATTTAGTCTCTTTATTTTCTTTATAGTAAAACTTCGCTGTTAAAACCAAAGTTTATAACATACAGGGTGCCCCAGATATTGACGTAAATATTATTACATACCCATAGTTTTAAGTTTCTAATACGTTAGTTAGTTTTAATTTTCTTATCTGTTAATTAGTTTACAGGTATTAAGGTTTGAATGATTGTTATAAAAAATGTTACCTTTGCCTCCCTTGGCTAAAATTACCTATAATTCGTAATTCTATTTGATATTTAATTCTCAATGACGTAAGTAAATTGTATTAAACTATTATTCCAAAATATTGACGTATTCAGAATAAATTCATACTTTCTAAGCCATCACTATATTTCTCGTTTTTCATTCAACAACTTATGACTTTTCGTACAGGAAAAATAAATTCTTTCGACCAAGGTGGCATGTTCTCAAAAGTTGGCGCAGTTAAACAAAATTTCGAAATTGTGTACAAGTTCTACCTAATATGGGTAAAAAATAATGTTACAGCTTGCTTTTCTTCTAAGTGACCGAATTCAATCGGTTCAATTTCGTACCCATCCGAGGTATTCAGGAAATCTTGGTTTGGGTCGTTTATTGCAATATTAAGTACTAGCGACCCGCTCTCGCTTCGCTCCGGGTAAATTATTACACATATAAACCTTCCTCTTGAATCACTCGATGCATTAAAAAAAACCGTATCAAAATCCGTTTCGTAGTTTTAAAGGCATAAATAGGGACCGACAGCGGCAAGGGACTTTGTTTTATTATGTATGTATTTTGTTGTATTATGTAGTGATATTTTTAAACGTTCAGACCTAGTTTTAAATAATATATCTACGACATATTCAACGGTCATCGTCAGAAAATCGATTTCAGCCCAGAACCTTTTTAAGTTTAGGAATCAAAAAGAAGTCGCTGGGGGCCAAGTTTGGACTATACCGTGGGTGAATAATAGTTTAGAACCCAGATTCAAAAGCAACAGCCTCGACAATATGAGCAGTATGCACAAGGGCGTTGTCGGGCAGAAGCAGAACATTCCTGGGTAATTTACCCGCATCTTCTCTTTGATTACTTTCTTTAACTGCCGTTAAATATTAGCGTAGTACTGTCCTGTGATATTTACACGCTCTATCTCTATAATCGATCAGTAATATTCCTTCAACATCCCTGAATGTTCTGGCAAAGAGCTTGTCAGCTGAAGGAACGACCTTGAACTTCCTGTGGTGAGGTGTTCCTTTAATGTGCCACTGCATGGACTTTTGTTTGCTCTTTCGGCCGTAATGATAAACCCATCTCCAGTAACAATCTTTTGGAGTACCTCATCAGGATTTTCATTGCATAGCTCAGTTAAAGTCAGATCAACAAGCAACAGGAATATCTTTCTGAAGCGTTGTCAGCATTCGCGGCACCCATTTCACACTAACTTATGTATGATAATGTTAAGATGGTCAAGGACGATATCGTTATACAGTAGAAGTATACATTAATTAATAAGAATTGGTTGTTTGAGCTACCGATTTTACCTTCACTCGACCATTCTCCAATATAATTTTCTCCACTTTTTTATACATTTTCCTGTGAAGTAGCTTCGACAGGCCCTGCAGGTCTAGGGTCGTCATCGTTGCTTTCCCTCCCACGTTTAAATTCACTTGACCACTTTTGAATTTTAGATAGTGAATAAGCAGACTTATGACATTCATAAACATAAACATAATCCATCCGTCTCCTGATATTTGTATTTAATTTAATTAACATTGTAAATCACTCCTGTAATCAAGTTTATTAGGTAATTGCAGAAAATCAAACCATCGAATATTTGAATTTTATTCAACTTTTTAAAATTTTAATGAATGATACTTAGCGGCCGTATTAAAAAGTTTTCTAAAAAGGTTAAAAAATATCAATACCGAGAGCTTATTGAAGGTCCCTCGCATTATTATGTATAGGCTGTATTTATTTATATATGGGTTCAGCTGAAAACCAGCGCTGCTGCTTCGGCTGCAGCACTGAACATGTGCTGCAGCCAGAACAAAAGCTGGGTCCTATTTGACTTCACAGTGCAGTGCAACAAATATGGTCGAATTTTGCTTTTTTGTACCTAATAATAATATGTCCGTTCTGTTGTAGTGTATTTTGGCCAGTAAATTAACCTAGTGAGTTATAAATTTTCTTAGGACTGCATTTAAATTTCCAGCTTTACAGTTCTCAAGTATTAGAATTACAAATTACATATGTTTTTAGCCAGCGGAAGCAAGGGCTAAAAACATCACGTACCGCAAGGTTATTTATTATTATCATGAAAACCATTATAACTATTAAGTTAATTAATATTATTAGAAAGTTAAAACTAAATTCTTGACCGGTATGGAAGAGGTTTTCTTATACGTAATATTTGCGTTAAATTCTGGGACACCCCTCTATTTAATAAAACGGTAATTTTGCAGTTATTTTACGTATTACGCAGGTAGCACAACTTTCTTTTCCTTGCATAATGTAGTTTCACACTCCTCTAAGGGATCCAAATAACATTGTGGCAGTAACTTCCCCAAGTCATTGGAGATAAAAACATATTTTGATTGCAATACATAACAAAAAAGCAGTTATTGTGATTTTTTCTGCAATTAACTGCCTTTTTCTCAAGCATTGAATATTAAAACTATATGTCAGATTCCACCTCATTTACCTTTTCTTAACTAGAAGGCAGTTAAAGTCGCGTGGCCGTTTTCTAGTCATGTATGTTTGCATAGTTTTAACTAGACATACATAGCTAAAAAGTGGCTATGTCATATAACCGCCTTTTAGTTATGTTTTCTATATAATTTTTGATATATTTGTAAAATGTAACGCGGATAACCTAAATTACTGAGCTAGAAGGCCGCTAAACATACTTTAACCGTCATTAAGCTATGTAAAGTATTACATTAAATCAACGGGTCCATAGCTAAAAAGGAAAATTAAAGATTTTACCAATAAAAAATGAGTAAAAAAATATCAAATTCATATAAAAATATAAAGCAACCCTCATTACTTAGTATATAAAAAAAATTACATCGATATCGTGCACCAGTTTGTAGAGACATAGATTCAAACGTTTTTTGGCCATAACTCAAAATGACCCTCTTGCATTTAACGGCTTTTTAGTTTGAGGACGGCAGTATTGTTTTGTAATATTTCATTTTTCGTGTAGTATTTTACCCTAGATGCATTTCGTTGCGATCAATGTACATTTGGAACTCTATTTAATATGACGCATTAATTGATGTTCGCACTAAATTTCTGGATATTTTTTTTAAAAACGTGATTTGTATCTGTAGTTTCATGTATGTGCTATCAAATTCATCATCGTGTTCTTACCGCGACACGACCGTCTCCTGCAGTGGGCGCGAAGAATTTTGCTATCTTTAGTATGAAATACTATTGATTATTGATAATAAAATGGACGATCGACACTAAATGAAACAGTAAAATAAGCGAAAATAAAATACACGATCGAGGTGAAATGCAAATCGGTGCATCGTTACAAGAAATTCATGCTTTTGAGGTAAAGGACTAACAAATTAATTTTTGTAACAAGTGTATAAGGTCCTCAAGATGGCGTGAGAGCAGAAGCGACTTTTTCTTACGGCAACGATACGTGACTGGAGCAAGACAGCGAGTTTGAGCTAGACACGTAGCGCCCGAATTGTACTCTGACATCGATGGCAAGGTAAACGTGTTTTGTTATGAATATGTTTAGAGAGGTTACAATAACATTGAAATTTTTGTCTCAAAGTCTCAGTGTTTGATGTTTTTCAGAAACTCACTTCATAGAATGTATCACTTCGCAGAATTTTCATTTCATAGACAGCTAATTTCTGCTGAAACCATAATGTTTTCAGGTTACTTTTTGGTGGTCACAGATCTAACCTAACCTAACCTTTCTAACTCATGCTTAATATAATCTTAAAACATTAAGGTTACAACAGAAATTTAGCTTTCCATGAAACGAAAACTTTGCAAAGTGATACATTCTTAAAATGAGTTTCTGTAAAGCAGTGTACAACCGTTCGATAATACAGTACATGAATTGAATAAACGTTCAGACGACCACAAAGATAAGTATACATTTTTGGAACTTATTTCAATGGAATAACGTGCTCGACTGTACGAAATAGTTTTAAATTTAATTAGAAAAGTTCGTATTTATCTTCCTGTCTCAGTTACCTACTTTTTGTGTCCATTGATAAACTTATTGGGAAAGAAAGACAAAAAGGAACTTAACCTAAAATATACTACACCAGAAACCTTATTCTTCTTTGTATGTACGGCTATTTTTTGATTGATTGTTTTCGTTTCTTGTATTAACAACGTTTATTTAGCCGAAGTCAAGTTTTTGAAATTCACTAAGAAGTTACTAAAGAAATAATTCCATGGAAATCACACGCGAGGACGATAGTTTGATTAAAAAGTATTTTACTCTGGTGGACTAAACAGAAGCATAGCTAACTTCTGTCAAGACTGTATTATAAACGATATGATAGCTCTTAATAACTTGACAGTTATGTTGGCCGAGGACAAAGTAAAATAAGGCTCTTGTACCAAATCTTAACGATACGTAGATACTAAGAATAATCCTCTTTAAGTTACAGTTTGCTATGTCACTAAACTTTCTGTCATATTTAAATATCACAGTGAAGTACTAGAAGTTTACCGTTAGGGCATGGATTCCCAAATTCCGGAATGTCGGACCGACTTATCCGATATTACAATTCCGGAATTGAATGGTAGAATATCATCGTTTCACTACCTCAACGTCGTATCGTATCTCATTGAATAGGAATATGACTATTTTTCTATCAAACTGTTCGATCAGATAAGGGGTTGAGAAAGTAAAGAGACGAAATATCAAAATTCTGGAATGAAATTTGATTTCAAATTATCTTTTGTTTATCTGTGAAAGCGTAATAAAACAGGCAAAGTTACTTTCACATTTAATTTTATAATATAAGTATGGATGAGCATTTTATTGATTAAGAGGTATGCGGTTCAATAATTTTATTAATCTTGAAACATGAAGCAAATAAATGTAATGGAAATGACAATACAGAAAGAAGTAATAAAAAACCGTTTATCAAGAAGAACCCTTGACAATTCAGACGAGATGTCAACCTAAAAGAACCAAAGGTCAAGTTATTGAGATCGATTTTTTTAGATCTGAGTTTTTTGTACCTAGTACTTATTAATCAAAAACTATCCACAGTAGCATTTGCACGTCGTACTGTCACCAGGGCCTATATTCAGGTGCGTTAAAACAATATCGTGTTTGACTCGTTTAAAAATCGTTTATGTCACAGTCGCCATTATTGTACTTGAATAGAGGCCCTGGGCCTCTATTCAACTGCGTTATAACGATATCGTTTATGACCTGTTTCCGTATTGTCAACGTTTTGATAACTCTTATGTCATTTACAATAATGGCGACTGTGAAATAAACGATTCTTAAACGAGTCAAACACGATATCGTTTTAACGCACCTGAATAGAGGCCCTGAATTATGCTGTACTCATTGTTATTTTAATTCTGTTATGACCATATTCTTGCAAATTTAAATAATTATAATCCGTGTCGTTTCCTGGTTAGAGTAGTACTACCTACTTCATGTCTTCCCGTGGATGTCGTAAGAGGCGACTAAGGGAATAATCGCTAGAAGTACCTGTTAGGCGATGGGCTTGCAATCTGTCACGATACACTTGTAAATATCTTAGCCTAATTGTACAAAATGTGGTTATAAAAATTATCAACAAGTCATTTAGAGTAGTTGGCATTTCTGTAGCTCTGCCTACCCCACTTTGGGAATGAAGGCATAATGTTATGTATGTATGTAAATTATTATTCTATTATATTCGTAAATACGAGCACTATTGTGTTCCGGTGTAGGGATAAAGACCAGCGACGAAATGACAAGCATCTACAGGCATGCCATCTAAATCCTTAGGATGGGCAAGGCATTTGCTGTCTTAAAATTGTAATCTTAACATTTTTTATATATTTTTTATGGCAGAGAGAAGGTACACGAGCACTCAGGCCACGTTCTGATGGTAAGTGGAATCTAAGACCCATATACATTTGAATTCTCAAGACTGTACTCCTACAACCTCATATGATTTTCATGTTTTTCAATGTTTAATTTTCAATTTCTAGTTACTTATGACTCTTTTGAACCTTGCGTTGGACACAAGGCACAAGCTTAGCTGACTTTGTGAATCTGATTCCAAAATATGTGTATGTGTACATTAGTGAAAACTTTATTGGCTTGTGAGCTACCATTTTTTGTCATAATATTTTATGTACTATTGTATGCTGTTTGTTTTCATTAAATAAAATAAAATAAAATAAAATAAACCTCTACTAACAATGCGTAACCTGTTGATTGGCGGTAGGTTAATAGATAAGATGGTGGTAGCGATCCGGACGGACCGTGCACAGGGTCCTACCACCACTAAAATGTACATAGAAACGTCTTGGGCCTCTGATTCCACCTACCATCAGGGAGCTTGTGTGTTCGTATACCTTCTACATGCACTTTAAATTACACCTTTTTAAGTTCACCAATTGTACTTTTAGGCAGAAAAAACCGGGCAAGAGCATGTCAGACCATGCTCAGTGTAGGGTCCCGAAGCCGTTAAGTACTACAAACGTAAAAATTAACAAGTAATAACTAATTTTCTATTTAAGGTCAAGTGGTGCCGTCTTAGATGATTTTAGTTGATATAACCATTATAATCACTTGTATCTCAAGAACCAATGACATAAACGGATTACTTAATCGAAAAACTGTTTTGACAAACCCGTAATATTTCTATAGGAAAGACGAGAAAAAAATAATACCCCACACGTTACGTGTACAGGAAGTACCCTACTTTTTAATCTTTTTAACTTTTATTGTACCCCATTGTTGGCGTGACTTATATGCATATTAATGCCAAATTACAGCTCTCTAGTACTAATAGTATCTGCGCTAGGCTGCGGACGGACGGACGGACATGGCGAAACTATAAGGGTTCCTTGTTTGACTACGGAACTCTAAAAAACATGTCAAGCAGGTATCAATTTAGGGCTTCGTATCTAAATGTCAATAAAAGTATCTAATTGTATTATTTCTGTATTATGATATTTATGATTAAAAACGCTTTGAAATAATTATTTAGTACCCATTTTATTACTATACGACAGACAGTCGTCTGTCCGAATGTCACAGCCAATTAGCTCGAGATCTACTGGACCGATAAAGTTGAAATAATTAATGAATTTTAAACATAGGGGTTACTTTTCTTAAATAAGCAAAAAATAAAATTAACTTGTACCCTATCACAGGTCAAATTAAAAAACTTTTTATTCCTATCTCAAAAAAAAAATAGATAAAAAGAAACAGCTTTTAACTTAATTTAGAAAATGGATGAAAAATTACAACCTCTTACCGCCCACTATCTCCGAAACTACTAGGCCTAAAATTTTGAACAATACATCTTTACCCATTAATAATAGAACAACCTATAACAAGTCTATGACATTTAAAGTACGAACTTTGGAACGACCTTCCCCTTAAAATCAAAGCAAGCTCCTAACAAGTATTCGTTTAAAAAGAAAGTTCGCGAATTTCTTAGCAGGTAGAATTGGCATCATCTTGATATTAAGATTGCTTTATCTGAATTATTTTTTGTTTATCCTCATATTATTATATATTATACATTTATATTATACGTTTGTGTTATTATTTTATTAGCGCAATATATGTATTTATGTTATTATAGCTTATTGATATGTAAGTGTATACACGTGTATTAGTTACACCTTATGTTGCACCGTCACTACAATCTCTGCTTTGCCCAAAGGTCAACTGGTAGAGAATGCCTTACGGCATTAAGTTCGCCTATTGTATACTAAGTGTATTCTTTTGAGCAATAAAGATTAAATAAAATAAATAAAGTAAAATATGACATTTCTTATAACGTACAGAACCGTCGAGTTGAACCCGCACTTGTTTGGTCCACTTTTTACCACCGTAACTATTTTGGTTGTACTGTTATATGTAGTTGCAACATTGCCTTGCATTCTCAGTATGCAGTGATTTCTACTTTTACTGTTATTTCTAATGATGAATTTTCTTCCAGATAAAACCAGTAATGAAAAAACCGGTACGGTAATATAATTAGTTACGGTTAAATTTACTATGCTATTTATGCAAAGCTATTAAGAATTTAAGATTCAGTTTTACTATGAAGTTTATGACTTTCTCAGAAATGTTCGTAAGTACTAGAAATATTTTATGTAAATATATACTTTATTTCCCAAATTACTTAGATAAACAGAGAAACTGGGATCTTAACTTCTTAATTAGTTGACTTTGTCTTTTAAATATTTGATTAGTTTCCTTAGTTAATAATTAAGGATTCGTATTCAATACCTTTTTGTTTTGACTTCTAGTGTTAAACATTTCAACTTAGATCTGTTAATGAAGAGAAAAAAACCTCTGAATTTAAAAACAAAACTCATTAGGTATCTTGATTTTTATGCATATATTTTTATGCATTTTATGGCGTTTCCTTCCTTTTTAATAGAATTCTAGGCATTTATTTAATTTTCTTTATATTAGGTTTTTAACAATAAATATTGAAGCATAAAAGTATAATAACAATTCTGATACAAAATATAAATGCTATAAAATAAATAATGGTTACTACCCACATGAACACTAAACCCACCTCTACACAAAAAAAATAACTCATCACTCCAGCTGCTGCTTTCCCGTAAATGTCTTTGCATTCAACATTCAGCGTGATACCCCACGCCGGGGCACGTAGCCTTTGCACAGACAGTTGCGAAGCGCTCAATGTCTTGCTGCGCAGATAAACTGTCCTCCGAGATTCTTTGAGAGACATAAATCGGTGTAGATTACGTTCCGGCACAATACGCTGACCGTTGCGGGAATTTTCTGCCTCTTATTTGGCCCAGCCCGTTGTTATGTATAGGTTTACGTATTTAACTTTCAATTGAAAACTTTGGTATATTATTTTGTATACTCGTATTATTTATAAAACAGATTAAGATAAAATGACGGATTTTAGAAAGTAGTTCTTTTCTAGGCTTCAGAAGTTAATGTTACCTATTCTGCTCTCTTTGTATGTCAAATCCAACATTTTTATCCTCTTCTGTTAGAAGACGACAGGCTAGCCTAGTTGGTAGTGACCCCGCCATCGAAGCTAGGGGTCCTGGGTTCAAATTCCGGTAAGGATAAATATTTTTGTGATGAGCACGAGTATTTGTTTCTGAGTCTTGGATGTTTTCCATCTATTTAACTATATATTATTTCTCTATAATAAGTAAGTTTATCGTTGTCTATTACCCATAGTACAAGCCTAGAGCTTAGTTTTGGACTAAGTAAATTTGTTCTGTGATTTATTTATTTATTAGTAATAAGGTTGATATTGCTTCAGTTTTATCTGAGATAGTGCCTTTTGGCTTAGGGGGACAGTATTTCCACTCGTGCGCTAGAGTTGCGTCGATGCGCGTCGCTTGATACGCACACAACTAAACGCAGTGTCTATACCGGCTCGGTCCGTCCTGGGCCTCTATTCAGGTGCGTTTAAACGATATCGTGTTTGACACGTTTAAGAATCGTTTATGTCACAGTCGCCATTATTGTAAATGACATAAGAGTTATCAAAACGTTGACAATACGGAAACAGGTCAAAAACGATATCGTTATAACGCAGTTGAATAGAGGCCCTGTTAAGTTTGCTTGTGGTAGTGGCGTACGATCTTCGAAATCGAAAATGTCTAAAGATGGGTCGTTCTTCTTTTTAACCGACAACGGCCGGTCCCCCGCAAATTAAACTCTATTTAATGGGTCTACATTGGCTTATGCAAAATTAGTCTTTCGAATTTTATTGTACAAATAACGATTTGAGATTCGATTCATTTTTCCGAAAAATTTGGCTTATAATTTTTTTGTTCATAATTGTTATTCATAATCATCGCAACTCCTCAAGTGAATTATACTGAAACCGTTCTGATTTTAGGACTTTTATTAACTAACTTACTCTTTAACCTTATTTACCAGTAGGATATTTTTTAAATCCTGAAAATAAACAGGTGTATTCTTAATTTTTTTATAAAGAGTGATAATTATGATGTAAAATGGTATGAGTTTTTTTATCAAGAGTGATCATTATGTTATTATGAGAAAAAAATCGGATGGTCGTGTGACATAAACCATAATATTTTAATCCAATTATTTATAGAGAAGGGAGGGAGACTCTTTAACGTAAAATATATTTTGATGACAATTTTATAAAAAAATGCAGTGGGATTTTTATTGCCTGTTTTTTTATAATTTAAATTAAACATATCAAACATTATTTGATTTATCGTTCACCAAACCTATCATCACCAAAATGCCCAGACACTTTACCCCCCAACCGACATGTTTCCCGTTTGTAATAAAAGCCTATAAAAGGTCAAATCCCTTCCAGAATTGCGTTTCACTTCTATATAACGTTTAATTCAGTTCGCTCCTCAAGTAAAAAGGTAGTGCTTGAACCTTTCAGCTGCCCTCCGCTTTGCGAATAAAAATATGTTAACCGAGCATTTATGTCGGTATTGTCAGCATTCAACGGGTTAAAAGGTGCTTCAAGATAATAAGTTATCACAAAATGATGGAAAAGGAAATCCAATTACGAAATCGTTCATCAAATTGTAAGAATTTCGTTTTCTTGTTTTTTTTTTGTAATGTACTTAACAATATTTTGGGTGAAAATAATACATAAAATAATTATTTAGTCGTAGTTACATGAAATAAGTATTAAAACCTCATTATATTGCGTGTTGAAAATCTGCTTTGTTATGGAGCACCTATGCTCATTTTGTTCTCATAAATTTAATGTAAGCTGAGCTTATGTCTATAGTATGTTTTTATTTTTAATTTTGCTCATGGTGAACGCAACAGTGCATAATGACACCTGTTTGTTAATTGGACTGAAACTCAATATGCCCAACTTAGAAAAAAGGGCATATGTCTTCTAGAATCACGTATGTATTAGTGCCGTTATTTCTTAAAGTATGGGGTTAAATTTGCAGTGACTATCAAATTGCACATGCGTCATTTTTTATTTAGAAGGGCAGAAATGTTTTCAATCCCAGAGCGCTAAAGTGGAATGTAACTATTTTAGACACTATCTCCTTATCCCAAATTCCCAACACAAGGTGTAAGATTATGATCGAGTAAAAATTTATCTAACACAATTTGATGACACGTTTTTACTTTTAACGATGTATTATGACAAATTGGCTGTATGACGTGACAGGCACAAATCATGTGTCAATAAAAAATATCGTTACATTTTACTCGGAAAAGTGAATACACGTGTAACACTGCTCGTTGATCAATGACAAGCTTGGTACGGGGGGTATTGAAATAAAACATCGGGGTTTTCCTTATTTACTCGTTAAAGGCATAATATACCATTTGTACAAAGGCTTGAATGGTAAAGAGCTGTAACATTTAAGAGTCGCCAGAACGTTCGCGTCCCATAAAAGTACTTTAATTTCAAGTTTTAAATGCCTCATGAGATAAAAATACAGCTTAGGCATTATTTTAGGGTTCCGTAGTCAAACTAAGGAACCCTTATAGTTTCGCCATGTCCGTCCTTCCGCAGCCTAGCTCAGAGACTCTAAGTATTTGAAAACTTCAATTTCAGCTTTCTAAGCCACGCAAACAAAGGGGTAAAAAAAAATGTTGTTTTTTTTTATAAGTGTACCTCTCTTACACGTAACGTGGGGATGTTTTTTTTTCTCGACTACCCCATAGTGTGCAGTGTCATTGAATAGGTCTTTCAAAAATATTGCGGGTGTGTAAATTATTTTTTTCGATTAAGGGATCCGTTTATGAAATATTAAGCTTTAAAGCGCTAATTTTTGTTAGATTCAAGTGTATCTAATCGCCTGTATCTCAAGAACCAGTGATGTCTTCTTAGTTGTCATAGTTTTCCTTTACAACCCACACAATAGGGTAGACGAGAAAAAAATACATCCCCACGTTACGTGTAGGGGAGGGGTACCCTATTTTTTTTTTATATATATTATTGTAGTACCACTTTGCTTTAATTTGACATGACTATGCATATTAAATATTCATGTCAAATTACAGCTTTCTATTACTACGAGTCTCTGCGCTAGGCTGCGGACAGACGGATATGGATATGGCGAAACTATAAGGGTTCCTAGTTTGACTACGGAACTCTAAAAAACGCTTAATGTGACCTGTGGTGTGTACAAGTAGCCAACCTTTCCTTATCTGCGTTCAGTTAATTATTCTTCTACGATAGTTTTTTATTCCGGAAAATTGTATAGTACCCGAGGGTAGAGCAATAAATAACTTCCAAGCGGACGGTGTCGAAGGCAACAGCTTGTATAAAGTTATATAATAATAAAGTATCAAGGGAAAATCTTACACAAATTGACCTAGGCCCAAACTAAGCTCTAGGCTTGTACTATGGTTACTACGAGTAAACAACGATAAACTTACTTATAAAGATAAATATATATGACTAAGTACAGTTATATTTACTATATGTAATATAAACCGCAATGTTATGCCTTACCTATGTGGGATCAAAACAAAATGCTTTTCTAACTTATGTATTTTCCGAAAAATTAAATAGTTGATAAATCAAACTCCGTGCTTGAAATACAAATCAGTTCAAATGTTTGGGAGCTAAACTACCACAGTAAGACACATGGATAAACAGACGCATGATACATAGACACACAGATACACAGCACACAATCTAATATATAAAATTCTCGTGTCACGGTGTACGTTATTGAACTCCTCCGAAACGGCTCGACCGATTCTTATGAAATTTTGTGTGCATATTGGGTAGGTCTGAGAATCGGACAACATCTTTTTTTCATACCCCTAAGTGACATGAAAGAAAAAAAAATGCAGCGGGCGAAGCCGCTGGCGGGTCGCTAGTAGTCTTATAATACCCCTATTTTATCGACAGTGGTTAAAAACGATGTAACTTGTATTGAGGTCTTTTTTTTCACTTTATTTATTATACGAATGAAACGTATCAAGGATCTTTATTTCAATTATTAAAACCAATCAAGCGGATTAATTACCAAGATATTAAGTCAATAATCGTTCCTAATCACATTTATAATTAATGTACGTTTGGTTTGTAATATCAATTAATGCAATATTATCATATTGTATGTCCTTGATTAATTTAGGTTAATATAGCTTTAACCTCAAATTTAATAGTTAGTATTGCGTTTAGATTTTCCAATAGACATAGTAAACTTTAACAAAATGTCTAATCAAAGAAAAATATATTTAAAATCTGTCCATAAATAATTAAATACTGTTTTTGTTAAATAGGCACTGGGAAAATTTATAAGAATAATAAAGTGTATAATGTACAAGTTATTGCCCACGACTCCATCGTGTCTAGTTTTTCCGATTGTATAATATAACCTATATCCGTTTCCGGGCTATGAATAATTTCAGAAGGAAAAAATCGCGTTGATAGTTGAAGCGTTAGGATGAAATAAATAAATTCGCTTTTTAACCGACTTTAAAACAAGAGGTTCTTAATTCCGTCGCAATATTTTTTTTACAATAAATATCGAAAAGAATTTCACGTAGATTTTTTTTATAAGGACCTTTCGTTTACAGATAAATAAATATAACAAGTTGATCTAGTCCTAGACTAAGCTCTAGGCTTTTATTATGGGTACTACACAACGATAAACCTACTTATATAGGATATACATCCAAAACTCAGGAACAAATCTTCGCGCTCATCACGCATAATGTTTGCCTTTAGTGGGAATCGAGCCCAGGATCGCTGGCATCGTCATTAAGTAGAAGCAGGCAAACAAACAAACGTCTTTAAAATGGTCTCTTTATGTCTTAATTAACAGAAACAATACTACCCTTTTACATGTGCCAGGAATCTTAATAAAAACTTCGCTATCCACTGCTCGCTCAAGCAAAAAGATAACGGATTCCGCTTAACCTAAGCGGTACCGTAACCGGATTACTTTCGTCGCAACCCATACGTAAAAAGGTATAACGGGAAATCCCACCGCCCGACGAATTGTCACTTTTTATCCCGGACAGTGGTGCAATCACTCGGTCCAGCGAGCGGGTTAATTAATGAAATCTATTAACTTCCTCCTGAGGGACGAATCGGTAGGTTTTTTGCTAGAAAATCGTTTTTTTTTTGCTAAAAAATTGAGAAGGGTTTGGATGAATGGTTAGCGATTGGGTTGTTAATTTATTGAAAAAGTTTTGTTTTAATAAAAGTCTTTTATAATATGTTCGGTTTCTTAAATCGTGAAAAAGTACTTTTCATATTAATAAACATTGAACTATATAATAAGAGTGTGTGTTTGGTTTTTGTTTTGTCTATATTATAGTCCAACGCACTAGCTGATCGATGCAAAATTGAGTAAAGAGAGATATCCTGGAAACGGACGTAGCCTTTTTTTATTCCATTACTTGATGTTTTTTGTTTTTCTAGTTCTTAACGGCATCGGAACCCTACACTGAGCATGGTCCAACATGCACTTGCCCGGTTTTTTTCAACTCGGCTGCCTTTCCTATCCAGTATGTAAGATCTATTATTATGATAAAGGGTGAAAACCCAATTTAGAATAACAGCCCTGTCTCCTTTCTAATTCGTATTCAAAAGTCTAAGAATTATGTTTTTACTATAAAAATGTTAAAACTACACTATAAAACTTATTCTCGTCGTTCTTAGTAACGCTAATAGTTGTAAACAATAATATCATACCCAATGGGCAATATAATAATCCTCAATACCGAGACTCTTTTGGTATTTCTGGGATCGTAGTCCCTTATAACTTATTACGCTTGTCCTACCGTATCACAAATGCTTCTTATCATTTGTAATAAATTGGTTTTCAGCCGAATGAAATAACTAGTTTAACGTTCGTTATAACAACACTAAAAAGAACTAAATTTAAGCAGAAATGGTTTTAGGATAAACGAAAATTCGGATAAACGATGCATTAGGAAAAATGACGATTAGAATTTCTAATACAGAGCCCACGATTTTTGATCATTGTTACATACATACATACTATCACGCCTTCATGCCCAGAGTGGGGTAGGCAGAGCTACAGAAATACCAACAACTACAAAAATAATTGTTGGTAATTCTGTAACCACATTTTGCACAAACAGGCTAAGATGTTTACCAGTGTATTAGTGATCATTGTTAGTTATATAAAAAGCTATCTTTTAAAACTACGGCATTAATTTTCAGTTCCACGAGTTTTACTCTAGAACTTAACAAAAAGCCGTGCACTGTCATGAATGCCCTTATTTCGGCTTGCACCCGCGTTGCAGCGAGAGTGCACCGAGATTGCTCGGGGATTGATTTCGGATTTTGCTGCAGTTGTAATTTACCGAAAAAATCTGCACCTATACTGCAGTTGACATTTACTTCGGCTTTAAGATAAAATTACTGTTTTTCTATTTTCATTAATTTCATAGGCATTTTGGGGATTATGTACCTATTCAAAAGGCAAACACTGAAATTCTACAATTTTGTTATGTACGTCTATTACGACGTACAAACCTATTAAGTGCAATTTCGAGTAGAAAAAATCGACTGACAGAGAAAATAAAAAATATGAGAAATAAGGAAAACGAAACAGAAAGATTAACTTGTACCTTTCTTACAGTACTTACTTTTTTATAATATACAAATCAAACCATTAAAAAAAAACCGAGTAAAATAAAGCTTGTACTTTGTTCACCGTTCAACGGTATTTTAAATCCTTGCTAATAATTAATGAATATTATATTTGGAGTATCATTGGGTTGGTTAATAATAAACAACATCGAGAATTTAAAAAAGTTTTTTTTTTATATAGGTTGGAGTAGGCATTAGAGCACACAGTCCACTCTATGGTTAGTGGACATAGGAGCCTATATATCTATATTTAAAATCTTATTACAATGGCAAGGCTTCAAAATATATGGCCAACCCTGAAGACTTAGGGCCCTCGCATATTAAGCCACTAGTGGCGACCATATTAGGTCGCGTTAAGTGGCGGCGACTGGTATCCTTATGTGCGGGGACCCAAAATGTATGAAAAAACGCGTCCGCAACTTGTGGCAACCACTAGTCATTCTGATGCGGTCGCCACTAGTGGCTTTATGTGCGAGGCTTCTTAGATGGAATGCCTCTATGCTAGTTATTTTACCAGTTGTCTCATTCCCGTACTGGGATAATAACAATGCAAATTATATTGTGTGGCGGCGGGTCTATTTCGTTAGGCCGAAATATTTTTGGTCAAATGTTTCATTTTCTGTAACCGTAAATATTTCAGGATTTTATCAAAGCTAACCTAACTTAACCTAAAGGATTCTAGATACACGATGGTACTAAAATAAATTCTGAAATATTTATATAAATTACATTTAACCAAACATATTTTGGCCAAACGGCAGGCTCCCGTGTGGCGGAAGGTTAAGTAATAAGTTCTAAATCTTTTATAAATCAAGCTGGTAGCACTTTACTAAAACTTTAAACATCTATATTGTTTGGAACCAGATCATTTTAATTTTATACAAACTTTACAACTTTTATTTTGTTGTTTCTGTCGAAATATGTATTTATGCGTGGTCGAAATGAACTTGGCTGGTTTATAATACACTAGTTAGTTTTCTTCCTCGATTTTATCAGCATAGAATATTCGCTACATCTCACAAATTTACTAACTTACAAACAATCACACATACACACACACATACAAAACACACACCCACACACACATACACACACACACACAAACACACACCCTTTTAATATGATATCATATTAAAAGGGTGTTTTTTTTATTCAAATTTCAAAAGTTCTTTCCATCTACTATTATGAGACAAAATGATTCACGCATTACAAAACCGTGGCTATAATTACGTTAAATCACGTAAACTGAATATTAACATTGACAAATCACGCCGCGTCAATCAATTGAGAACAAAATATAATTTAACTACATGAATTATTGTAGTATTTACACGTCATACTCCCGTTTTTAAATACCTATTTTAATTAATTACCTAATTAGTTAATTTGGTAAAGGTACAAAATAACTGTCGGCAACAAGTTATCGCCGGATTCTGATGTGTCATATTTAATTAGGTATGGTCATATGATAGTAATGTATTCATAAGTTAAAAATAATCTTTTTTTTACTAGCGGTTATTTTTTGCTGTAAAATTGTAAATCACTTTACATTTTTCAAAATTTAAAACACGCTGATCAAAAGAATCAGACACGTTTCACTTTCACAGCCCATAAAAAAACTAGGAAAATATTGGTCCCCAGAACAAAATGTCGACTATGACGCCATAAACGATTTTAAAACACGTCAAACGCGATATTTTATAACGCAGTAGAATAAAGGCCCTGTACTAATATTCAAACCACTGATAAATGTGACAAATGTCAAACATTATCCGAAGTAACCAACTTTATCCACAGTCCCCACGTGGATATCGTGTTAACGAAAGGTGGAAACGACATAAAGGGGCCTTTTCCAAAAAAAGGGTACATCGTTAAAGACAAAAGATAAGAAAATTTAACTTTTCCATTTCGTCACGAAAATTAACATATGTAAATGTATGGCTAATTGTCGTGACGAAATGGAAAAAGTTAAATTTTCTTAACTTTTGTCCTTAACGATGTACACTTTTTTTGGAAAACGCCCAATTTTAGACATGTAAAAGTACCTACAGAGCAACAGGGGCACTTTTCTGCGCAATAAAACTACATTGATTTTGACATGTAATCATATAATCAACGTAATGACAACTCTTATTTAATAAATAAAAATCCGGGGATAGTGTTGAACAAATTTACCTTATTCCAAACTAAGCTCTAGGCTTGTACTATGGGTACTAGACGACGATAAACTTACTTACATAGAGAAATACATACTTAAATATATAGGAGACATCCAAGGCTTAGGAACAAAATTAGTCACGCCCATCACACAAATATCTGCCCTTACCGGGATTTAAACCCGGGACCACTAGCTTCGTAGGCAAAGTCACTACCAACTAGGCTAACGTGTCGTTAAAGCTTACCAGTTATGGCGGCTGAGTCAAAACAATACGATAACATTACATGTGATGTCAAAAGCAATGTGATTTTTCCGTATAAAATAGAGCTGGGCTGGGACTCTACACGGTAATAACGATATCGTATTGTCAACGTTTTGATAACTCTTGTGTCATTTACAATAATGGCGACTGTGACATAAACGATTCTTACACGTGTCAAACACGATATCGTTTTAACGCACCTGAATAGAAGCCCTGTAGAGGGTCTACTCGAGATCCATACCGCTAAGTTATCGATTTTCGAAAATCAACAAATTGTTATAGGATGGTGTAAGCTGATGACAGAATGCGTCGACTGCCTATATCTACTCCATGCATTTCGAGCCTATAGAAAACTGGTACTGGTACTTTAGTGGTGGTAGGACCCCGTGCAGGGTCCGTCCGGATCGCTACCACCATCTTATCCATTAACCACCCGCCAAGCAACAGTGTTCGCATTGTTGTGTTCCGGTGTGGGGATAAGACAACCGGTGAAATTACTAGCATAGAGGCGTTCCATCTTGGTCCTCAGGGTTGGCAACGCATTTGAGGTCTTGGGATTGTAGTCTTGAGAATTCGAATGTCTATGGGTCTCGGATTTCACTTACCATCAGGTGGCCTAAGCGCTCGTGTGCCTTCTCCTTAAAAAAAAAAACTGAAACTTTAGAAGCGGTGGCATCTCGCTAGGCTTACGAGTACCAGGGCTGGAATTCTACAAGGTAATAACGATATCGTTTTTGACCTGTTTCCGTATTGTCAACGTTTTCATAACTCTTCTTCGTTTCCTTCGTTCGTTCGTTCGTTTCGTTTTCTTCGTTTTTACAATAATGGCGACTGTGACATAAACGATTCTAAAACGTGTCAAACACGATATCGTTATAACGCAGTTGAATAGAGGCCCAAGTCAGCAGCAATATGAAGAATAAAGTTTTATTATTCATGTCATGTGCTACATAAAAATAAAACTAAGTATGCCATGTGTTTGACGGGGTGTTTCACAGTACATTGATGCGGGGATGATATAAATATTCATGCTAGAGTAAGAGAAAACGCGGCGCAGCGGCATGTTAATGTCGCGGCTTAACACTGCGTTTTGGTACAAATTATAAGCGACTAGAGGGTTTCAGTTTCTTTACACGTATGCGAGTGTAATTTGTTTGACGCTATATTTTATCTTTTGTTTCCGATGGGGTTTGAATATTGAAAAAAAGCTTCTATGTCCAGTCTGTGCGTTGTCAGCCAGTTAGTCTGTAAAGGATTTTTTTAATATGTATACGTAATGGAACATGGCATTTGACAAACAAGTGAGCCAATACCTATGTAGTAAAAAATTCTAACTTCTAGAAACTAGTCGTTGCGACTTCAAATTACTTAATTTGATTGAGCTAATTGATCTTTAGGATTTATTTTTACGACTTAAGATATTGGAAAATAGTATGCACCGTAGACTGAAAACATCTAGTTTAAGATACAATTTTGATACAAAATTAGTTAACACAAACAACAAGAACCTAAAAATTACTTCAATAATATAAATTTTCTTATGTGATCTGAATAGCATGGTATACGAATCTTAACAAATTCTGAACAGTAATTATGTACCCTTCTTGATATATTATCATTATTTATTTATTTATTCAGCTTTCATATGTATACAATTTGATCGTCCCAAATCGCTTCAGCGTCTGTTTCCGCGCCCGCTACCACTTACAACTTTTCCCAAACCGTAATAAGGGCGGGGTAATTCGGCGTGTACTCCACTCGTGCGGCGCCGGCTGCTCCATACTAGTCGATTTACTAGTTACGCGAGCGCAAATCTCAATCTAAATATGCGTTTAATTTAAAGGGGTTTAGCTTATGTTATTATAGAGTGCAAGAGCGGAATGAAATATTAATTATATCTAGGAATACGAGTGCAGTTTCAGTTTAAAATAATACCATTTGTGTGTTTCTGTGCTATAATAATACACTTACTCAAGAAGGTTTGTGTTATAATATTATTATAACACTCACTGGTTAAGTAGTACTACGAGCGCTACGCCGTAGCCCGTAGCAAAGCTCTTCCACCATGAAGCATAAATCTGCGACAAGTAGTGTGCCTGCCTAGTGCTAGCATTGAATAAGTTAAACTGGGCCTCTATTCAGGTGCGTTAAAACGATATCGTGTTTGACACGTTTAAGAATCGTTTATGTCACAGTCGCCATTATTGTAAATGACATAATAGTTATCAAAACGTTAACAATACGGAAACAGGTCAAAAACGATATCGTTATTGCCGTGTAGAATCCCAGCCCAGTTTAAAATATGTTTCAATTAATAATAATAATGTAATGTAATGTTTTTATGAATAAATAAAAAAACTAGACATTTATGACATTTGATTTGTGAAACTTTGGGATAAACATGGGATATACTCTTAAAAATAGTCCATATAAATATAAAAATTAGAATTAGTCTTATGTCTTTAGTAACTATATTGTTCTCAATCTATGACAGTGGTCACTACTATAATAATTTATTTATGTATATACACTGACGTAGAGACACGTGCCGTCGCGGTTTGAAAACACTTTATATTTGGAAGCAGTAGTCGAGCTGTTTTTAAAGTTCCGGTAAGCTAAAACTAGTATTGGAAAATAAATAAATAAATAAACAACAAATGTTACGGAAAACCTTAATACAAGTTCACCTAGTCCTAAATAAGCCATGGGCTTGTACACGATGGATACTAGACCACGATGTACCTACTTAAATGTATAGATAAATATATACTTAAATTCGTAGAAAACCTCCAAGACACAGAAACAAATACTCGTACTCATCACACAAATATCTGCCCCGACAGGGATATGACCCGGGACCGCTAGTTGGCGGGGTCACTACCAACTAGGCAAACTTGTCGTCAAATAGTCTCATAGATGACAATTTACAATTTTATTGTTAGCAAAACAATATTACTTTAAATTAAAAATCAAGATTTTAAGATCTAACTTTTTTGATGTTGTCGTCTACATAAATGTTAAAAAAGTCTCTCAGTGCCAGAATACAAGAATTACAAAATACCAGATTCTCAATAAAGTAGAGTCCCAGAACTGAACATTGTAGTATTGTTGAACCTCCTTACCCAATATTTCGAAGATGGTGTTCTGGGAATTTGGTAAAGACTAGTCTGTTATTATGAAGTTTTGTTATTTTGGGATTGAGCGAAAAATGTAACCGCCCGCAAACTAACTTTGATTGAAATATTATATATAGCCTATCTTACTCCTACAATTAAAACGAATCTAATGACACCTGATAATATTAAAATCCATGCAATCCATGGAACATGCATAAGAAATAGACATTCATACACTCGAAAAACACCCCCCTTCTGACACAGTCCCTCAAAAAGCAATCTACTTTCAACATATTTTTACATTCGCAAACCCACGTTCCAAATCATAAAACGCAAGAATCACTCCAATTTCTCGGAAACTATAAAACTGTCCGGCGCAAAAAAAAACCACGCTCTGAGCCCACATTCCCGTAGAATTTCCCACAATGTTCCGTGACAATGCACCTCGCGTGTCTCACGTACAAAAGAGAAAGCGTGGGTGTCATTTCGCCCCGTTATCCCCTTGAACGTGTCTGATAAACAAAACAACATCATTTTATCACCAGTTTTGCTAATTTTAATTCTACGGTGAAACGTTCAGTGCTCGTGACACGTCTGACGCGTTAAAAATATTTACAGTTGCAAGTTTGTGGCAGGGAATACGATAAGCGGTTACGGTTATTTCGACCCAGCGTTGCATTGGTGTATCTAAGCCATAACCACATTCGTGGGGTAATTTATTACCGTCACCTTTTCTGTTTTGAAAGATATTTTTATTACAGTGTATTTGTATTCAAAACGCATTTTAATTACACAACGCTTATCAACGCTTGTTTTATTAATACTCTTTTTTGCACAATACAAACAGTTACAACTGCCAACGTGTACAGCCAAGTTGGTAGCGACCTTGCCTACGAAGCTAGCCGTCCTGGGTTGGATTCCCAATATGGGCAAATATTTGTATAATGAGAGAGAGTAAGTCTTGGGTCTAGTACCCATACTAGCCATGAGCTGATCCCCTGAATATAACAATTTAATTCGACATGGTAAACAACAGACAGTCTTATCGTTACATAGCGATCTCTTCCATACAATTCTAATAGAAAAAAAAAAAGTTTTGAAACGTAATTTTGAATTTGGTGTTGAAATAAACCTCACAAAGGACACCATATCGTCATTATTGAGTACGAGCGACAGGCCCGCGACTGTGTCTGCAAATATTTCATTTATTATTTTTACTAGGGAATCGTCAAACCGTAGATAATGATAATTTATTTTTAATAAATAAAAAAGCAAATTATTAAAACTTGACTGCATGTTTTAAAAATGACATCTTTATTATGTTAGTTACCCTTCAATATATACTTTTTATGTCGCTGTATTGTTTTTGCTTTAATGTACGAGTAAATACCCAGTGACACTTGCGACATTAAGGTGTATCTAACGACACCTTGCTTGTTGAAATCGGCCCATACATCCAGCCGCTATCAGGGAAAATAGAGCCGGACATACATACAGGTCAAACACATAACCCTCCTTTTGGGATTGCCGCAGTCGGGTAAAAAAAAATATTTGTGTTGTTCATCTAGAATATGGACTATCTGTGTGCTATATGGTGTAACAAACGGATCTCCATCTTTCCATAATGATAACCCATCACTTCATCGAATTTAATGTCAGCGAATCTATCATTTCATCGAATTTCATTTCATCGAACGCTATTTTCTGCTGAAACCATAATGCTTTTAGGGTATCTTAAACATTAATTACGTAAGTTAGGTTAGGTTAGGTTAGGTTAGGTTAGGTTAGATGTTTGAGATACCCTGAAAACATTATGGTTAATAATCTAGCGCATAACACTTTTACTGTCATAATTTTTCAACTAAAATGTTGAATAATATAAAATATTTAGTCATAATAGGTATGTAATTAAGATCATAACACATACAAACTTTCGCATTTATAATAGTAGCGGGTTTAATATAGATTTGAAATACAGAGTTTACGATGCAGAATTGCGGACGACGCTATCTGGACCGCGAGTGGACGGAGCGGCTACGTTCTTGGTAATTTATGTGCTGTAGCATTTTGGTTCCACAAATTGTATGTTTAAACCCTTGTTACTAGAAGAAATATCAAAAATGTTTTCGTTAAACTTAATGGGGAAGTACGTTCTTTTGTCGACACTCAATTTCATTGAACGTATCACTTCGCTAAATTTGTATTCCATCGACAGGCTTTTCTAGGCGCAGGGGTTAAAATTTGGTTACAAGTCTAACCTAACCTTACATTATAATTAATATTTAAGATAGCCTGAAAACAACACGGCTTCAGCAGAATTGAAATAATATATTGAACTCCTTTTTTAGGTATGTTAAGCTCACTCAATCACTAATCTGTTTGATTTGTTAACTGCCAACAACCTATGGTATCTAATCAACAATAAGTAATATTTATGCGTAGTTAATTTGGTGAGTAAAACCTAAGTAGCCAGACATTCTCACTTAAGCATTGTCTTAAAAGGATTACGTCTCTGCAAGCTCAAAACAAGTTTTATACTCGTATCACATAACTCCACTAAAGGAATGGCTGCCGCCGTTATAGCCGACATAAGGTCCGTGTTTCTTTGCTGTTTTATTTTAAGACATTAAAAAGATATTCCTCAGACAATCAACTTTTAAAAATATAAGAACAGTTACTGTTTTAGATTAAAAAAGTCGTTTAGCTAAGGATAACTATTTAAGGTTTTAAAATCGTAATAGTTTTTAAGAACAAGTAGGAATATTATAGTGATAAATGTTTCACACCGAATTTTATACGACGGCTGTTAATATAAAAAGCTCTTTTACTACAAAAACTTAGACATTCACGTGTTAAACAGGATATAAAATACATACATACATAAAGTCACGCCTTCATTCCCAGAGTGGGGTAGAAATGTGGTTACAGAATTACCAACAACTCCAAAAAACTTGTTGATAATTCTGTAACCACATTTTACACAATCAGGCTAAGATGTTTACCAGTGTATTAGTGACAGGTTGCAAGCCCATCGCCTAACAGTACCACAAGCCCTTATTCCCTTAGTCGCCTCTTACGACACCTACGGGAAGACATGGAGTGGCACTATTCTAACCCGGCAACCTCACGGGAAAATAAAATACATAGGTATTATTGTGTTTACTATTTTCCGTATTTTAAAGCCGCGGTAACAAAGGCTGTTTTTATCAAGCCCTGCTGGCCTATTGCACATTGATTTGTAAAATCACATTGCTACTTGGTTTGATGCTATCACTCTTACCGCAACTCTAAACAAAGCATTTGAATTTTACGTACAAATTATGAATTAAAAGATGTTTGACACTCAATCACGCCAGAACGGCTAAATGGATCTGGTCGTAATTTAGCACAGAGGTAGATTATAGTCTGGAATAGCACATACGCTACCTTTCACCACGAAATAAATCCGTGTTACCATGGGATAGCAAAATGAATTCTAAGCGAGAAAAGCGGGCAGATGCTTGTTAGAAAATAAACACATATTCACTTAAACAACATCCTTGCTTGTTTCTCCAAAAATATCGTATTAAATCCGTAAATAGGTCAAAGGTAAGGCAACTTAGCGAAGCAAACAAACAAGTAAAGTAAATACTTAATAAGTAAACATGTTCATATCGGGAACGCAGGTATAATTCTGGCTAATACAGCGCGCATGGGACTTAGATGTAAGGCGATTTCAGACACGTGACTTGCATAGCATGAGAGGTCGTTACTGTATCAGACTTTGGGGGAAATTCATACGTGGGGGGAAACACTTGGTGAAATTGAGATATATTGTCATGCTCAAGATTACGGGGATACTGAGACATGGTGATAAAATGAAGCTAGATGACTTTATAAGATGTGTGGGAGAAGGGTTGTGGTTTAATGGGAAATTTTCGTTGTTTACAGAGCAAGCTTGCAAATTATTCGGGGAAAATTATTGTTGTATTCAAATATGTCATAAAGAAGAAAAACATTAATTTATTGCGGGATATTATATTTTTAATTTATTTATTATTTTTCACATACACACAACGAGCTGTTACCTCACTAATCTCGTACACACATACAATAAATCACACCCGTTTCCCAGAATGAAAGGCAAATTTCTACCTTTTGTGTCCGTGTTGTTTTTTTTTTTGTAGTTAAAGTGATTAAAAATATAAATGTATGTATTTTAATTTTAAGAGCCTCTAGTGTCCCACTTTTGGGTAAAAGCCCCACTTTTCCCAAGTTTTCCTATTCTTAGCAGCGTCTAGTCAGTCCTACAAAAAGGAATCCAACTCATCCTGCCATCGCCGACAAGGACTTGTGAGATTTAGTATTAAGAGTTGTTGGGCTTCCACTTTTTGGTGGCTTAGCCCAAAGCTCGTTTGGCATGCGGCAGACGTGACCAGCTCAGAGATATTAGAGCATTAAAGGTTAGAGCTATGGCAGTTATATAGCTCTGTCATTTGCGTGTGCCTTAATATGAACTGCATAGCTATGTCATAATAACTCCCCAGACTGACTTCGAAATGGCCGGTACCTGAGCGACGTCGACTGTTTGAGTTACGGAGCACTTGGTGGTATTTTGGATACAATTCGTTAGTATGTCACCTAAAACACTGCGCTTCATAGCATCATTGGCAAATTCCTAATCTGGACTTTTATGCAGCATGATATTTACATTTGAAATACGTATTTAAAGTCAAAATTTAGATCACCTTCTCAACTAAAACTTCGAATAACAAGCTCACAGATTAGTTCATAATGAAATTAAACATAAATAACTCTCTAAACGTACACTTTTCCTCTTTTCTCTGTTCAGTGTTATTTCAGCGATACCAACAACTCGAAAAACACTGTTTTAATTCTGTAGCGACATTTCGCACAATCAGGCCAAGAAGTTTACTAGTGTATTAGTGACAGGTTGCAAGCCCATCGCCTAACAGTACGACAAGTCCTTATTCTCTTAGTCGCCTCTTACGACAACCACAAGACATGGAGTGGCGCTATTCTAACCCGGCATATCCGACTAAATAGGTTCATCCTTTTTTATCTTCTTTGTCCTCTATTTGTGTTTGTCTGTTTGTGTATGCTTTAATTAATTAGGTTCACGAACATTTGTAACGAATCTTTAATTTACTCTATCAAAAAGGACGGAAGAGTTACAAAAGGAAGCCCAAAAGGATTAGTAGGGTGTTATTATACAGTTGTAACTTTTGTGCTTTATTATCTCAATGTTAGAGTATCTTTATGATCATTTTGGATGTTGGAAGATTTAGATTTTGCAAACGTGTGATTTTTCTATTAATGCTGTTAGTTAGAAGTACGCTTGAGGCAGCTTCGATGGTCTCGAAGCCCTATGAAATGACTTATGTGTTGCTGCTTGAAAAAGTCCAAAATGCGTACTTTAGTTTTTTGTACAAACCCTTTTTTACAAAACATTTGCTTAGCGTTTTAGGTTTCAACTCACTTGAGGTGATGCGAAATTATGAACTGTTGACGTTAGCTGGTAGTATTTTGCGAGGAGATTCTTACTATCTCGAATTGGTGAATCAAGTGGTGCGTCTATGCGTTCCTCATTGACTAAATTTGATTTCGGCCCACTTTGCCGCCACTTCCTGGCAGGACCCGCGGCGCGCAATATATCGCACAGCAAAATCACCGCTGGTTTGCGCCTTGCACTGGTTAAATACGCTTCTCGAGCATGTCCCTGATTGTGATATGTTTGCCAGTAGATGGAAGGTTGTGTGTGACGAATGGTTGAGGTTCTGTGAGAGGATGTATGTCTGTTTCTTATCAGTCTAAATGTTTTCTTATGGGAACCCGTTGTTTCCTATGATTTTTTTGGTCATATAGTGTCATTGTTGACATAATTGTTGATAGTCATATTTTTTATATCACTGATATCTGTAACTTTCCAGATTTTTTTAAGTATCTAACGGGTAGATAAGGTTAGGTTAGGTTGGGTTTCATTTATAAATATCCTGAATAAGTAACGGCAATATTTATGACTTGAAACACATTATGACTAAAAGATAATTATGGCAAACATTATTTTCTTATATTTTATGTCACCATCTTCGTTACTGTTTGTTGGTTTTAGTTTTGTAATCCCCAGTGCTGTAGTAAATTAATATTTTTTTTATAAAGCCAAAGAATATAGGTACAACGATGCGTTAGCCTAGGTGGTAGCAACCTTGGCTATAATTATGCGAGTAATTTTCGCGGCGTCTTATAGCACACAACAATACAAAAAATGCTGCAAATCCCCTAAATCGATTATTTAATCCAACCGAAAACTCAATAATTATATACAAGTATTCCTTAACATCATGACAATTTCGGTGCCGAAATTTATTCAAGGGACCAGCGAAATTAGCATCTGCGACGCACCGACCTCTTTATAATTGCCGTCAGTGTTTATTTGGCGTTCTCTTAACGTTTGTCGGATGTTGCTATTGAATAATGGATTAGATTTACAAGTTGGCAATCGGACTTTAAAATATAAGCTTTTGCGAACAACAAACGGGTAACCCTTTTTGTTTTTAAATTCGAAAAAAAAGAGATAAGAGGGTCCACTTTTGTGACATTTCATGGTAACATGGTCACTGTGTCAGTAAGACGTATTAGTACTGGACCTCTATTCTACTGCGTTAAAACGATATTTTATTGGACGTGTTTTAGTATTGTTTACAACTCGGCCGTCATTAATGTCAAGTACATAAGAGTAAGTTAGAATAAGGGAGAGAGAGTGAGAGGAAATAAGGGCTGTTATGTGATGGGCTTCCAACCTGTCACTAATACCATCTTAGTCCTCAGGGTTGGCAACGCATTTGAGGTCTTAGGATTATAGTCTTGAGAATTCAAATATCTATAGATCTCAGATTCCACTTACCGTCAGGTGGCCTGAGTGTTCGTGTGCCTACTCCTTAAAAAAAAAAAAAAAAAAAAAAAAAATACACTGGTAAACATCTTGGCCTGAATGTGCAAAATGTTACAGAATTCTAAACAAGTCTTTTTAGTGTTGTTGGTATTTTTTTAGCTCTGGCTACCCCACCGGGCTCTGTCTACTCCGGGAATGAAGGCGTGATGTTATGTATGTGTCCATATATGAGTTATAAAAATTTTGACAAAACGGAAACACGTTAAAGATGATATCATTATTATCTTGTTGAATATCAGCCCTGGTTATGAGGATGGTATTGATCGACGTGACCCATCCCGAGCGCATGATTTACACTGTCCACATTGAGCGTAACAAGTCCTGTAGATTTGCCGCACATTTCGATCTAATGAAGCCCTATCCTCGTTAGGCCCACCATGCCACAAACAGGAAGATTTTTGGAAATTGGAATTTGTATCTAGCAGCAAGGAAATAAAGTTCAAAAGAGTTTGCTCTGTAATGCCAATTTAAATTTTTAAATGAAGAAAAATATACTTTTTCCCATTTTAATGTAGTTTAAATTGAATTGTTATGATTATATGCACCTAAATGCACATCAGTACAGTATGAACCTTTAGAAGTTTAACCCGTCTATCTAACTGTGTGTCTGTGTCAATCTGTAGCCTTGTATCTCACAAACAGATAGACTGATGTAGATGTGGGTTTTTTTTACAGAAAGCTGTTGTTATAGAGATAGTTTTTAGTTATGTTATATAAAAATCGGTTAAGCCGTTTAAGAAATATGAGCTCTGAAAGAAGGGATCGCTTTAATCAGGGGTTTAATCTATTTAATTGCCATTTGGCGTGATACTCGGTTGATTAATTCTTAAACGCTGTTAAGTGAGTGTTGCGTACTAAAATGACGATGCTTAGTTAGGTAGTTATTTAGTTTGATACTAAATTCATTTTTTTCGTAGAACTTGGTTACGATCAGAAATTAATTTAATGATTATTTGGTCTAGTTTGGGGTCAAAAAACATTACTTTTTTGAAAGGCCGTTTAAAAAAAAAACTAGTTTTGGCCTATTTCATATGAATTACGTTAGTAATTTTTAAAGAACTGTTTAATTGACCATAAATCGCGCACTTTCAACCCTAAGCAACAATGCACTATTAAAAAATCATGACTTTACACAAAATTTACCTGTCAAATTTTAAATTTCTCAATAATTTCAAATGAATTGGCGTTTTTCATTTACTGGCATTTCACAAATGAACTGTGAAGGTGACAAAATAATTGAAATACTCTAAACTTCAAATAGGCCTTGACAAGTTGCATTCCCAAGAAACGATTTTGAAATGTCAAAATGCCTGGAATTGATATTAGCGTCCGTGGATACCGCCCGTTTAATTACGTCAATGATTCTCTTTACATTTACACATAAACATTGAACGATTGCAAAATGCATCTTGAGCAGAGTCCACTGGTAATTTAAAGTTCACCTATTTTCATTGCACGGAATAGTCATCCTAAATACGTAACGTTTTAGGACTGCAAATTAGGTTATGGTTCTAGAATTATCCACAAGTCTTCTTAGAGTTGTTGGTATTTCTGTAGCTCTGCCTAATGCTCTGATGTAATGTATGTGTGTAAATAAAGTAGTGTATGCAACATAATTAGGCCCTAAAACATTTGTGTGATTCTTTTATGAAACTCGCTTACGCTTGTTTTATAATACCACAGTCGTATTTTAAGGTCTCTCATTATGCATCAGTTGCATAAACCTCTATTCCCGAACAATGGACCTCGCGTGTTATATCCATAGGAGTGTCTATAAATAACTTGACATTGGCGAAATACACCTTTACAGGAGCGAAAGCCATTCATTATAAAGAGAATTAGAACTAGAACCCATTTAATTTTGCAGAGAAGTCCTATTTTCCGTGAAAAACCTTGAAACTTAACATGTGTAGGTATGAATAGTTGGAATAAAACCATTTCCACGGATACAACACGAGAACCCAAACACGCGTGGCAATGATGTCACAGGCTAGTTATTTATGATGCTATTCATTATGTAAAAGGTTCAACAATCGATACAGTCATAGCTATAGGCATTTTGTATTGTGGGTCACTTTGGAAATTGTCTGATGTAACAAATACCAAAGTATATATTAAAACACAATCTTCCACGATATGACACAGCCTCAAACTTAGCTGTAGGCTGGGCCGGTAGGCTACTCGTAAATAAACACTAGAAAATAACGAAACATCAAAGATTAAAAAATATGCAAACTCTTGTAAATAGTACAAAAAAGGAGGATTAGGCGAAATTTATACACGTAGCAATGTAAT
Source organism: Acleris holmiana (assembly GCA_949316455.1). Classification (NCBI taxonomy): domain Eukaryota; kingdom Metazoa; phylum Arthropoda; class Insecta; order Lepidoptera; family Tortricidae; genus Acleris; species Acleris holmiana. Next base: position 18,019,280 of record OX438768.1, on the reverse strand, counting down.
GCAAAGTCTAATAGGAGTAGGACCCACAGTTCCCTTACCATGAGTTGCCATTACTGTACTCGCTAGCGAGTAGATTGCTCTGTCCCTCCTACTCTATAACAATACTGTGAGGTCTGTGAGGGACAGAGCATTTGACTCGCTGGCGACTATGGTAATTGTAACTCTTTGAAGGGTACAGCGCTAGTTTTCAGTTGAACCCTGGTACGTACTTTGTAGCTAAAGATGATCAAAAGATATAAAATATATCTGAGCTTATCACAAAATTATTTGGCCTTACTGGAATCACTTGCTTAGGCAAACAGCCGCGAATGAGAACACACATAGGCCACCTGAAAGTAAAAGGAATAATTCTCAAGAATAAAATCTGAATACTGCAATCCTAATTAATTGTGTTGACAATCCTAAAGAATAAGATGGAATGCCTCTTTGCTAGTAGTTTCATATTACCTTTAGTTTAGTTTAGTTGAAGAAGAAGCCGCATTAACTGAACACTGCTGGAAATATTTTGAAGTTACCGCGTAAGATCGTGAACATTAGTACTCTTATACGAACCATGTCTCCCTGATAAAGAAAGTCATCATCATCACATTTAGTCAGATTTTGTTTAACTAAGTACCAATTTCATCATACGATTTTTACCACTTAGACGATTAGAGCGTTAACAGATGTCAAAATGTATGAACTAAAAGTCGATTAACATTGATTAAATTTAATATTTTATGGTGAAATTTGACTTTATCTGGTACAAACGTGCCGTGACCTTCTAAACCTTGACCCTGGTCCTGTTTCAGGTGAGAGGTTTTCTGACGCGACGAATATGAGTCGCGATTCGCCATATAACACAACCCAATCTACAAATGTAAATTTTGGGGATTTCGCACGAGCTCCAACGAAATCAAGCGACGGGAATTTCTAACTTATACTTTATTCTGTTTGTGAATTCCGCAATATTGTTTTGCTATATTGTAGTTGGATGGAAAATAGAAACAATTCAAACTATCGTCATACATTTTTACTTATTAATTATGGAGTAAAATGTTATGACAGGTTAAGATTCATTGAAAAACCATTAAATGAGAAAATTCATTATGATTTTGTAAGTTTTACATGCCATATTATTTTTTGGAAAAACGTTGAATAAAGGAACTTTTTATTAATTAACTGTGACCGGCACAATTAGCAGGTATATTTTGACATGGTGTATCAATCCAACCCGAATAAAATTATGTATCAAACTCATGCACATTCAAATGTAAAAAATAAATAAAATAAATATCAGGGGTCAATCTCACACAAATTGATCTAGTCCCAAACTAAGGTCTAGGCTTGTACTATGGGTACTAGACAACGAGTGACCCTGTCTTCGAAGCTAGGGGTCCTAGGTTTAAATCCCGGTAAGGGCAGATATTTGTGTGATGAGCACGAGTATTTGTTCCTGAGTCTTGGATATTTTCTATGTATTGAAGTATATATTTCTCTATATAAGTAAGTTTATCGTTGTCTAGTACCCATAGTACAAGCCTAGAGCTTAGTTTGGGACTAGGTCAATTTGTGTGACATTGTCCTGTGTTTTTTTTTTTATTATTTTATTATTATTTTTATTTAAGTATTCATTTTTTATTGCACAAAATAACACACTTAAAATACAAAAGTGAACTGAATGCCGTAATTTATTGTCTACCAGTTGACCTTTGGGCAAAGCAGAGATTGTAATCCCTAAATCCTAATTCTCGTCGGCGTATGAGTACATATGAGTACATTCACTCAAAGTTTCCCGTGAACTGACGCCTCGAAGCACTTCTCGGAAGCGAGCACAACTTGGTTTGTCAGCATATCGGCCAAGTTTCAATTATGGCATGCAAAGAAAGTTTGAATAGTTATAACTATAATCTTACACGTCAAACATGACTTTACGGCTTTGTGTTTGAATGTTCGATGAACTCAATTGAACTATTGATTCTTGTGAAAGTTAAAAGCATGCGAGATGCATATCTTGGGGATGATAATCACGTATGAGATAAAATTATGGGATTGGGAATATAATTGCAGTCAACTATTGAACTAAAATGATAAATTAAATGCTAGAAGTATAAATTAAGAAAAATCTAAGTTAAATGATGACATGCATGTTGTCTTACGAAGGTAGTGGTCCTGGGTTAAAATCCCCGTAAAGGACTTTAATATTCTTGTAATGAGCGCGAGTATATGTTCCTGAGTCTTGGATGTATTCTGTATATTTAAGTATTATAAGTAATTTAATCGTTGTCTAGTATAGTACAGTCAAGTTCAAAAGTATGTATACACTTTAGTACCTTGTCTATTTAACGTCATGTTTAAACTGCCATATGAAATTATCCAAGCGATTAAAGTGACAAGGTACTAAAGTGTATACATACTTTTAAACTTGACTGTACAACCCTAGAGATAAAATAACCGAAATTTTATAATGACTTCGATTAAAAACGTCTAGTTCCCAAGATAAGTGACACATAAAAATATCTGAAAGGCAAAATACCAATCCGTCACATTAATAAATAATGACAAGATAGTGAAGCGGTCACGGAAGATGGTTAATTATTATCGTAAAAGTATTTGTTCAAATTGCAGTGGTTTTTCAAAAATTAAATTATATCAATTGCTGCCATTAATTAAATAATCTTCAATTTTGGTATTAATAACTAAGTAGGTTGATATCTCAATAACCAAATAAAAAAATCATTATGTTGTTATTAAGATAGTAATAATAATTATGCAATTAAATACAAACTCGATCCCGTGACACTTTTACAAAATAATAATCAACATTAAGAAACGTTTTTAAATGGGGAGATACATTTACACTAATATTATAAAGAGCTAGGAATGATACTTTTGTATGTTTGTAACGAAGAAACTCAAAACTACTAGACCGAATTTGAAAATTCTTTCACAAGTAGAATGCTATATTGTCACTTACATAAGGTATGTTTTATTTTTCTATGCGGACGGATTCGCGGGCATCATAAATATTAATGTACCTAGTTCAGTGATAACTCATTAACAATTCGATAGACACTAAACAAGTTTAACTAATATGTACCGAGGTACACATCAATAACATTCCAATTCAAAATACAAACAACGCTTGCCGAACTCGAACATTTGCTGAATGAAGCACAATATTGACTAAACATGCTTCACATTTATGGTTTAAACAGATAACTAGGGCTTGTTGAATACGCGAAATCATATCTATAGCTAACCCGTACTATGTTTAGACGATACCTGATATACCCATTCCAGAACCAACTACACTCATTTGGACGCATTAAAATTTGAAATGCTTCTATTCATGGTAAGATCTTGTACAGGGTCAGTCCAGATTGCACCATACATTATTACCCATTAACGTTTAATAAATGTTGCAAATTACTTTTCTAGCGATAATGCCTACAATGATAATTGATAACTAATTGCATTGTGTTTTGATTATAGTATGTAAAAATCTTCTAACTACCCTTCTTTAACCGTTTTAAAAAGAGGAGGTTATCAATTCAACTGTATGTTTTTTTAAGTGCTGTGAAAGTACTTAAACGCTTTTTAACAACACAAAAATTTAACGTTTTAAAAAACAAAAAACTACCTCCAAAGACCTTAAAAAAACTATTTTATTGTAAAACATTCAATTTTATTGTTATTAAAAAAACGTTTAAGTACACTAGTATTTTCCAAAACCGTAGTGTATGTGTGTGAGTGCCTGTAATATTTAAAAAGTTATTGATATACATGCAGTTTAAAAAAATATGCAGTGTAATTGAATAAAAATATTTTTATTGTTTTTCAAAGTATTCTCCTTTATCTTTTATGCACTTTTCCATGCGATCAAACCAGTCATTAAAGCACTTACTGAAGTCTGAAGTAGGGGTCGACAAAATGGCCATTTTAAAAGCCTCCACTGCAAACCGCTGACCACGCAACTTATCCTTAATTTTAGGGAATGTGAAAAAGTCATTGGGGCTTAAGTCGGGGCTGCATGGAGGATGGTCTAGTAATTAGACTTTTTCACCGTCCAGGTACTCTGTTGTTTTCCGAGCGGTGTGAGGGCTGGCATTGTCATGGTGAAGGATAATGCGGCGACTAGGGTTTTTTTTTCGGAGTTCAGCAAAGATACTCGGCAAACAAATAGTGGTGTACCAATCGGCATTGACCCTTCTACGATCTTCAAGAGGAATAGTAGCCACGTGACCTGATTTGGAGACAAACGTAGCCACCATCTTTTTGGCCGTGCTGCGAGAACGAATAACTTTTGTCGGCTTGAGCTCATCTTCGTAGACCCATACTCGAGATTGGTTTTTATTTTCAGGATCATATGCATATATCCAACAATCATCACTGGATACAATGCTAAAAACTGCATTTGAGCTTCCTCCGTTGAATTTATTCAAAGTTCTGAGGCACCAATTGACACGAGTCGTTTTCTGCTCCTCAGACAATAAGTGAGGGATCCAACGGGAAAACAACTTTCGCACGCCTAATTGTTCCTGTAAAATGATTGTATCTGACTCATTCCAATGCCCAAACACTTGAATCTCCCGATATGACACATGTCGGTCTTTCTTTATCAGCTGACGCACAGCAACGACGTTTTCTTGCGTGACTGCCGATTTTGGTCAACCTTCACGCACGCCGTCCGTGAGGGATAGACGGCCTCGTTAAAATTCTGCATACCACCTGTATATTGTCGTCTTTGAAGGTGTTTCATTACTAAAAGCAACAATCATCCGGTCTCCACATTGTTTTTGTGATAATCCACTTTTAAAGTCGTAATGAATCATAGCTCTTAAATTTTCACGGGACAATTCCATTTTCAGCAGCGACTCGACGACTTCAAAAAACAATTGAAACCGAACCATCGCTTTTTTTTTCTATGTGACCAGTGTGTTAAAATAATGAAACTTTAGAGATTATAAAAAGGTACGATATGTGTCAAAAATATGTTTCTAAGTATTAGGTACCCGAAACTTTCAGTGCAGCCCTCTTATGCACATTCATTTAAGATTTTTTCAGATTTTTAGTATTTTTAGTTTTGACTGTAGAGGACACTTTAAGCTTAATAATTTCATAAACAGATCCCTAGATCGAAAAATTGTTATCGACAAACCCACAATATTTTTGAAAGACCTATCCAACGATACCCATCACGGTGGGGTAGACGACAAAAAAAAATCATCCCCACGTAAGGTGAAGGAGAGAATCCTAAAAAAAAAATCGATTTTAATTTATCACTTTGTTGGCGTGACTAATGTGTATATTCATGCCAAATTAGAGCTTTCTAGTACTAAGAGTCTCTGAGCTGGGCTGCGGAGGGACGGACGGACGGACGGACATGGCGAAACTATAAGGGTTCCTAGTTTGACTACGGAACCCTAAAAACAGGCTGTTAATTTTGCAACTGCTGGATTGAAAACGATGCGAGTCGAAAAAGTTTCAACGAGAATTTCAATACAGTCACGAACATTTTGACGGTGGATTTGTAAGTTCCCAATTTTAGCAGCCGAGGTAAGTTTCGAGACCGTCTTTGTCCCTGAGCTCGATTTTGGAGCTGTACTGAATATATTACCGGAGTTGTAAAACCGTAGACTTGAAGGTATATGTCTTTGACCTGTGTTCGAGGAAAGTTAAGCGTGTTCTGCGATTTTCGTATGAATTCTGTGAAAATTTTGGAGGTGTTAAAGGGTAAAAACTTTGGTATCGAATATCTCTATAAAGTTATTGTTTTTTTGTCAATGCCAAAGCTAAATGCCTATTCGGTGATCGGGGAAAACGGTGCGAAACTTTAACAAAACTTAACAGTACTTAGTTAAATTGAACAATATAGGTAATCTGCCAATAACATTGTTATTTTTCAATAATATTCTTAGTTTGCTTAGTAGTTACTTCTCCTATAGTCAACTTTACAAGTTTTTTTAAAGCTTTGCACCATTTTCCCCGATCATTGCCAAAAAATTAACTTTTTAAATTTTTAAAAGAGGCCTTACAGTCATACCTTACCTTAGATGAAATATGGTTTAGAAATATCTGTTTCATATAATTATCAAAATTTCAAGTGGCGCTTTTTTTTGACGCCGAGTATTATATCGCCTTTTATCCCTTTTTAACCCCCGACGCAAAAAGAGGGGTGTCAAAAGTTTGACGCGTAAGTGTGTGTGCGTGTGTGTGTATGTCTGTCTGTGGCACCGTAGCTCTTAAATGGATGAACCGATTTTAATGCCGATTTTTTTAATGAAGAAAATTTTTCTAGTTGTGGTTCTTAGACATGTTTTATAAAAATCGATTAAGCCGTTTTTGAGATATTGAGCTTTCAGGGGGTTAAAAGCTCTCAAAATAACGGCGACACCTACTTTCAGACCAGGGCCTCTATTCAACTGCGTTATAACGATATCGTTTTTGACCTGTTTCCGTATTGTCAACGTTTTGATAACTCTTATGTCATTTACAATAATGGCGACTGTGACATAAACGATTCTTAAACGTGTCAAACACGATATCGTTTTAACGCACCTGAATAGAGGCCCTGATATCTCTTAAACGGCCCAACCAATTTTTATAAAATCTCACTAAGCACAATCCAGATTATTGTAGCTATATTAAAAAAAAAACCTGCGTCCAAATTCGTTCATCCGTTTGGGAGTTACGTGCCATAAACATACACTCAGATGGAAAAGTTAAAAAGTGTGAAATAAAAAATAAAATAGAAATTAAAAAAACCCCGACTAAATAGTCAGTAAAAAAACCTCTAAAAAGTAAAAAATATTAAGTAGTGGCCCTAAAGGCTGATTGATTGATAAGTAGATAGTTAACTGAACACTGACACTAACTAAAGTGACACGGCGGGGGACCGCTAGGTAAATGAAATAACATAAAATACCCCAGCTACTTAACGGTCCCCAAAGTGTCAGTGCAGTTAGTGTCAGTGTTCAGTTAACTATCTACTTATCAAACAATCAGTCCTTAGGGCCACTATTATATTTTTTTATTTTTTAGAGGTACTTTTTGTATTATACTTTGAAGGTTATATAAAAGGTTTTGACATAAGTGAAATAGTAAAATAAGAAATATATATTCATTCATATTCGGAGGTAATCAATTGGATTGGCCCCATTATCAAACTCATGTGTCAGACATTCACATTGCAATTTCGCTCTTATTCAATACCTACATACTCGTATCTGTCTCATAAGAAAGTCTTTATGGATAATACACAAAGAAACTTAAGTCCAAATGCCACAAAGTTTAAAACTCATTGCATAATTCATTGACATTCCCATGCTTCTAGAAACAAACTCATTTGTATGTGGATTAATTCAAATGTCATTATTCAAAATTAGCAGGCGTTCGGTAGCTGTTCGGTTATCTTGTTCGAGAATTCTCTAAGACAGGCGCTTTATTCCCACTTTAGTTAGAGCTGTCTCGTTAACGATTTATAGGTGGGAGGGAGATGCAAATAGACGGTGTTGGTTCGATTTCAGCTTTGGGCGAGCTCGGCTTTTGAATTTAAATATGCATTGGTAAAGTGGAACTATTTGCAGGAACGAGAGGATACGAGACCATGTCATCTGAAAATGTTCAAGATTATAACCATAGCTCGGAATAATCATAGAAAAACAAAATAAGGATATAGAGTCGACATATAAATTTTGGCTATTATTATCTAAAGAGGATATTTTCGCAATTAGAGTTATAGCTTTGTCACGTGACGTTCCTGCAGCAATTTATGACAGATAAAATTTGCAAAGTTTTATGTGGTTATTTCTAAATATTTTAAGTATGGTGAAATTAAAAAAGGTCAAGAAGTGGGTTAAGAACTATAATATTTTGAGCTTAATATAATTACTTCACAATTTGAAAAAACCATTCTGTTCCAGTTAATGGAGTATCAGATCTGATGTTGAGGATTGCTTAAGTTCAACTCAACCGTTACAATTAAGTTAAATGTTGATGGAAATACTCTAAAAATCAGAATCAGAATCAGAATAATCTTTATTCAAGTAGGTTTACAAATAATAAACTCTTTTGAAACGTCATAGTAGCAACTTAGCCTAAATTGACTGCAGGTTCAAATCGCGACCGATCAGAGAAGAACCTGTAAGAAACTCTGTCGGACGTCTTTTTTTTTTTTCGACGTTCGCAATCTTTTGTCGTAAGGACTAAACATTTTATTACAAGCAATTCAGTCCCAAGCATTGTTATCGTTAATATAGTCTTTAATACTATAATATGCTTTAGAAATTAGTTTACGCTTAACGTAACTCTTAAATTTATTTACTGATAGTTCAGTAACATTACTTGGGATCTTATTATAGAACCTAATACAATTACCCATAAAAGAGTTTTTTTTATTTTATGGAGCCGCGTGAAGGGCACTGCGAGCTTATGTTTATTTCTGGTATTAACATTATGTATGTCACAGTTCTTTCAAAATTAAGCGATGTTTTTATGAACATACATAATGTTTTCATAAATGTATTGACTGTGCATGGTCAATATATTAATTTCTTTAAACTTATCTCTAAGCGAGTCTCTTGGCCCATCTTGTAGACAGCACGAATAGCCCTCTTCTGCAGAACAAAGATGCTATTTACATCAGCAGCACTACCCCACAGTAAAATGCCATATGACATAATACTATGGAAGTAACTAAAATAAACTAATCGAGCGGTATCTAAGTCTATTAATTGCCGAATCTTATTAACTGCAAAAACTGCAGAACTGAGTCTACCTGCCAATCCAGCAAGATGAGGACCCCATTGGAGCTTGGAGTCTAACGTTATATCAAGAAACATTGTATCATTAACTAGGTCTAGTTTGTCATTTTTAATAGTTACAGTAGTTTGACTATTTACATTTAACTAACTTTATACATTTCGTCTTTTTCTCATTCAGTAATAAATTATTAACACTAAACCAATCGACTACTTTTGATATAGCATTGTTTACATCGACATTAAACTGCTGTTGTCGTTTAACTTTGAACACAAGTGACGTATCATCAGCAAACAATACTATATCATGGTTGTCCTTTATAAACGGTTATAAATAATAAAAATATAATTATGCATGTTCTTCATAATTTCGATTCTATTACATCCTTTTCCATTTCCGAGTTGTATTTTTTTTATGATAATGAGAAGGCACACGAGCACTCAGGCCACCTGATGGTAAGTGGAATCTGTGACCCATCGACATTTTAATTCTCAAGACTATAATCCTAAGACCTCAAATGCGTTGTCAACCCTGAGGACTACTATGGAATGCCTCTATGCTATTAATTTCACCGTTTGTCTTATCCCCACACCGGAACACACAATGCGAATACTGTTGCTGTTGGGTGGTTTATGGATAAGATGGTGGACCACCATTGGTGGTAGTGATCCGGACGGACCCTGCACAAAAAATGAATGAATGAATTGTAGTCCGAGCTATGATTATAATCACAGGAGAAAATAATCTTGCTGACTTTCGTAACATAGACGATTAAATTTAATTTTAGACCATTATGACTGGATTCTCTAGCTACTCACCAATTCAACCCGACTGCCGGTAAGGTTTTTTGATATTATTAATATTAAATTACTACATACATACATACATAACGTCACGCCTTCATTCCCAGAATGAGGTAGGCAGAGCTCTGCCTACCCCATTCTATTCATTCATTCATGGTATTCTGTAGCTACAGAATACCATGAACTCTAAACTAGTCAATAATTCTATAACCACAATTTGCACTATCAGGCTAAGATGTTTACCAGGGTATTAGTGACAGGTTACAAGCCAAGTTTTCGTAAATATTGCTACTTGACCGACCAATTTCGTGACCCGGAATTGTCAGAAATATTTTTGAGAACTGGATGCTGTTACGCGAAAATGTGTCATCCCACAGTAATTTAGCAAATAAATGTCAACCCAGAATAATCACCAGATATAGAAGTTTTTATTTATTTATTTATTTATTTATTTATTTATGGCAGAAACGGCAATTGACTAGGGACTTCCTACCGATATTAAATTTATCGATAACTTACTGTTTCAAATACTTTTTGTAAAGTATCATAATAGATAGTTAACGTTCACCTGATTCAATAGAAATCAAATAAAATTCTGATCACCATACAAAATAAACTTAAACCAAGAGTGCCTTGCAACAAAAGCATATTTAGTAAACTGTATGACACTGTGTAGCATAATTGTATACTTTAATATAATATCTACTCAGTTTTCGAAAAATGCATGGAAAAGACTCAAACTTTTAATTATTATAAATTGATAATGATTTATTTTTATCGTTATGCTTATTCCACTTTTAAGTTTTGAGTTACGGTGTATGGAAATTGCATGTTCATATTACACATTATCTCATACATAATTATCTGTCATAAGAAAGAACAATTTATCGATAAATTATTGTCGTTCGGAAGTCCCTAGGACAATTTGTTCGTGCCACATAAACTTATGTCTGATAATCGCACTGAGGGTTGACACTTTATTGTTAAATAGTTGTGGATTGACACATTATTGCGTAACAGTATCCCTATAAGATAAGCGCACTTAAAATTTAGATTAAATATACTTTACAAGTTATGGGCATAACTTGTACGTTTAGTGAATGAAACGAAAGAGGATACTCGTAATGTAATTTTTTCGTGCGACGGAAAATTTCGCAGATTTCTAAAGCGCTTAAATGGATGGATAAAAGTCTTGAAAACTTCATAACTCACGTGGAATGTAAAACAAATTACTTAGTTATTTTTTCGAACGTAACTTAAGATTCATTATTCATGAAACGCGACTGTACTGATTTATATTACGAACAAGTGCTAGCAACTTCGTGTTACATAACTCGAGAGCAGTTGAGACAGCTTTGAAACTAATACGTACAAAGGTAATCTTTCTTTGAAATTGAACAATGCTGAGATCTTTAAACAACACGCAAAAGACGTGCTTTATCTGAACATACCTTCTATTTCTCACCAGGATCACATACATAATCGACAAAGTATTAATTATAACAAATAACAAAGCTTCTCTAAATCCAGTCTTGCAAACATACTTAATATTACTGAGTAATTGTTTCTGTATACCAAGGCAACAGGGGACTTACAAATTTTCACATTCGTACAAGTCTGTAGCAGAATTCAATTTATTTTCCATTATAGAATTAACCATTAGTGGTTGATCTGCAACAATACATCTAACTCCGTTTCGATAAGCCGCTTGACAGCGAAGAGGGAGGTCAAATAAATCGGTCAGTGAGTCGGTAAGGCACTGGATACGTTCCATTCCATTCTAGTCACGTACCGACCAAATATTTCCCGATTTCTCGCGGCTGGCCGTCTAACAACTTTAACAGGTGATTTTCTACCCATATTTTATTTACTACAAGGAGTTTTTGGGCTTTTCAATTTTCTCTAATGTTTCGAATACGTTTTGTGCATGCTAAATGTAAACGTGTTTCTTTTTAAATTTATGTTTACGACGACCGGTTGGACTAGAGTTATTTATTGGTGTAAGGAAACCTGAGCCGGAATGTTTACGTTTTATTTAAAGCGAGACATTACATTCACATGGTTTAACCGCTAAGACTGTTGAACGCTATTTTCTGTGTAGAAAATGACAATTGGTGAAATTCCTACGATAGGCCACGCATTCATATTATTAAGACTATATTATTGATAATGCAAATATTAATGGGTCTCAAATACCACTTACTATCGGGAGGCCTAAATAAATTCATCCTACACTGAGCATGTCGGACCATGCTCAGTGTAGGATTCCGAAGTCGTTAAGTACTACAAACATAAAAATCAACAAGTATTAACTAATTATCTATTTTTAAAGGTGACGTCTTAGATGATTTTAGTAGTTATAAACACTTTAATCGCCTCTATCTCAAGAACCAATGATGTGTACTTAGTCGTTAAATAGTTTTTCTTAAAAATTCGTTATATGCTCTTTAATTTAAGATTGAGGCACTTAAGTCTAACAAAAATCAGCGCTTTAAAGCTTAATATTTCATAAACGGATTACTTAATCGAAAAACTGTTTTCCCAAACCCGTAATATTTTTAAAATACCTATCCAACGACACCCCACACTATGAGGTAGATGAGAAAAGAAATACATCCCCTAATCATTATTTTTTTCATTTTTTGTATCTCTTTGTTCATATTCATGCCAAATTACAGTTTTCTAGTACAAAGAGTCTCTGCGCAAGGCTGCGAATGGATGGACGGACACGAAACCCTAAAAATGTACGCAATCAAATTTTCATATCACGTTTATGTTCAGGCACATGCTAAATAATCATAAATGCATGACGTTTTCAAATTAAAACTACTCTACGTAGTGCATAACGTGACATCCAACATGGAACTGCTCATAAAAAATATGAATGGTGCCATAAAAACTACAAATAGGAGCGTATCAAAATTTCTAAAGCCTATTCCAACTGCCAAATTATGAACAGCAATAGAGTTTGAATGTTAGACAGATGGACGCTTTAGTTTTTGAATTTCTCTTAGTAGAGGGCAGATATTTGTGTGATAAGCGTGAATATTTGTTCACGAGTCTTGGATGTTTTGTATTTCTCTATATAAGTAAGTTTATCGTTCTTTAGTACCCATAGTACAAGCCGAGAGCTTAGTTTGGGACTAGGTCCATTGGTGTGAGATTGATCATCAATTAAATTTTCAATAAAATTGGCAGATGTTGGTACAAAAACTGACAGTTGAAATGTTTTTGTATTCCTTGATGATATAAGAGGAGTGTTATAAGTTTAAGGTGCTTTAGATTAGGAGCTGCGATGCCCCAAATAGGCATCGCAGCTCCTAATCTAACCTAAACCGGCAACCACACGGGGCATTAAATAGTTAATAAATAGTTTACATCAATTCCAATATGTTGAAGAGAACTACTGAAGTTTACGTTACGATTGCTTGCGATATTATTTTTAAATAATTATCATCAATAGCGGCTAAAAACAATACGATGACAAAATAAAAGCAATTAGGTTAAGCCAAAGTAGAATGGAGCTACTGGATAATCTATGTTTACTATTTATCACTTTTTTTTTCTTAATGTTACATTAACTCCAATAATTAACGCATTTGAGGTCTTGGGAAAAGGTTAGGAAAGACTATTAAGTCTTGAGAATTCATATGTCTATAGGTCTCAGATTCCACTTACTATCAGATGGCCTGAGCGCTAAAGTACCTTCTGCTTAACAAAAAAAAATCATCTGCACTTTTTTTTTGGGGAGTTCGATTCCGCAGTAGTCCATACATTAAGTCACTCACAATTTCCACTCGTGCCCCTACGTCTTTTTCCTGAATGTTAAAAAACTCCAATTATTTTCATCTGCACTAAGTTTTTTTTGCGAAGCCATATTCCGCAGTCCATACATTGAGTCAGTCATAATTTCCACTCGTGCGCCACACGCAACCTACTTGGCGGTTTAATTGCCACTTACTTTATCAAGGTTATTAATGTGGATTGGATAGTGATAGCCTTAATTGGTTCGGCGTGCTATTATGTTAATCTCCACTTTGGAGGCTAGCATAGAGGGTTGCCTTCTTTATTGGATAATCATGAAGATTTAATTTTTAACCACTGACAAAAAGAGAGTTATAAGTTTGTCGTGAGTATCTATGCATTGGTTTATGTTTAACATCTACCGTAACCTAATACAATACAATACAAATATTCTTTATTGAACATCATATACAAATACAGCATAAAAAGTAAAATACAAATAAAAAGTTACTAAGTGAGTCAATAGGCGGTCTTATCGCTAAGTAGCAAAGTAACCTAACCTAACCTAAGCTACGTAATTAATGTTTAATACCCTGGAAATATTCCGGTTTCAGCAAAAAAATAGCGTTCGATGAAATGATACATTCTATGAAGTAATGAGTTACCCCCTTAGCATTGTAGCTTCCAAATGGATTGACTGATTTGGACGCGGACATTTTACACGAAAGCTAGTTTAATTGAAATGGTTCTTAGCTAGGTTTTATTACAATCGGCTTACCCATCATACTACAAGCAGGAAGATTTTTGTAAGAGGGAATTTGAATCAATCAGCAAGAAACTAAAGTTCATTTTCCTTAGCTCTTAAATGGCATTTATAAATTTGATACAAATTAAAATGAACTTTGTACTCACAAAAATACAGCTTAAACTGAAAACTGAAATAGGGCAGATAAAAATAGGACGATACTTGTAGAGGTTTTAATAACTGAAGTGCATACAATCCGTGGCTTTGTTTTTTTTTTCAAATTCAGTTGAGCCGTTGAGTCGTTACGAGCTTAGGTCAAATACATAACCCTTTGGGCTTAGCTGCAGTTGGGTTAAAAAAAATGAGCTAAGACCAAGTTTCAAGATTCTGTCAGTAAGTTGGTCCGATTTACTTTTATATAGATAGTACAAAGTTAAATTACTTAGCCTTTTGATAACTTAACTGATCATCATTTCGCCGTAAAAAATGTCTCCCTCATTCACGTAGGTGCGAGTCCCTAAAAACTTTATAAATAAAAACATCGCCATGAAAACGTTTATTGAACCTTACCACGGAATATTCCAAATTAAATTGCCTAATATCAACCAAACTGTCACATTTAATGGGGCAGAACTTCTAAACGCACCCAAACAAATTGAGCAATACAATTTTGATACGTCAATCTAATTCAGTCTTTACGTTTTTGTAATAAAGCTTCACGTGTTTATGGAAAAGAACGTGTGTTTAGTGACACCAATTTTAAAGGATGTCATGCAAACATGGTATTCCGTGGTATTAATATTTCGGTATGGCGTTTTTAATAACGACTCACTTTACATGAATGGATACACGATACCCTGTTTCACCTATTTGAGATATCCTGATACAGGGTATCTCTGACCATGGGGTTTTAAATTTAGGTATAGATTCTACTCTTTCAAACTTTACTAGTAAATTTAGTAAAATAATTTACTTTGTAAGAAAAGTTATAATAGGAAATTACCTACTTTAAAAAAATTGTAGAATATAAGGAGGAGGAGAATCGAAATATACATTTAAAGCCCCATGGTCAGAGACACCCTGTATAAAAAGCCTCACTGGAGCAGAATTATTAGGGATGGGTATGTAGTTATTTAATTTAATTGAGGGTAGTTTCCTTCGTTATTTAAAACACACAACTTTATTTTTAAAAACGGCTTCTCGTCCTCACGGCTATAAATTATTAACCGCGGCAAGCTATCAATACTCGACTCAAAACAGGTTTTTAGCTTTGACATTTCTTTTTTAATTAAACTTACGCACGTCTTTGAGCAAGAATTTCTTTCCCGAATGTTTTTCCTTGAAGTTTTGAAGGTAACTCATATCTGCTTATAGGTCTACAGGGACTGTTTTTCAATTGTTGGCTAACAAAGCGTTAACAGTAGCTTTTGTTATATTAGACTGATTGTTATCGGGGATTTGATTGATTACAAAATATTTCCGCTGCTACTAACCTACTGGTCATAATGGTGTTTTGTGTATAATATATAATAGAACCGACGATTTAATGCTTTTACGAGTGTCCTTAATGCTTTTATATGCTTTAATAATATTCATAAATTATAGCCATTGCTATTAAACGCAATATGTTACATCCATACATACATAACATCAAGCTTTCATTCCCAGAGCGGATAATGCAGAGTTACAGAAATACCAACAACTCTAAAAATACTTCTTGATAATTCTGTAACCACTGTTCAGGCCAAGATCTTTACCAGTGTTTTAGTGACAGGTTGCAAGTCCATCGTCTAACAGTACTACAAGCCCTTATTCCCTTAGTCGCCTCTTACGACATCCACGGGAAGACATGGAGTGGCACTATTCTAACCCGGGAACCACACGGACTATGCAATAATGTTGGCGCTTCGATTTTCTCAGTGCTCGGACCAAGTCAAAATAACGTTGTTCGAGGCTTACCTGTCAGGCATTTCTACACTTGCCAGCTTTGATAGCAGTACACTTCACGATCTTTTGACAGACTCCGAGTACAGTAGGTACAGTCAACAATACAAGTTGATGATGAATGTTGTA
The DNA here is from genome assembly GCA_949316455.1 of Acleris holmiana. Classification (NCBI taxonomy): domain Eukaryota; kingdom Metazoa; phylum Arthropoda; class Insecta; order Lepidoptera; family Tortricidae; genus Acleris; species Acleris holmiana. The sequence goes on along the minus strand of OX438768.1, from coordinate 18,003,173 downwards.
CCCTGTCACTTTTACTATTTTTCCGCAACCCAACTGTCGCAGTATTGTTACGTGAGTGCGATAAAGTACTAAAATCCACAACGTGTTCCGAGGGATACTGGGGTGGAGTGGGTCCGGCATGTTTGCCGTGAACAGAGAGAAGATAATAAGAAGTCATCAACTCTGTTCACGCCGTGTTGCGGAAAACACATTGGTCATTTATTATGAGTCTGGGTGAGTCGGAGAACAGTATTATAGGCGTTCAGCTGCTGCACGGGTATTATTATTCTGAGAGCGAAGGATATTTCAAATGACAAATTATGAATTGTGCATTGTAAATTATAGATTGTGTTGAGTGTGGTTGCATCTCGAGATTTTGGATACCATAAAAAAGCAAAAGCTCCAGTATTTTGGTCACATATTGAGAAATGATGAATATCGACTACTGCAATTGATAATTCAGGGAAAAATTCAAGGACGCCGACCACCAGGCAGATGAAAGATCTCAGCTCAAAAATTTCAGTGGTTCGGAATGAGCACGAGGTCTATATTTAGAGCGGCAGGAGACAAGGTTAAGATAGCCATTATGATCGCCGACCTCCGGTAGGAGATGGCACTCACAGAAGAATAAATTATAGATTGCGTGAATTGTAAGTTTTTTTTTAACAAATTAACCTTGGAGTTACCAAAAGGATAAACTACTACGATTTGCAATTTACTAGGGCGAATCTTAAGTCATTTATAAGTTTACCTTTATGGTAAGGAGAAGGCACACGAGCACTCAGGCCACCTGATGGAAAATGGCATCTGAGACCCATAGACATTTGAACTCTCAAGACTGTAATCCTAAAACCTCAAATACGTTGCCAACCCTGAGGACTAAGATGGAATGCCTCTATGCTAGTAATTTCACCGGTTGTCTTATCCCGGAACACAACAATGCGAACACTTGCTTGACGGGTGATTAATGGATAAGATGGTGGCAGCAATCCGGACCTACCCTGCACAGGGTCCTACCATTACTGAACACTAAGTTATTACAACAGGGTCTTTATTTATTCGTGTTAAACCATTTTGTCTTTGACGTGTTCTGGTATTGTTTTGTATTTGGCCGCCATTACTGTCAAGTAAATAAGAGCTATCAAAACATTGACCATATGGAAACATTTTTTACCAAATAATCTCAGCCCTGACCACAATTATGTCGAAGTTTTTATCTATTCAACAATTACAAGTATAACACACCTTGTTTCTTAAACTAGGTACATCCTTTTTTGTGAAACGGCCTTCTGCTAAGTAAATAGGAGCTATTTTGACGACGACTTGATATCCAACATTTGCTTTTCTCTTGGAATTTTCTTTTTACATGTAATCCTAACATCAAGGTGTCGATTCCAAATGTTTACTTACAAAATACACAGGTCTATTCTGAATTTCTCCCACGTAATTTCAGTTTCGCATTTTGACGTGTAAGCTCGAGACGAATGATGAATATGGATGGGGTGAAAGAGGTGTGACGGAATCGTGGCGTCACTTGCATGATCGTGTTTGTGATATTACATGTTTCTTGTTTTTTGTTTAACTTACTGCAAGTTTATTTGAGAGTTTTATTTACACGGAAGAAATTTTATCCAAATATAATTTTATCACGTACCGTTTATTTAAATAACTGAGAGATTAATGAAATTTTATAAAAGATATTCCCTCTTATTCATAAACGCGCAATAGCTAAAGTATGATTATAATATGATTTGTCCTTGTCTATCATTGAAACATTTGAATTTAACAGAAAGGATACGTTTATGATGAAGGAGGCGTAAGATCTCCAAATGATAAGTGAAAAACACCGTATAATGAATGCCTCGTAGAGAATACACTGCTTCGTACTATGTTCCTAAATAGGGCTGTTTTCAAATTGGTCAGTACGGCGTACCACGCCGATGTGAAACACATGTAAATAATAGGGGTTTCTTCATTAGTCGGTGCTTTGTGCCAGTTGCATCGTGCTGACCAACCAATCGGGAACCAGCTAGTATAAGGACAATTGGTCTATGGTTGCGAGTCAGCAATAGAGTAACCTGAGATAACGGCGTTGAAACCCTACCTCTTAAATGTACAGTGTAGACATCTTCTGTAGGACACTATTTAAGGTAATTAACCTCCGAAGGAAAAACTAAAAATTCAGCATGTAGTCACTATTGTTTTATACTCATTACGACCCAAGTACTTAAAATACTCTTTTTTTTCTGTTGTTGTTTGCTATAACTGTCAAAGGAGCTGGGTCTGAATGACAAAGTTAATAAGTACTATGGGTAGGCCCTTGGGCCTTAGGAGGTTAAGTAGCAGTTGGGAGTGACCCTGCCTCCAAAGCCAGCGGTCCCGGGTTCAAATCCCAGTAAGAGCAAGATATTTGTGTGATGAGCGCGAATACTTGTTCCTGAGTCTTTGATATTTTCTATGTATTTAAGTATGTTTTTCTCTATATAAGAATGTAGTACAAGCCTAGAGCTTAGTTTGGGACTAGTACAATTTGTGTGAGATTCTCCCCTGGTATTTATTTATACTTTGCAATCAAGTGGCTATAAACTTCTAGGCCGATGAAACTCATGCAAATAAATAAATATTCAATAAAGAATACTAACGAAGGTACATTCAACCATAATAAATTCCCAGAAACAGTCCCTTATACCTTATTTGAATTCCGTCGCTTACGTTAAATTATTCAACCAGCAACATAAAACAAAAGACACGGCTCATATCCCATTCATTTCACACAAGAGCGATTTTTAAATAATTTCTAGGCCCATTCAGATTTTCCGTGTGATACCCTCAATTCTCAGAGGCAATTTCGACATTTTCAGCAATCGTGCGTACTGGGACGGAGGCAATTGAAAACCATTTGTCCGTGATGAGTCCGCCTGACACTATTGAACGTGTAATTGCCTTGTTTTTGACGTACCTTTAGCTTTCACATCCACTACACCGGATCAAATAGACTATAGGTAGTCATACGATACCCAATCGTTATTACTTTCCCCGACGCCATTGTTGGTTCGGTTGTAATAAGATTTCGTGTCAGAATCATGGACGTGAATCGACACAAGTGGCGTTTATTTATTATTTATTTGATTGCTTTATGTCCCATTGTTCAATAGGAGTTTGGATTTGAGTGAAGCGCCCATTTGAAGATGGATGACGGTAAACGACAAATTAAATTGTATGTTTTCGTGTTTCTAAAAACGTATTATTAGGAAATCGTATCCATTTGCTATAGACCATCTTACGGTGGTCTTCAAATCAGTTTGTATCAAATGTTTTCGTTGCATCTTTTTCATTTAGTATGTCAAATGTAAGAAATGTAAACAGTATCTCAAGCACGAACATTGCAACCATACGTTTCCTTTTTGAATAGCCTGTACTACCTATTTGGAAATATCATGTTTTGAAAATATTCGCAGTATGAACTCCTAGAATTAACTCACGTTTCCATGTTTTTAGGGTTTTGTAGCCAACAACGAACCCATATACTTTCGTCATGTTCGTCTGTCCGTCTGTCAGCGGTTTAACTCAGAGACTCTTCGTATTACAAAGCTGTAATTTGGCATACTTTTAAATTTAATTTCCCCCTAAAAAGTTTTAAAATAATATCTTCTCCGCAATGATGGTCTTGTCGGAAGTGTTAGAAGATTCACTGAATTATTACGGACGTGTAAAAGAACCGTCGTGTGGCCAATGTACAGAATAAATAACCCAAATTTAAATTGAATTTTCTTACACAAAAGTTAACGTCGAAGTCAATTTGCTATCAAATTTTAGTATTTTATACATACTAGTAGGCTTTGGGGCTCTATTTTTCTGCGTTAAAACGATATTGGGATTGACGTTTTTTAGTATCGTTTTTAACTCGGACGCTATTACTGTCAAGGACATAAGAGTTATCAAAATGTTGACAATACGGCAACACGTCAAAGGCGATATCGTTATTACCGCGTAGAATATCAGCGCTGACATCAATTGCCTTTCACTTTTTCACGATTTCTAGTACCCATAGCACAAACCTAGAGCTTAGTTTGGGCCTAAGTCAATTTGTGTGAGATTGTCCTCTGATATTTATATATTTATGTAACTTACTCGATAAGTACTTGGTGAAAGTTCGTGCTTGGGTTACAGAATTTAGAAAGTACAATCCAGTAACTGCCAGCTTTTAAATTTTTCGACGTAAAATAAAATACAACTCAATTTAATTGAACAAAAATACCGTCCAGTGGCGTTATCAAATAAAACTTATTACACACTAGAGCAATAAATAACCCGGTATATCCGACAAAGATCACGCACCTTTTTACCGCTCGCCCCGGGCAAGTGGCTCTTTTTCATGCAAAATACATATAGAACAACGCACGCAACCCCTACTGCCGATTTATTTTGAAAAGGAACAATGGGGGACAATAAAAAAGTGGGGTACCGTGTGAACGCGGTATGAGTGACCTTCAGATGCAAGGTCGACGTCTCACTCATTCGTCATCACGTAATTTTAAAAAACGTTCGTTAAAATAAAAGAAGTTGAAATGCGAACAAATCTAACCGGCCAGTGAAATATAGCTGGTAAAGAAACGATTCAAGCCTCTATGTGTCATGCATAGCTTCAATGGATGCCGTAGCGTGTTTTATAATTAGTTTTAGGTGATATTGAAGTTCACTTTGAAAAAAATACAATTTTGTAAAAAGAAACAATTACAAATGTGTTTATTAATGTGATTATTATTTAATTATTTTCAAATAATTGATAATGTTTTGTGTGCATAGTAAATTAGCGGATCACATGTGTTTTGTAAATTTTATAACATTTAATATTGATTAAAAGATAAACAAAACATAACTGTAATAACAAACTTAAACATACCAATACAGATGATTATCATGATGTCTAACAAAGTGATGATAAAAAAAAATATTTGACCAAACCTTTTTAATGTACTTATATTTAATTAGTTCTAAAAAAGAATTTTGTGCCAATAATTGCTTGACATCGCCTAAGGCATTCATGAAACGAAATATTTATCTATGATAATGAAACTGAACTATGTTCAAACATAAACAAAGGCATTCCTAAGAGAATGACATTCTTGATTAAACTATGCCATACCTAAGTACAGACAGCAACGACATTATTAGCTATGCTTTGCTCATTATATTGTGTAAAGTCTTCTAAAGCGCTCGGGGCTCTATCGTCTTTAAACAGGTGTACTCTCAGATACATTGTATATTAGCCTGTATCTTCAAAAACTTTATCTTGGGAGCCTGGTCATTGATAAAATTGTGTTTCAAAAAAGATTATAAATAATAGGTATGTTTTTAATGACATAGAGAGGACAAATGAGTTTACACGCCCTCTCATTATATATCTGGAGATCCGAGACTCATTTGCAATGTTCAGAGTCTACTCATGTAGTTTTTCTTTTCACAATACGCTAGCCTAGTTGGTAGTGATCTGCCTACGAAGCTAGGGGTCCTGGGTTCAAATCCCGGTAAGGGCAGATATTTGTGTGATGAGCACGAGTATTTATGCCTGAGTCTTGAATGTTTTCCATGTTTTTAAGTATATATTTCTCTATACAAGTAAGTGTATCGTTGCCTAGAGCTTAGTTTGCGACTAGTTCAATTTGTGTGACATTGTCCTGTGATATTTATTATTATTAATTTTTTCAATAAATACGTTTTCAAGACAAATTTTAATGCAGCTATGCTCAAAGATTGTGGCTTCGTAACGGTTCTACAAAGGCTTTGTTACAAAATCCAAATACTATGTTATGTTAAGTATCTGTTTTTGCCAATCAATAAAAGACCATAAAGCTTTTTTTTAAGAGGTTTCACCTCTTAAAATAGTTTGAGAATAACCTTTTAATAAAACTGTTCAGAGTAAGTAAGCATATTATTAAATCATACCTTTTTTCTCACGAGCAAAAAGTCACATAAAACCACTCAAAATAAATGACAACCCGTTTTATCCATACTATAAATACTTTTCAATCATAGACTTCTCAATTCAATTTGCGTTTATTGAATTCTGAAGTATTTAGTTAGAAATGGAGACGTTCATTTGCGAGTATTCTAAATTTAGTTCCCGTATTTTTAGTTTAAAAGTATTTGCGGTGCAATCAAGGGGAAGTGCATTTAAAAAGTATTAAAGTTGAGTCATTGGTAGTTAGCCGAGATACGAACTGATTTTATAACAAGTATTTATAGCAAGCAGTGGAACTTATACTCTAACAATAAACATTATTATTTGTACCCGACGTTGGACTTTAGTAGGTAAAGTTTCAGATTTTATAGCACTGCTGGGAGAAGGTAAAAAATAAATATGCAACATCTGTATTACCTTGAATATAAACAATATAAATGGATAAAAACTTGATCTATTTAGCGTAAAAGTTCCGAAAATATTGTGAAACAAAGGTGCCAATGATGAAGTTCGAAATAGTAAAGTTGATTCTTCATTCCACTCTTTAATTGATAGAATTCCATACTTCATCGTAATGACATTTTATAAAAATCATTCATTATTAGTTTCCGTCAATACCAAATTAACTTTGTTGACATGTATTAACCATGATAGTCTAATTCCCATTTTTTTTAAGTGGTTCTTTTCTTAAATGTAAACCGATTCACAGGGTCCCAAGATACAGGCACAGCCTAGTTTGGGGTCCACTGAAAACTGTATCTAATATGTAAACAGTTTATTTTCTGATTATAAACTTATTTTATTCTTTCTTCTTTTTTATTTTAACGAAGCTCTACATTTTAGGATTATTATACTCAATTTATAAACTGGACTTGCAATGAATCATCAAAAAAACTAACGTTCTCAAACAAAATAGGTTCTATGCGTTACTAACATTATTAAGACCCTTTTCATACAGCTGCTATGAGTCAAGACATAAGAAATAAATTATTCATCGCTTAATTCGCAAACAACAGACAAAAATCCACGAAATGTTAATGCAAATTCGCCCCAAAGATTACAGCTCTATAAAATGCAAGTCCAACTTGAGACTTAGCATTTTAAGTTAGCAAAGAAAAATGAGTTCATTCTTTTCACTTAGCAACCCGAAACTAAGTAGTACTTACATTCAACACTTACTGCCGTTGCAAAAATGGGTTGAAGCAATCACGCTAATGAAAACAAGCCATACTGACGGCTAGTAAATATTCAACGGATATTCTGTTACGTCTAGAGCACACGGAGCTAAGGACTAGCAAAACTGAATTATGTATTTTAAGTTTACTTATAATTATCATTACTAATTAAACAGAGTGCATTGATATTGAAAACACAAAACGATAAACAATGAGGTTAGCTTCGGAATGACGTGAAAGTTAGGTAACTCAAGTTACCTTAGGTAACTCAAGTTACCTTAGGTAACTCAAGAAGAGCATTGAAAAAAAAGAATCGTCAATGACGTAATCGTCATTTTACTACAAACAGAGAAGAAGTCATCTATATGTAGGTTTACTCTCTCTTTAAAAAGGTCATTAAAGTTCAACTACGGACGTTTATAGTATTAAAAAAAGGATATCCCTTCATTTTTCATAATTTTATTTGTACTAATTTCATTTTCCCTAATATACATACCATGACTTTTGAGTGCCATAATACTCTAGTCTCATAATGTAATAACACTTTAAAGAACATAATAACACTTTCCATAGTATTTACTTCCTAAAATGTTCATAAATGCCTAATATTTTGTGCCATAACAATCATTTGTCATAATTTCGGACCAAAGCTAACCCAGGTTGTATCAGTTCAGAGAGTATACTGAAGTACTGGTACATTCAATTAAGAATAGGAACTACTATTGTAATAACCTACCTATTCTACCTTGAGGAAGGTCTCCGTTAGGTACGACGACGTGCGAAGCGAGTAGCACTGCGACGTTGCAATTTTATATAGCAAATAATAATTATGGCGTTTTAAATTTATAATTATGGTAAACGGATCGTTATGGCAGCTAATAATTATGTCAGTTGAAAATATGCCAAATGATCATTATGGCACATAATTCGGCAGGCATAAAAAATATGACAAATAAAATTCGGGCAAATGAAATTATTGCATATGAAACTCGAACAAAATAATAGAGAACCAAAAAAAGACATTGATGACGTAAAGTTGTTCTTTAATTAGTGGCCCTAGACAAGATGCATTGCGATATTGTTAGCGTTATTTTAAATGTATACCTAGCATTTACGTAAGCTCCCGGACGGCCACGCTGACGTCAATTCCATATTTTTTTATAATTTTTGAAAATGGTGTACGGTGACGCATGGCGTTATTTTTGCAATTAAAAACACTAATAGTTTATTATATTTGTAATCTTGTGTCTGGAATGATGTCTTGCAGTAATTTATTTATATAGTTATTTATAAATTCAAATATGGTTTAGACACATAATTACTATATTAGACCTTATTTTTACTACATTTTATAATTGAGATCAAGTATTGAAATCCTTGTAAAACTATTCTTAAAGTTATCTCCTACAAAAACACGTAACTCGTGTATAATTTTGCTTTTATTTGCTTTATCTTTATCGTTTCTGTGTCACTGCTGAGTACAAACATCCCTCCTCTTCGGGAATCACTATCATAAAAGCAATTTTTATAATTTTTATATGTTTAAAATACCTCATCCAACTTTGTGACCGGTTCTTTAGCTAGATGGTCATTTAGCTTTCATGAAGATGGACGTAGAAGGAAAACTTGAGGAGCAAAGCCCTCAACATTGTCTAGTAATATTTAATGACCCAAGCTGTTTCTGTATAATTTTGATCTATTTTCGTCTTTGGCCGTTAAGCATCTTGTAGGGCATTACTACGAGGGCTGCCTTTTAAGTTGTGTCGTTTGAAATAAGTATAGACAATCTAATAGATTATTACCATTTATTGTTTTTCAAAGAATTCGCCGCGATATTTAATACACTTTTGCATGCGTTCAAACCAGTTTTTAAAACATTTATTCCACTCCGAAGTGGGGGTAGTCAAAATGGCCGATTTGTATGCGTCAACAGCTTCTTCGGGTGAGCTGAAACGTTGACCACGAAGACTTTGCTTAATTTTGGGGAACGTAAAAAAATCGTTAGGGCTTAAGTCAGGACTGTAAGGCGGGTGATCTAAAATTTCCACGTTTTGGGTGTTCAAAAACATCTTTGTCTGGCGGGCGGTGTGCGAACTTGCATTGTCATGGTGCAGTATCATACGACGTTCCGAGTTGTTTTTTCGAAATTCGGTGATGACTTGTGGCAAACAAACAGTGGTATACCAGTCGGCGGTAACCGTCTTGCGATCTTCTAGTACAATAGTGGCGACGTGACCACCCTTTGCCACAAACGAGGCAACCATTTTTTTTGAAGTGCTCCGAGAGCGTATGACTTTGGTCGGTTTTGGCTCGTCCTGGAAGACCCAGACAGTTGACTGCTGTTTTGAATCTGGATCGTAAGCATATATCCAAGACTCGTCACCACTAACCACATCATAAACATGTTTTGACTCTCCTCGGCTGAATCGCTTCAGAGTTTTGCGACACCAACTTACACGGGCTGTTTTTTGGTCGTCGCTAAGCAAATGTGGTATCCAACGAGAGATCAACTTTTTTACAACAAGTTCTTCGTGCAGGATTTTTTGGACAGTGGTCCCTGAAATGCCCACGGATGCCTCTATTTCACGGTATGTCACATGACGATCTTCGAGTATTAGCTGCCGCACGGCTTCGATATTCTCTTGCGTCATGGCGGTTTTTGGACGACCTTCACGAAGCTTATCACTGAGGCTAGAGTGCCCACGTAAAAATTCTAAGTACCAGCGTTCTACAGTCCTAAGACACGGTGCTGCATCACCAAACACAGATGTGATCTCCTCAAAGCACTGAAGTCGCGATAATCCCCTTTTAAAGTTGTAGAAAATTACCGCACGCAAATTTTCCTTAGACATTTCCATTTTTACAACCGACTTGTCACCTTTGAATAGACGCTGTAATAAAACTATTCGACCAATTTGAAAACATTCTTTTGTTTTCGAGTTCTAAATTCAAAAGGATGAAAATGCCATATGTTTTTTTTTAAATAATCGCGGGAGGTTGGCAAACGACACAACTTAAAAGGCAGCCCTCGTATTCTGCTGAACAAACGGTTAACTTCTTTGTGGTCAGTTTCTTCGATCTGTCTAAGGCCTTCGACGAATTGGAAAAAGGAAATCTATTCTGAACTGGTTCAGAGTTTACATTCAAAGTTAGAAACAGAGTGCTTTTGTAGTTGTAGGTTGTATATGAAGTGAGCCCTGCAATGTTGACTGGCGTGCCTCAAGGGATTGTTCTCGGGGCCACTCTTTTCCTTATCTATATAAACGGGCTGTTTAAACTCGCCCTACTTAGTACTAACATTATAACCTTTATTAATTATAAAGCTTTATTAGTACAGGGAATTCGTTGGGCTGAAGTGAAAGCATAATTGAACAGGACAGAATAATCACGAGCGTAGTAACTAATTGGCTTAAGTCTTATCTTCTTAATAACTCTAGATGTTTCCTTCCCTTTTAACTCTAGAGAGCAGGATTAAATTGCAAAACACTCAAATACTCGCCATCCTCCCTTTGCGTGTGTGGCACACTTACACTCACACGATACCATCTGAACTAAGCACATAAACATAAGTAGTATAGTGTTCGCGAGGTTAAATGGTAATTTTTCAATTGCTCTTGGTAAGTGCTGCTTTTATTTCTGAATGTTTTGTGTTGTAAAACTAATAATGCATTCGTTGTGAACGAAGCATAAATATATTATTAATTAAATGGTTCCAGCCGTTATAAATATAAAACCGTAATTGTTCAAATAACTTAAACGAGATAAATTTTTGTTCTTATTTGCTTTTACGTTTATTTTGCTTTATAAATGCATCCATAACAACGACCGTAGGCGGATTATGGGTCATAAACACTCTTAAAAACAAAAGTTGTTTCTCCTGTGGTCAATAGTTAAGAGCTTGTGTGCTTACAAGTTATGTTTTTATATGATAGGTCTAAAGCAGTCTTGGGGCGGTTTTTGCGGGAATGGGCTTAGCCGGAAAATTAGGCCTTAAAAACGTTAACTTTAATTTTGTTATAGTATATTTACGAGTTTCGGTTACCTATTTCTACGGGTTCTAGGGTTGCGTCGATGCGCGTTGCTCAATACTTGACACCCACGCAACCAAACGTGGCTACAGCGCGGCCCCGACTAAACCGGCTTGGTGCGTCCATTTGAGTTTGCTTGTGGTGGCTCGCGGTGCATACGGTCAAGGCACGCACACATGCAAGCCGCGCGATATTCCTTTGTTTGAATACGAACTACTGTTTATTCTATGCTTTGGTCAACTATTTTACGTATTATTATGGCTTTAAGATCATAAACGAACGCACAGCAAACTTAATACTCGTTCTATAAGAAACAGTTTGCAACATGATTATTAAATGCATCACCAAAACTGCCCTAAGAACGGTCTCAAAACCACAATGAAATCTTTTTATTATTTCGTCTTTATTATTTTGCATACCTAACGTCGCTGTCTTGAACATGAGGAATTATTAGTGCTATTTTTTTACAAATCTAACATCTTTCCTTCTTATCTTTTAACCTATTTCCAAAACTCAGTATGTATTTGCATTGTCGTGTTACAGTTTGGGGATAAGACAGCCAGTGATATTACTAGCATAGACGTATTCCATCTAAGTCCTTGAGCTTGGCAACACATTTAGAGTCTTGGGAACGCATTCGTAGTTATGTGAATACGAATGAATATGGGGCACAGGGCATCAGGTGCTTGTGTGCTCGTTTGCCTTCCCCATGACTTAAAAAAACTATGAATAGTAAAATGGATTAAACCCAAGGACACGCAATTGGAAAATTGTTACTTTTTCTGATAAGTGTTTCAGTTTTACTGCCTTCTTCGGCTGTCTTACAAAAGGATCACAACATGCGAACACTGCTGCTTGGCGGCAGTTTATAACATAAATTTTATTAACATATTCACTTGAATAATAACTCACGTCAAAACCAATGTAAACACGGGTAACGAATAAAGGATATTTCGTAACCACTGTTATTAAATTACGTGAGGCGTGAACGAAATCAATAAATCACCTGGGGAAAGGCTTGTACCGTAAATATGAAAGGCAATCTCTACGGGTACGTATTTAATTAACAGAAATAACGCTGGGTTGTCACTTTATCATATTATAAGCCTTTATGAAGTGAACGCGGCTACATGATAGCTCCTTTATAAATAAAATAGCCTTGCTGAAAAAGTTACATTAAATTACCTAAGGGAATTGAAGAAAATAAGTATTTTTCATGATTTTATTTTTTGATAAATCTTGTATCGTCATAAATGTTCCAGGGACTTAAAAATTACTTTAAAGTCGATTGCAAGACAAACAACTAAGATATCAAGGTAATAAAACGTTCAGAAACAATTCAGGAGCTAGAGTGAATCATTCGATATTTGGGTAAGGACCCAAAAGTTGGCCACGCTAACTCACTCAATTAAATTTTCTATGAAACTTAGCCATACATTTGTAGGGATAATTTTCACGTCACAACGGAACTTTTTTCACTTTCGTTGTTTGTATGGTTAGCTACGCTTAACTATGGTCTAACTATTTGGTCCTTACCCATTTAACCTCAAATATACATACATTCGTATTTTATGTCAAGAATTACGCTCTCGAGCACTAAGGCCACCTGATGGTAGGTAGAATGTGAGATCCACAGACATGAATTTTCAGGACCTCTAGACTGTAATCCTAAGACCTCATCATCCTTTTTTTTGGTTTGCACAAACCAAAAAAGCGAACTAGTACTGTTAAGGGATTTCGGCCAGTGAATCCTTGAAAAACCGGTAAAATAAGTACCCTAATCAAAAAATCATGACTAAAAAGATGGGTCATACACAGATTTAGGTAACCGTCTTTCCTGTGGACACACCGAAAGTTAACGTTTTTAAGGACTAATTTTCTGGCTAAGCCCATTCCCGCAAAAACGCCGTCAGGACTGTGCTTTAGACCTATATTATAAAAACAACTTATATGCACACAAGCTCTTAACTATTGACCACAGGAGAAACCACTTTTTTTTTTCTCATTAGGGAGTGATTTTCGAACAATCCTTTATTAGCTAACACTAGGGTATCGAAGAAATATTCCCTCCACATTCCAATTCCCTACATTTATCTGTGAATGCTGTACATTGTCTATATTTCAGTCAATCAGCCAGTCGAAAGAGTTTTACTTTTATAGATAGATGGTACAGTCGGCCTTATGGGTGAGGACCAAGTTAAGCGCAGTTAACCATACAAACAAGAAAGACGAAAAAAGATCCGTTGTGCGATGAAAAGTATCCTTATAATTGTATGGCTTATTTTCATCGCGCAACGGAAAAGTTTCATAGAAATTTTAATTGCGTGAGTTAGCGTGGTCAACTTTTTGGTCCTTACCCTTATAAGTATCTGCACACTTTTGTACCTTGTTGCTCTAACGTTGACAGATTAGCACAGGGGGGTTATCATGAGCTAGCTTTGCAGTTCTGTTTACGGTCAGCGTAAAGGACAGAGCTATGGCGGTTATATAGCTCTGTCCTTTTCTCTGAGCGTAAACAGAACTGCAAAGCTAGCTCATGATAACCCCCCTGTTGTTCAAACATGACGATAAAGTGACACTACTTATAAGGAGGGCCTTTATTCTACTGCGTTAAAACGATATTGCGTTTGACGTGTTTTAGTATTGTTTTCAACTCGGCCGCCATTATTATCAAGTACATAAGAGGTTTCAAAGCCTTGACCACACGGAAACATGTCAAAGGCGATATCTTTTTTACCGTGTAGAATTTCAGCCCTGACAGTACAATATGAACTTGCGTCTGAATCACTCTTGACTTATTCCTCATTTACTAGACTACTTTAGACTGGCGTTTTAACCGTCCCTGATAAAACAATTGAAGTAACTACGTTAATTGTTTTAATCGAGGATATTGGCTGAATTGTAGAGTTTAGTTCGGTCCGATCATTTATAAAGGCTAATTAGATTAATTCGCCGGCGAATTCCAAATTAAGTTAACAGCTCTGGGCCAGCCTTGTTGAAGTCAAAACTCATTTATAAATAACTAGTTTTTGCCACGTGTTCTCGTACTTTTTAGGTATCGGTGAATGAGGAATGAGGTACATGAAGTATTGATTGAACAAAAGAGTGAATGAATGAAATAAGTGAATGTACACAAAACGCTTAATTATATCAAGTATTTGTTAAATGTTCATTATTGTATTATTTGACCTTTGAAGAAGTTTGATAACGACATAACAAAGTAATGAAAATATAGGTAAACACTATTATTTTAACAGCTACAAATAAAACAAACCATTTTATTACCTTATTCTCTTTGTTTTCTACGATTAATATTATATTCATATACCTACGCATATCTGACTTTTATTTATTCATATAACTCATTTATTGAAACAAAATCGGCCAAAATATTTTACTTTCTGTTTTGTTTGAAGTCGATGAATTGTTATACATAGCAAAATAGGTTGAAGAAACTTTTTTGTATTTATTGCATTACAAAATAGTTTGAAGAAACTTTTTTGTATTTATTGCATTACAAAATAGTTTGAAGAAACTTTTTTGTATTTATTGCATTACAAAATAGTTTAAAAATCTTTTTTGTATTTATTGCATTACAAAATAGTTTGAAAAAACTTTTTGTATTTATTGCATTTCACTGTTGCACTTGCTATCGGTACAATATAAGAACAGTAATTTCAAAATCCCATTAGATGACAGTCTTGTTGTGTGAGTGACCTCAACTCTCGTGGGACTACCTCTACCGCGGGCCATGCGTAGTGTCTAAATAGTACTTTCTTTTTAACCTAATCTTTAGAAAATCCGATTCCCACTTTCTACTTATTTTATAAGGGAGTCCGTCGTTTCCCATAACTTTTTTAGGTCATAATGTCAATATTGACATAATTATTATTAGTCATATTTTTTATAATTAACCGTAAACTTCTCAGAATTCCTTAAATATCCAACGTGTAGACAAGACTATGTTAGGTTAGGTTTGATTTATAAATATCCTGACACAGTAACAGTTTCTTAACAAAATACGTTCACTTGCGATTTTTTTTTTTTTTTTTTTTTTTTTTTTTATGTTAAGGAGAAGGCACACGAGCACTCAGGCCACCTGATGGTAAGTGGAATCTGAGACCCATACACATTTGAATTCTCAAGACTATAATCCTAAGACCTCAAATGCGTTGCCAACCCTGAGGACTAAGATGGAATGCCTCTATGCTAGTAATTTCACCGGTTGTCTTATCCCCACGCCGGAACACAATAATGCGAACACTGTTGCTTGGCGGGTGGTTAATGGATAAGATGGTGGTAGCGATCCGGACGGACCCTGCACAGGGTCCTACCACCACTAAATTATGAGTAAATCATATTATGACAAAAAATAATTCTGGCTGACAATATTGACTCATATTATAATTGGGTCATACATAGATTTAGTTTACCGTCTTTCCTGTGAACACACCAAAAGTTACCGTTTTTAAGGCCTAACTTTCTGGCTAAAACTATTCCCGCAAAAACGCTGTCAGGACTGCTTTAGACCTATCTCATAACTTATATGCACACAAGCTTTTAAACATTGACCACAGGAAAGACAACTTTTGTTTTTAAGAGTGTGTATGACTCAATTGTGAAAATCGCCCGTGTGGTTGCCGGGTTAGAATAGTGCCACTCCATGTCTTCCCGTGGATTTCGTAAGAGGCGACTAAGGGAATGAGGGCTTCTAGTACTGTTAGACGATGGGCTTGCAACCTGTCACTATTTCACTGGTAAACATCTTAGCCTTTTTGTGCAAAATGTGGTTGCAGAATTGCCAACAACTCTTGTTGTAGTTGTTAGTATTTCTGCAGCTCTGCCTACCCCACTCTTGGAATGAAGGCGTGATAATAGTATATGTATGTAGTGTGTAGTGTATGTATGTACATTTTAGTCCGATCGTGGGCAAAAGCTTGACCATATTAATTTTTATACTTAACCTATACTTGCAACTTTGTCCGCATAGTAATCGATTTTCCCTCGGAAACTGCTTAAATTCCCAGCATGTTAGGCCTATAATAACCCTCGATATAAGCTATTTACATTCCAAATTTCATCCAACTCCGTCCACCCGTTGCAGCGTGAATGACTAAAAACTTAATGAATACCTTTCGCATATTAAGCAGCACTAAGTGGGATACTAGTAGGATTATTAAGAGGTAAAATCAGGTGTTTTTTTTTAATATACATACGTTAAGGGGATATCTCTAAAAACTGCTGAACCGATTTAAAATGTTCAGTCACTTATTGAAAGCTACCACATTAACTAAATATAATACTATCCATGACTAATTGAGGCTATTTTTATTGCTTAAACTGGTTTAAAAAAAGGGTTGTTATAATATCGAATACATTAAAAAGTTTGGGTTGGATGTTTATCATTTAATTCATGCATGAACATTACAGCTACCACATGTTTGGGTGAAACTTAAATTGGAACACGTGTAACCTAATGTTCTGGATTGAAAAATAAACCGGTCAAGTGCCAGTCGGGCTCGTATACAACGGGTTCCTTTACACTTTACAATTAAGATCGAGCAAAAATTATAATTTGTATTGGGCCCTTTTAAAATTTAGTTTATTTTTATTATTTGTTGCTATAACACACTACAAAAATCATGAGATACAGTCCTTTTAAAGACCGACAGGAGACCCTATTACAACGCCTCTATTGATATCGTTTAGGTACGGAACCCTAAAAAATAGCTTAAATACCAAAAAATTGGGTATGTTTTGTAAAAATAACGTTAAACGAGTTGTGTAAGGACGAGCGATATTATGAAGGTAAATAATTTTCGAACTTTCTCACATTCCAGGGCCTCTATTCTACTGGATTAAAACGATATTGCCTGTGACGTGTTGCCGTATTGCCAACGTTTTGATAACTTGACTGTAATGGCGGTCGAATTAAAAACAATACTAAAACACATCAAAGGCAAAATATAGATTTACCTCTCGTGTCCCACCGGCAGCTGGAGCTGCCGCCCAAAAAAAGCGATGTATCCTACCGGCGCAGTCATACTCGTAGCCACGTCCTGATTCGATTTTCTGTCCTTAGTCTTTCAAATTAATGCTTAAATTTCCTATAAATTGTATGTCAATCGATTCAGCGTGAAATTATCTATACACGAACATCAACCAATCATAACGCTTAAACAGAAAATATAAATCGGGTCAGGTGAACTTCAGTCTACTTTCGTCAATCTTTGCGTGAGTGCGCGTATAAATTTCCTTTCATGTTAATATGCACATATCTTTTTAAATTGTTTGTACAAGAAGATATTATAGAAAAACGGAAAATAAATAACAATAAACCTTTGTTGAGTGTTTTTTTAATAGTGAGCATATTTTTGGAAAACAGCCACAGTTTAATTTTTCCCTAAAGTTATTTATAAAATAATAGTATAGGTTATATTTCCATCTTTCCAAAAATAAACATTTATATGGATAAAAAGTGTACGAGGAAGTGTATAGAGCGTGGAAAGAAAATCAAGTCGTTAGCGCGGTCGGTGTCTTAAAAACCCTTTTAAAAGATAGCGTTTTAATCAGGATGGTTCTAAGCAAGGTTTCATTAAATTAGTTGGAGCTGTTTAAGAGATACAGGCTGTGGTGTGGTCCAAGGTTTATTAAATGTAATCGTGATAATAATACATTATTGACTAGGCCTGAAAAGTAGGGGGTTTCCTGACGAGGCTGTTAGCGGGCCGAGCCTTGGCGAGGACTGCTAAAATACGAGACAGGCAATCCCATTTCCACCAAGGCATATATAATGCTTTTCTCAATATATGCGAATACAAATGCATAATTAGAAGTATCTGAAACAAAATATCGACGAATTGAAAGAGAATCTACTTTTAAAATCTACTAGTAAGTATAAAGATAATTTTATATTTACCGCCGCTCGCCACCGCCGCCCAGCGCTGCACCCAACTTTCATTTACAGGCAATAGAGATATGTTTTACATAAAATATCGCAGCGGACAGGACTGTGTTTTCATACGTTTATTTTAATTCTAGAAAAAAGGCTCTTACCGTCATCATTTTTCAAAAGAAAAGCTATCCATTCCGAGCATATTTGAGAAAAAATACTTTTTCACAATGGAATTTTCTGCTGTGTTAATTGGTGCTTGCTTCAATTAATTATTATATTTATGCTTCGTATATTTATTATTTAGTTATGTTGTATTTTGGGTTTTAAATTGGCTTTGTATGAATGTATTTAGAAAGACTTTATTGTTTTGAAAACTATTTGACATCCTAAGGTCATCCCTCGTCAGAGTAGATTAGGCTAGTAGACGTGATCACTTTGTTGTAAATATATTTTAATCAGTGTTTTGGAATAAATTATCTACTTAGCTTAAATATTAATACAACTGTGGCCCTTATGTAAAATATACTCAAACGTGCATTTTATATCCGATCTCTTTAAAAACGTAATAAAATCTTCTATTTCTGACAACTCTATTGAATTATTACGAAAGTCTTTTTACTCAATAAAAAAATCATGGAAAAAGACATTTGAAATTTTCAGTAACCACTTAATTCCTTTTGTAACATCAATACGGTTCTAGTCCTCAAACTTAGCTGGCTTGTAAATACATACATACTCGCTTTTACACGAATATTTGCCAGTTGGTAGTGACTAGACCAGTTGTTCTTAACCGGTGGTCCGCGAAACACTAGTGGTCCTCGGAACACTAGTGGTCCTCGGAATACTAGTGGTCCTTGGAAGCATCTCAAGTGGAGTCGACACAACATTACCGGAGTGGTTCTCGCTACTTTTGATTATTAAAAACAAATACCGAAATCGTTCGAATGTCACTGCCGACACGCGTTTAGCTTTAAGCAGTAAAAGTTAAAAGTATGCAAGCACAATTAAATAATCTCATTGAAATCTGACATGATTATTTATTAATATTTTATTCTATTAGTTACAATTACATTTTAATGACATTTTTATGCTGGCATTGGCATGTAAATTTACTTTTAAATAAAACCAGGCAAGAGCATATCGGACTATGCTCAATGTAGGGTAATTGTTTTTACAAACCTGTAATATGTTTGAAAGACCTATCCCCATACTATGGGGTAGACGAGAAAAAAATACTTCCCCACGTTACGTGTAGGTATGAACACTAAAAAAAAAACAAAATTTTATTTTACCACTTTGTTTGCGTAACTTATATTATGTATATTCTTGCCAAATTATAGCTTTCTATTACTAAGAGTCACTGTGCTAGGCTGCGGACGGACGGACGGACATGGCGTAACTATAAGGGTCCCTGGTTCCACTACGGAACCCTAAAAATAATCTGGTTGTAGTAATTTCATATGTATTTTTTTTATTTGTTGAAATCTAAACGAACCCTTTCTTTACTTACATTTTATTTACTGAATATTAACACCAAATCAATAAACCAACTGGGCGGTTCACGACATAACAGAAGGTTAAGAACCACTGAACTAGACTATCCGTGTCGTCCATATCTCCCACCCGTTCACTGCCTGGAACCTTGATATTTTAGACACTTCATAAAACACTCTCATCACAAGATAGATTTCATCGATACAATCGTCCACTTCAATAACTCTCAACAGTATAGAGCCCTAAATATTCAAGCGAACACCCTCTCCGCATATTGCGTAACAAAACCTTTTCCGTGCAGGCTTCAGCCGTATCAGATAACGCGGATAAGATCTGTTTTTTCCGGACATCCGATTCCGCTCTTCGCGTTTCTCTTTGGTTCGTGACACGTACTTATCTACTCGGGGCCAATCGGGTAGGGACGAGATTCGTGAGATCTTGGAGTTTGATTAATTTAGTATTAATACTGATTTAAGGCGGCCTAGATGGAAAGTTTGACTCGAGATAACACAACATCGGTGTTATTAGAGTTTCGTTCCAAAAACCGACGGTTTTCCGTGTGTATATCTGTCCATCTGTTTGTCTGTCTGTGTTTCCGTCTGCCCCTCGATTAGTTTGTCCATCTGTCCATCCATCTAGCTGTCTGTCTGTCAAGTCACTTTCACGTACCTATGTACTCGGAGCCAATGGGGTAGGGATAAAATTTATACTTATTCAAGGCGGGCTAGCTTAGTTTAACTCGTGTGAACATAACAAGGGTATTTATTACTATTACTTGACGAGCCATGTCTCGTATCCATACAGAAACACTACGGGCAGATACATGCCCTGGCGAAATATAACTAAAAACCGGATTATCGGGGGCAACAATGTACCAGTGCTAGTGATTCATTAAATATCGATTAAGTTTATCGACAACTTTTTTCGTGATCTAATAATATCGATTTTACTATTCTTGCAAAAGTAACTACGTTTACTTCTCTATCTGAATGATCAGCTTACCATGAAGATAAACGGCACGGCATTTTAAACAGACTTAAAAAACAAAAAGGTTCTCAATTGGATGGGATGTTGTGAATTGATATTCAATGTAATTTCAATAGTGGTCAAAAGTGACTAGAGTCCAGAGTAAATGTCTGGTACCGGTTGTTTATAGTTGCGATAAGTATAAATAAAAAAGGTTTGCACATAATTAAAAGGTATTCAAATTTTACCATTAATTAGAATAAGATGATTATTAATTGCTTTTTATCGATGCCGATAAACTTAGTCGATATTTAATGAATCACTAGCAGTGGTATATTTTTGCCCCCATCAATCCGGTGTTTGAATATAACTCTTCCTTAATCGTGTGGGACAAGTTAAGCGAGCGTACAGTTTAAGAGAATCAACATCCTGATATCAAACTTTTAGTTTACGCTTAATATACCACATCGTTGGCAAACAAGTTAGCAAGCTGCTTGGCGGTAAGTGGATACTGTAACATAATTATCCTTACTAATATTATAAATGTGAAAGCGTGGATGTTTGTTACGCTTTCACGCAAAAACTACTTGACGAATCATCATGAAACTTTGTACACATATTCTGGGAGGTACTAGAAGTAACAAAGGATACTTTTTATTAAAAAAATGTTTTTTTTTACAAAAATAAAAGGAAAAATTGTCAAGAAAAAGAAATTGCAGCGGGCGAAGCCGCTGGCGGGTCGCTAGTCGACTATAAAGCCGAATAGATCTCTATTTAACTCCGTAAAACCATATTGCTTTTGATATGTTATCATATTGTGTCCAGATAGTTACCAGCATCTTATCCATTAACCTACCACCAAGCAGCAGTGTTTGTATTGTTGTGTTCTGGTGACACTAGCATAGAGACATTCCATCTTAGGTTTCAGGGTTGGCACCGCATTTGGGATTGTAGGATTACAGTCTTGGGAATTCAAATGTCTATGGTTCTCAGATTCCACTTACCAACAGGCAGCCTGACTGCTCGTGTGCCTACATGACAGTAAAAAAAACTTGATAGTAAAACTGGTCAAAAGCACTATTATTGTTTTTCCTAACAGAATAGAGGGCTAGATTTAGTGATAATTGGACTCGAGGACCGATGGTTCTGCAGCTACATCTTAATGGTGTAAATGATGAGAAACCTAATTAAGTCCTGCTTCTGTTTAGTATCACAATCTAGTTACGGTAATAATTCACACGCAAGTTCAACATCGTGATGTAAGCAAATCACCTTCCAAGGGCTATATTTGCTGTTGACATGTTCTGGTACGGCTTTTAAAACTTAATTTGATAGAGTGCACTACAGTGTACAACATGTTCACTTTTTATAAAACTTTTTATGCTGATCCAAAATAATAATTATAGGGTTTGAATTCTTGACTTTTATTTTTTGACAATTTAAGGGTTCTCGGCCGCCATTACCGTCAACTAAATGAGAGCTATAATATTGTAACGTTTACAATACGATAACACGTCAAAAGTAATATGGTTATTTACTTAACAGTTATAGCGGCTAAGTTTAAAGCATATGAAAGCATGTCAATAACAATATTCTTTTACCGAGTTAAATAGAGCCTTTCTTTAGTAAAAGAAAGAAGTGAAATAATAAATCAATACGAAATTATTGTTTTAAAGATTTTGTTTTATTACTACGCATTTAACCTGCTTTTTCTGTCATAAATGATACATCAAAGGATTTGTTCGGAAAGTATTAAAAAAATACCAAATGGATTACTCAAATCCACTCATTTCTGAACGAGATAGTAGATCTACTTTTAATTTGACTAATGTGTTCATCGTACAAATGAAAAATGCTTACTTATCGGTGTGATAATTTATAGTGTTTTTGGGGATATTTCAACAGCGTTATGAATGTTAGTAGGTATTTATGATTAAATGATTGCATAGCCCGTAAACATAAAAGTGAAATAAAATAAAAAAAATAGGAAGATGATAACAAAAAAATGGCATTTATTTCACAAGAAGGTAAAGGATAAAAAAATTCGTCTTCGATATTTATCTTTATCTCTATTAAAGTCACAAGCAAAATAATTAAAACACTTCACACTACCTAAATAAAAATAAATTGCGCCAACCTAAATATATTATGTACCTATAAAAGAAAACTGACTGAGTGACTGACTGATTGACTGACATATTAACGTACAGCCCAAAAACTGCCGGGTCTAGAGATTGCAAATTTGGCACGTTGATTCCTAATGAGGTGTCTAGGAGTGCACTAAGAAAGGATTTTAGGAAATTCATCCTCTAAGGCGTTAAAATAGAGGGAGTAGCAGGAAGGTATAACGTGGCGGGCGTGCTCTAGCCCTTTAATTCCCAAAATTAAAAAAGTCGTGAATCCAAACCTCTTTCTTGATTTTGATAGAGTACAAAAAAATAGTTATTGTATATTGGAAAAAGTAATCCTACAATACGCTAAGCGGGCTCAACATTGAAAAATAAAGGGCTTGGATGTAAAACATGGACTAAAAAGCCGAATAGTCCAATCGCCATTGTTGTGTTCCAGTGAGGGTAAAATTACTAGCATAGAGGCATTCCATCTTAGTCCTCAGGGTTGGCAACGTATTTGGGGTCTTAGGATTACAATCTTATGATAATCATAAGTCTTGAGAATTCGAATGTTTATGGGTCTCAGATGCCAATTAACATCAGGTGGCCTGAGTGCTCGTGTGCCTTCTCCTTATCATAAAAAAAAGTTACTTTAACTAAGATGAGGTAAGAAAAACTGTCACTATTCCACTCTGTGGTGGAGATTGCGGAACGACTTGGACGCATTCTCTAGCAACTGGCCAGAAGAGGCACCAAATAGGGAACTAGTGGAGATCAAGGGGCTAGTAAAAAATGTAAGGGGCAAATAGGCTAGAAAAAAATGCTTTTGACATGTTATCATATTTTGAACGTTACGTTAGCTTAAAATTTAGTTCACAATACAATACACATAAGGTAACCTAACAACAACCAAACATGGTAACATGGCAACCTTCAAGAAACAAGCCTACACTTTCTTAAAAGGCCTGTGGTGCTAGACAAGTTGCATTCGACAATCGTTAGCGATAATGTTTCGATTGATAAATGTATGGAATTGACGTAAACCACCGAGATAGTAACGTGACACCTACGTCAATTCCATGTAGGCGGAGCTACAGAAATGCCAACAAATCTAAAAAGACTTGTTGATAATTCTATAACCACATTTTGCACAAGTAGGCTAAGATGTTTACTAGCGTATTAATGACAGGTTGCAAGCCAATCACCTCAAGCCATATTACTTCAAGCCCTTATTCCCTTAGTTGTCTCTTACGACATCCACGAGAAGACACGGATAACATAAAACTACTATAAAACTAAAAAAAGGTAAAAACACTGAACCTGACCAACATCTCATTATATCCTATCAGTTGATCCATATTCAACATAAATAAATAAAATTGTTTCCAAAACGTTTACAATAATCACGATTTGTCCTACTGTCTCAGGCAAGAAAAGAACAAAAGAAAGAGTCAAAACGATCGAGAAGCCGTGGCGTGTAATTTAATTCGGACCATACTCGCAGCTGTTACGTACCCTTCGATAAACTAATAACATAATCGCTAAGGAGTGGTTTCATTACGGTTCATAGCGTTCCGTGTGTCGCTGATGGATCGATAATAATATTAGCATGTACATATTTTATAATGATCGATGTTTACCCTCAGTTTTTATAGGGTTCCGTACCCAAAGAGCAATACGGGACCCTGTTACTAAGACTCCGCTGTCCGTCCGTCCGTCTGTCTATCTGTCCATCTGTCACCAGGCTGTACCTCATGAACCGTGATAGTTAGACAGTTGAAATTTTCACAGATGATGTATTTCTGTTGCCGTTATAATAACAAAAACTAAAAATCAATGAAAAAATATTTATTCGTTTTGCTCGATATTGATAACGGCAACAGGTAGACGCTTAAAGTATTCACAAAATATTTAGTTATATTATCAATTTAAAAATAAATAATTATATTAAAATTAAACAAATATTTAAGAGGGGCTCCCATATTATAGAAATGTTTTTTTTGCCGTTTTTATAGATAATGGTACGGAGCCCTTTGTGCACGAGTCCGACTCGTACTTGGCCGATTTTTAAAATCAGTGAAACGTGATAAATTATGCGCGTGTGAAATTAGCAGAGCTTTTATATGTAAAACGTGTTACAATGGCTTAATTTACTAGAACTTAAGAAGTCAGTGAAGATATAGCTATAGGAGTCACATCTTTATTTTTACTGCCTGGAATTTGTCAATATTTGGCGGTTCGTAATACGACCACAGTTCGGCACACGCATTCAATATAGTTTAAGCCCTCGACCCAGAAATTGGCCGAGCCAAGTGAAGGTCCCCGGAAACCGCAAAAAGCGGTCAAAGCATACGAGTATACGATTGTTTTCTATGTTATTGTTATGTGATCCTTTGGTTATTCCAAAAAGGGAAGAATGGGACTAAATATAGCAAAGTGAATAGAAAACCACCACATAACATTATTTAGGACATGTCCAATATTTTCGTGTCTTTTTAACTAAAGTTTGTAATAAGTCACTGAAAAGTTAGTCGATGTTTTTTTGCAAAAGTATTGAACTAGCATAAAAAGGGTAGGGAGGTACTAAAGATATAGTTAAATAATTACTGCATTATTATAGTTAGACTATGCTCAGTGTAGGGTTCCGAAACCGTTACTCCAAAAAACAAAAGGTATACTCGTAATCTAATTTTCTAAGTTATTAGGTGCTTGATTTAGATAATTTTTAACGTGTATACACTTAAGCTATCTAATTCTTAGGAACCCATTAAGTCTATGTAGTCGTGATAGTTTGCGTTTTCATTTAAAATATTTTATTTACATTTACATTTTATCAATATTTTATTATTAGTTGTTTCGGCTGTGTGATGACGACGTCACGTAACATATAATATTATATCATAAATTATACCTACATTCGCAAAAAAAGTTAAATTATAGCTATATTTATACTACGTAGGTGTTCTCTAGATTTTGCGTGGATATTTACCGTCAAGGGACTGTAATCTTTATTGTAATAGGTAAAACGTATATTTGGGCCTGAGGCATTTATGTAATTGGGTAGCTAAAAGCCCACTTCACCCTTAGAAGGGAAGTTGAAAAACATTTTACCGAGGTCCCTGTGTAATTGTCCGACTTACTAATCCTTACTTAAGTGTTTATTTGTAAAGGGACAACTGTTTCTAATTCTAGTTTGGGTCTTTGAATATTTCGTTTGAATTCATATGTACATAAGTAATCCATATGTGCTAAAATTTATATTTGAGAATGTACGTATAAGTATAGGTAATCAATCAGTCAGTCAATGAGTATGTCAGTAACAAAACTAAGGACCTTTGAGGGAAGTTATTACACTACAAGTCCAAAGGACCCCGAACGAGTTGTTAGGCAAATGTGGTTTCAGTCTATTTTGGTGAAATTTCGATATGTTATAGATTTAAGTGACCTGACCAAAAGTCACTTCCGATACTACCACGGTTCCCGAATCCGTTCCCGAGATCTACGATCGATTTTCCCGATACGATCGATCAGCTTTCTCGTTGATATGCCCAGCAGGGTCCAAAGTAAAGTTATAATTAATAAGTACTGTATTTACTTAAGTTAGCCTAAAATAATGTAAACTAACATTATCGAATGCAATAAACGTTTGAGTATTGAGTACCCGTAAGTGGATTAATTGCTCTTATTGTAAAAGTAAAATTTCAGTAGAAAAATATGTACGCAGGAAAATTGTTGTGTTTCCATTTATTTCCAACGTTAAATCGGTACATTGCATGGGCCTTTTCCCTTATTTGTGTTTAATAAATGATCCAGCCCTCAGTTTAATGGCAGGAAATATTTGAGCCGAATCTAAACGCTCACGCAAGAGAAACGCTAAAATAAACGAACGCTACCTAAATCTTGATAAAGTAGATACTATTAAAATAAACATCTGTATTAACCGAGGGAAACTTAAATAAAGCAATGGATGAAATGATGTTGATGATGATTAACTTCCTAAGAACCCACCATACAACGAAATTTGCCAATGGAATATGAACCTATTACAAATGCAATACAGTCAATTTTCTAGTTTGATTGTCCCTCATAAAAACAAAGGAAAACCTATTTTATTCCCTTCGCAATAGGTCTATTTTCTAATGAACGTATTATGTAAAAAAAATTGTACGAGAGGCCTTAAGAGTTTAACTCAAAGGCAAAATCGTGCTTTTATTGTGAAAGCGTGGTGATCTTTATGTCAAAGCTCAACGCTGTGACCACCAAATATTGACCACTCCGAAGCTAACAAAAAGACTTGTGGTCGTTATATTATTATTCAAATGATATTCACATCAAAGACTAAAATTTCTCGTAGTGATACTAATAAATCACGCCTTCATTCCCAGGTGTAGGCATTGCTACCAGAAATACCAACAAATTTAAAACGACTTTTTTATAATTCTGTAACCACATTTATTTTATATAAATTGCTGAAATATAAGGAAGTCTGTTAGAGCTGTTGGTATTTCTACAACTTTGCCTACCCCACTCTGGGAATGAAGGCGTGATGTTATGTATGTAGTTATGTAACCATATTTGGCAGAATTAGGCCAAGAAGTTTACTAGTGTATTAGTGACAGGTTGCATGCCCATCGCCTAACAGTACTACAAGTCTTTTTCCCCTTAGTTCGCCTTTTACGACATCCACGGGAAATAAATCTGGAAAATCAAAGTCAAAATCTAATAACGTCTATTTACTAGCTTTTACTTTGACCATCCATCCATGGAGTAATCTTTTGATACATCGAAACTCCCTTATGTTATTGCGATTCATACTCTCGGAGCTAATGACGTTCCATAAAATCAAACTAGAAACCATTATTTTTAGCCAGCTTTAAATAAAAACCAAAAAACAAAGCCCTAGACAGGCAAAAAGATAGACAGATATTGGCGTCAAATTATAACTCTTTTGAATGGCTGAGAATAGTGATTTTAGGGTTCCGTACCCAAAGGGTGCCAACGTAATATTATAAAGCGGGAATATTTGTATGCTATTAACAAATAAACTCAAAAGTACTAAACAGATTTTAAAAAATCTTTTACCAGTAGAATCATAGACTGTTTTATTTGTCTACGCGGGCGTTGTCACGGGAAACAGCTAGTGTCATATAATTATGCAAAAACCTTGCACCCAAGGGATCTATGAGGGAAGGGAGATGATCTACTCGATAAGAGGTAGACCAGCAATTCGTGAAGTTACTGCGCAGGCGTTGCTAAGCTAGTGCCTAGTACAAGTATATCACTTGTACAGAGACGTCAAGATGTTCACCTTACTTTACAGCCCTCGATCACATCCTACTTATATTCAAATTAAAATATATATAATTCTTTAACTACTGCTATCGCCCAACAAACATACAAATACCACGCCGTCTTAGTTGACTTTTAAGATCTCACACCGTTCGGTCGATAAAAGTCACTGCAACTTGTTAGCAACTCTCTGTTTAATTATTAACACGCAACAGTCAGAATATATTTGCAGGTCAATAATCCATAAAAGCAATGCACGAACGTCAATTTCATTGCGCCGTTTACTAGAGCCACATTGCTAGTAAATTACCTGAATCCAGCAAGCTATGCAAACTACGTTCTAAGCTAGCACTCACTGACCTAGAAAAATAGTTTGTTCCAGATTAAACCAGTTCAAAGTCTACTTATAAAGAACGTGGGGAATGTTAACCTATAAATACAACAGTAGTTTATGTAACCTGGTACTGATTAAATATGTTAAGGTCCATACATTATTTTATCTACACACATATTATAAGTACCTACTCTAAGATGGATTCAGAATTTAAAAGCAAATGACCTGCATTGCAACCAGTGCTATCTGTAACATATAGATAGGTGCTAAGCTAAGTTTCGTAATGACAACATTTTAATTTCAAATGATACTAAAATTTAGGCCCATTTAATATGAGTTGGTTTTGGAAGATGTGCCATATTTGAAACTCGTAAGTTCATAACTTTATCGTATTTGATATGGTTATAAGAACATTACAGCCGCCAGCGCACCACTTACCACGACCACACCACCGCAGATTGACTGTTGTAATGCTGGTCATTGCCAACGGGTTCCAAATGCATTATAGAGGACTTACGATACGTTTGGAGAGAAAGTTACTAATTCTTTACTAAATTTAGCAAATCTTACCGAAACATTCCATAAGTGACCGTCATCAACTGACAGTCACTTAGGGCTGATTTGTTAAGTAGTTCACTTTTTGCTCACTTCTTTTCTTTTACACCGCACGAGAAAACGAATCAGGGCCTCTATTCAGGTGCGTTAAAACGATATCGTGTTTGACACGTTTAAGAATCGTTTATGTCACAGTCGCCATTATTGTAAATGATATAAGAGTTATCAAAACGTTGACAATACGGAAACTGATCAAAAACGATATCGTTATAACGCAGTTGAATAGAGGCCCAGTTGCTTTTAGTTCAGTTGGTTTAGCCGAAGCAAGATGATTCGATACCATGATCATACCTTCTATTGACGTTTTGAAATCTCCTACTATCAAGTGAATAAGAGTTTTCAAGACAGCATCAATATGATTTCGATACCGAAGCAATGGGCTTACCCGATTTGCCAAAAATTCTTGATTTGCTTTTTGAAAAAAACAATTTTCCCTTTATATGGTAGTTGATGCTAAAAGCCTTCACAAATTGAAATTTTTCAGCAACTATAAAATCTCGTGGTAATTTAACAACGTCCAGTTATAATACGAAATCAATCAGAGCATTGACGTAAATAATCTGTAACAAGATTCTAGATACTTAATATAGAAGTTCCTACAGTCATATAAATGGATTTCTGGGTCACTATCGAAACAAAGTGAAAGTGAGTCAATCAATCTAATTGTAAAAAACTTCCTTGGACTTCTGCGTCACTTTGACGTTGTTTTATAGCATTCTAGAAATCCTTCAATTGTACGTAGCGTATTTAGCACTAACCTGCTATATTGAAGCTGCCAAGTAGTAAGGTCCACAGGGACAGAGCTCTCGCGGGGCTCGGTCGGAACCACTCCATCTTATCCCGCAAACAGTTTACAAAATAAATATTTTAGACACTTCCCCAAATCTCTAAGATTACATTTTCACTGGGCTTCTTGTTTATTCGTCCTCCTCCTGAAACAACGGAGTCAAATTGATAATTTGCTCAAATTCTTCTTGGCTTGCTTGCCAATTTGGAACCGAGGTTGGAATAACAGCTGCTGTTTACTCTTATAATTGTCGCTTTGGATGATGCTTTAGGGCGTTTCTATTGTAAAAATCGCTGTAAAGTATCTTGTGGACAAGGTTTTACATATTTCAGTTTAAAAATTTCAGGTTAATTTTTAGTATCTACTTTTAAAACTTTTAATTCATTTTAGAGGTATTATTCATCTGAGGTGAAATTAAGTACAGGCTTCAAAAATATCCAAGGATTAAAAATACCTTACGACCCGACAAGGTGCTCAAAAACTTATATGTTTAAGGAAGTTCTTACGCACACAGTTAGTTGACTTGTGCGAGAGGTTAGATATTATGAGCACCTTGTCTGATTCTATATATTTTATCTCAGCTGTAGGTAAGAACTTTTTGTTCGTGAAACCTCACACTTATTTTAACTAGAAAAGGATTTACCGAACACTAGAAATCAGTATAAAAATAAATTATTGTCACCAAAAACTAACTTAGCAATGATTAGAAATTAATGGTCCTCATTATAAAAGTACAATTTGTTCAAGAATGAACTTAAGAAATTATTAATTGAGAAACATCACTATAATGTTGAAAACTTTAATAGATGACCAACTATAATTATCATAACCAATTATAACTTTGATATTATGTAAGTAGTTGTATATAAATGTAATTCCTGCACCTGCAAATGATACGTGTACATTCACCCAATAAAAATGTTGAGCATACTTAAAACCTTGTCATTATTGTTGTCATTATCATTATCAAGCTTGTCGTTTGATGTTCAGTTTAAAGATTATTATGACAAGGCACTAAAGCACTTAACATTTTTGTTGGGATACTGTACATGAGTTTACAATGAAGAAATTAATAAATAAATAAGAAACATGATAATAACGAAATTCTATAACTCATTTAATGAACTGGATCAAAACTTAAATTGCTTTAACAAAACGTTACTTAATTTATGTATAAAATTTGTTAACAGTTTCACTGCTCCCAAAACTTCAAAATTGTATTTATCTAACTCTGTTGTTTTTCAAACTCCAAATTTGTAGAAACAAAGTAAATTTGCACAGATGGTAATTTTAAAGTGATTAGGTACAGAAGCGATGTCAAATGGGTAAAATATGGCTTCTTACTCATTCAGGTGTGAACCTTTAAGTTATACGTGACGACTTGGCAATAACGCTTGAATGTCATACATAATTACAAGTTAGGTGACACGGCCGATGTGAGTTGCTGTAACATTTAATTAGAAACTTCGCGCACCCTATCCCTTTCACTCTTCATTAGTGATAAAATCGAGAGAAAGAGTTAGAGTAAACGTAAATGGTAAACGTTTATGTAATGTAGGTACCTACTAATGAAGGTGCTCTTACAGAACCTAATTAAGAAATCTTAGAATGGTTTAGGTATAAATTATAAACTAGCTGTTTCCCGCGACTCCGTCCGGGTAGAACTCGTTTATCGCTGTTACCTCATGCACCTTTAAATTTTTCGGGATAAAAAGTACCCTATGTTCTTCCTTGGGACTCAAACTATCTCCAATATGATAGTAATACGTGAATAGATAAAGTAGAATAAGGGCCGACACACATACACTAAAGCGTCGCAGCGCAGGGAATTTTTCACTGCCAAAGCATCTTAGTCTTTGGATGTGTTGGATTAAGATCGAAATTAAATAACACCACAAGTATGAGAAGACGCTTGCGGAGAACTTGTTGTGTTAGTTACTCTCTTGACTGACTAACAGACATTGCACACCCGCTAAACCTAGAGACTTGAAATTTGTAGTAAATATTCCTCGGGTACCCATAGAAAGTATTTCTCGAAAATCCACTCCCAATAACTGGAAATAAGATGAGTAGCGAGAATCTAATTCTATGCGTACAAAGTCACAGGGGTCTTTTAGTTATTTTTATTAAGTACTCTGTGATGCTAGACAAATTGCATTCGACAATCGATAGCGATTATGTTTCGATTGATAAATGTATGGAATTGACGTAAGCCACCGAGATAGTAACGTGACACTTACGTCAATTCCATACATTTTTCAATCGAAACATAATCGCTAACGATTGTCGAATTCAACTTGTCTAGCACCACTGTGACGAAGGCAAGGTTTAATAATGTCACTGCCAAACTATATAAACAGACACTGATATTTCATTATAGCATTATTAAAAGGACATCATGGCGGGTCACGATAAGGCGTCTCAGGACATCAATCTTCATATTTCCTAAACAGTCTGCGACGACGATCCATCTTACTAAATTGGTGTCTATGTTAATCTAGTAACGGATTTGTTTAGTAAGCGTTTTGGAGTTAAGAACTGTTATTTAGTTTTAGGACTAAGTTAGTACATTTAATTAATTGCTGTTGGTTCTGAAGGCATTAATTAAGGTTGTGTGTTCTATTTAATAATGCTAATTATTTAATAATAATAATAATAATAATAATAATAATAATAATAATATCACGGGACAATGTCACACAAATTGACCTAGTCCCAAACTAAGCTCAAGGCTTGTACTATGGGTACTAGACAACGATAAACATACTTAGATAGAGAAATACATACTTAAATACACAGAAAACATCCAAGACTCAGGAACAAATACTCATGCTCATCACACAAATATTTGCCCTTACCGGGATTTGAACCCAGGACCTCCAGCTTCGAAGGCAGGGTCACTACCAACGAGGCTAGCGTGTCGTATTTGTGGCACTGATTACCAGTGATCGTAGATTGTGTAGCAAAACCGGTGCAATGACGTCACAGTGGCATATGGCAGAGACCTACGGTTGTTGAGGTGTATTGATTGCATAATATAATTATAATGAAACACTACACTCTTTACTTAATTAACCATTGCACTGCACCAAAAATGCTACAAAATCTACGATCACCGTTGATAACACAGTTCTCATAATTGCTGGTTGTTAATAAAACCGTTGCAAGATTATTTTAATTTATTTGCTGATAGAATTGACATCATCTTGATTTTCAGATAGCGTTATTGGTATCATCACATATTATTACATTATACATGTATGTATTTATGGTAACTCATCACTTTATCGAATATATCATTTTATCGAATTTTGTTTCATCGAACGCTATTTTCTGCTGAAACCGTAATGTTTTCAAGGTATCTTAAACATTAATTACGTAGGTTAGGTTATGTTAGATGTTTAAGATACCCTGAAAACATTATGGTTTCAGCAAAAAATACAATTGTAATTTGTATTTATGTTGTTCCTCCACTACAATCCCTGCTTTAGCGAAAGGTCAACTGGTAGAAAATGCCTTACTGTATTAAATTTGCCTCTTGTTAATGAATCGTATTATTATGTGCAATAAAGATTAAAACGCGAACTCTTTCCATTTCTTAAATAAAGTACTGATCTTTTTCTGAGTTTTTCATAACCTTTACCTTTTGATATTTTCGTTCTGAATACTTCAATGTTAAAACCGCAAGTCAAGGACTGCCAATGCGTTGCCAACTCTGAAGACTAAAACGGAATGCCTATATGATAGTAATTTCACCGGTTGCCTTATCCCCACACCGGGACACAACAATGTGAACAGTGATTCTTGGCAGTAGGTTAAAGGATAAGATGGTGGTAGCGATGCGGACGGACTTTGCACAGCATCCTACCACCACTGAAATGGATTTCGCTTATATTTTTTTCGAAATATGATTATCTGGCGAATCAAGTACCAAACTATTTGGCCAAACTGATTTGTCACCTAAACTGTGACCAAATTGAAAAAAAACTTTTAAAATTTTATGTTAATAAAGCTAAAACACGGACGCCGAACGTAGAATTTCCTGTATTGACTCACCATTACTTGTCTGTCACATTACGCACTACACTTGCGCATAAGATACTGCTGTCACACTCTCACAGGCAAGTAACCACCAGCATCATGGATTATAAACCTTTTCCCTATAGTAGTAGTACGGTGAAAGTAAAGGTCAATGCACGATATTCTTCGTCATCGGTGACCGCGCTTTAAGTACGAGGTGACCAAAGCCAAGTATAAAACAAAGTCGCTTTCTCTGTCCCTATGTCCCTTTGTATGCTTAAATCTTTAAAAGTACGCAACGGATTTTGATGCGGTTTTTTTTAATAGATAGAGTAATTCAAGAGGAAGGTTTATATGTATAATACTTTAATCCGGAGCGAAGCGAGGGCGGGTCGCTAGTCGTCAATAAATGTAAAAATGTGTTGTTTAAGAGTATGTTACGTAGAACCTTAGAACTTTCACTGTGTTTTTAAATACATTGTTAACCAAAATTTACGAGTGTTGGTTAAATACTTTTACAAGTTGCGTTGGATTTTGCAACATTTTAAGTATTCAATTAAGTCCTGTTAAGTGTCGAGAAAACACGTGAAGCACATTGGACGAGTGGTTTTAATTTACTCTTTTCTCTGGCCATTTCTCTTTTCGAGACAGTAGTTAGTAGTTGTTTTTTTTTAGATATATTTAAATATTAATATATATCTAAAAAAAAACAACTAACTAAATAAAGTTAAAATACGCCATTTGTCTAAATATGCCAATCTCATCAATTTTATACATATCTATAAAAAATATGTCATCAAATAAAAAGAACCCGACATCAAAAACACGCCTCTCTACTTAAACCTGGGTGCTTTTTCAGAAGTTAATCTTATAAGAACAGCAAAAACATTTCCTGCAGTCCTAACTTCAAGACACGTACTACCCAGTGGTCCATTTTCACCGCAGTGGCAAATCATAACAGCTTCGTCTTCGCTCCATTATCCGACCAACTAAGTGGATAGGAGCACCTCAAGTTGCTTGGTGTTACAATTTATAAACTAAAGCGAGTTTTGTGCGATATAATAACTGGGTTCCTTTCATCTGGCATAACTTTTTTTGGCATAATCATAATTTGGCATAGGTACAATCTTTTTTTTCTGAAACCGTGTATTTTACAAAATTATTTAAAATAGCTTTGCATAGAACCCATTAGTTTAGGTTAGGTTTATTTTATAACAATCCTGAAAAGTACCTATAAGGTTTTAGAAAAAAAGATTGTATGCCAAATGATGATTATGCCAATTATGATGATTACGCCAAAAAAAGTTAGGTATGCCAGATGAATGTAAACTATAATAACTATGTAAAAGGAGATATGAAAAGTTTTACAATCTTATCTTTAGCCATAGTATAAATATAAACCTTCTAACTAAAAAACAGTGCTAGGACCGGCCGCTGCCGGTGCTACTGGGGTGACCCTTGGGTATTGAAAACAAACATTTTATTTTTCCGTTTATATCAAAATGATACTAGCCAATACTTTTAAGGTATCAATTTTATGTTTTTATAGAATGTTTTTGATCATATGTTTATTGTTTATTGAGAATGAATGCATTTTTATTGTTACATCACGATACATTGATCAAAATCTCTCATCAGCAGGTCTTCTGAAAAGTAAAACGCCTAAGTAGCAGAATTCCTAAAACGCATAATGCCTCGGTATCAAAATGCCTGAAATGCATCTTGTCTGCTTTTTTTAATTATCTAAATCGCTTTAGGTCTTAATTGCAAAATGCCTGAAATGTATCATGTCTACTTTTTTAATTACCTGAACCGCGTTATATTCAAGTAGCAGTAAGCCTGAAACGCACTATGTTTGTTTAGAAAATTACCTACACTGCATTTTGTCTTAAAAGTAATACGCGGCGATAATAATCAGCGGTTTAGCCGTGAAAGCGTAACAAACAAACAGACAGAAAGTTACTTTTCGCATTTATTGATTAAGAAAAAAAAATACGAGGGCAAACCGTTCAACAAGGTGGACAACTTGTTTGTCGGTTTGTAATACGTTTCAATTGATCACTAAACTAGCTCTGGTACAGGATACAATTTAGACAGTATTACTTTAGGATATATTACTATAAAGGCTAATTGCTTCTTAGACACTAAACTTAGACAGTAAACTAACTTTAAAGTAGGTATATTTACAGTTTAGGCAACCAGAGATTTAACCATTTTGCTATACAGACATTTTGCGTTTTAGATGATTTAAATCTTAGGCAAAATCATTTAAATACATTTTTCTTATTAGGCATTATACTTCTTAGACATTTGTTTAGGCATTTTGCTACTTAGGCGTTTTGCTTTTCAGAAGACCTGCTCATGAGGGATCAAAATTGTTATTATTTTTAAACTGTGGTGTATAATTTGGATTTCAAACATAAAAGAGATCTGTTACTAATAATTTACATGTATATTTATTAATAAGGTTAGTTTTATATAACTAGGTAGTTAATGTAGTAGTTAATGACATGTGATCTCTCCATGGCTAACAACAAATTCAACTTAGCTGTGCCCTTTTCATTACCATAATAATCTAATCGACAATATAGAAAACAATCTAAATTAAGTACTAATTTCACCATACGATGTTTTTAATCGATGTTGTTAGTTCATACATTTTGACAACTGTTAACGCTCTAATCGTCTATTAAGTGGTTACCATCGTATGGTGAAATAAGGTACTTAATGAAATTGGATTTCAAACTAGCTATGAACAATGTAACCACAGGGGTAACCTTGGTCAGTTTGAACCCAATATTTTGTATAAATACGAAATTACGTACTAATAATATACGATATCGTAATTTAAAAAAAGGTTATTTTTCTAAAGCTGTTTTTGACCACTTCTCTAATACACTCAGACAATGAAACGTCCAACTTTTCGTGGAACCGCGACGCCATCTTTAAAAGCCTCACGCGCACTCTGCCCTCGAGAGTTTGAGACACTCAGCCTGCCTCTTATAACTTTCACCAAAGCATTAGGGTGATGTTAAAAATTCAAGAAAAAGCGGAATCGCAACTGCGTCCCTCTAGGGTACACTTAGTGGAACGCCAAAGTGATGTAATGAAAATTCTTAATGACATAAGAAACAACCGCGTAAAGAGGTTTAAAGTTAGTTTTCTTGGAAACAGAAGCGTTAGAGGAAGGAACATGGAGTATCCGATCGAAAAAGTTTTAAAGTAATGCGCATGATAGTGTTTTCATTCCATAACGACGCGCCCCACTAGAGTCGGCGATAAAAAATGTATCCAATTTTGCACCTTATTACAATGCAATAAGGTAAAAAGTGGTTATATCTCTTTATAATTGACTGTATATAGACGCAAATGGGCGACATTAATTTGAAAGGCAGGTCGTACCACCGTGAATTAAAATTACCCATCATTACTAACTTAAAAAACTGTTTCTCGCGACTCCGTCCACGTAGAAGCCATTTAACGCTATTGCTTCAGGCCTCGTAATTTTTTTGGAGGTAAAAAGTACCTTTTGTCTTTCCCCGGAACTCAAGCTAACTCCATCCCAAATTTTCATTTAAATCGGTTCTGCGGTTTATCTTTAAAAGCGTAACAAACAGACAGACAGCAAGATGGAGCTACCTTCACATTTATAATATGAGTAAGACATCATTCAGAAAGGTTCATGGGAATATCTAACTATGTACGAGTCAATGACACCATTTTTAGCTTCTTTTCAGTTCGTACTCGGAGATGGGCGTTTTCCAAAAAAAGTGTTAAGAAAATTTTACTTTTTCCATTTCGTCACGAAAATTAGCCATACATTTAGATGTGTTAATTTTCGTGACGAAATGAAAAAGTTACATTTTCTTAATTTTGTCTATAACGATAAACACTTTTTTTGGAAAACGCCCAGATACACGTTTCCTTTCCATTGACTTTAAATGATTCCTGAATGAGTTTTGCCATATTGTTTTCTCGTCTTTCGTGATATATATGAAGCATACCGCTTTTACAAAAATACCGAATAAATAATATGCGATGGTAAATTTCAAAGATCACTACGCGCCATTCACTATTCAAAGTCTTTGAGGTTTAAGAGGAGACGGATAGGCTAGGATAAGAGCATAAGAACGAGTGTGTAACTCCATTTAATCCCCGCATCCGCTTGCATCGTCATAGGTAAGTATAAATATTTTTATATTTTATTTATTTGTGTTTATTCTGAGTTGACACGTTATTCTGCTCAATTACGCATGATATTTTAATTCATATCAGGCTCGTTTCTTTAAGTATTATTATGTCATAATGAATACCTAAAAATACTCATGCAATCGAAATATTTATTGTTAATTATTTATTTGTTTAATCTTCTTTGCACAATACAAATAAATGTAAAACGTACAAATGGCGGACTTAATGTCTAAAGGCATTCTCTACCAGTCAGAGAAATGAACAGTGTTAAAAACTAAATTAAAACTAAATAGCTACTTAACATTTAAAACATATAATACATAAATAATATATAAGTTTATAAAATACATAAACAATACTTAAACTTACATGCAATGAAAACAGTGTGTGATGAAGATGATGACACTTACGTAAGTTCTTAATTGAGGAGATGTTGGCGAAGCTTACTTTTAAATACGAACTTACTGGACGCTTGTCGTATTTCAAATGGTAGCGCATTCCAGAGACGAATTGCCTGAAGGGCGAAAGAATCGGACATAAACCCAGTACGGTAAAGAGGAATTTTGAGTTTTAGGCAGCGGGAGGAACGCAATTCACACCCAGGACGTGGGGCATCGAAATTAAATTAAATATTCTCAGCAGTGGTCTCCTCTTGGGAAGCGGTGGTAGCATTTTGACATGTAAAAGTGCCCATATCTTGTTACTAAAATATCTTTTAATTAATTTGTTTTACACACCCAAAGGTCATTTTATGACAAAAAAGAGCTATTCTGTCTTGGTAAGTTAAAATAGCAACATCTCAAATAAAACTCCTGCAACAATCACCGCCTCATTTCTAAGAAGAGAGTATTGAATCTACTTTTTGGAATTGAATCCGAGATACTGTTTATTGACTTGGGGCAGTGTTATACCTTTGCTGTTTAATTTTCATTCATCAATAAAAAGGCGCAACATAATTTGTTTACACATCATCCGCAATTAATTTTAATTAATTATTGTACCTAACATTCATCTCAATTTAGTTTCCAATCTTATCTTGAGACAATACGTTTTAAACGGATTCTAGTGCCTCTAATCACGCAAACGCGTAAGCACGAACTTACAAGTCTTACCTTTGAATACCGGCGCAATGCTTAATACGTCTCGGGAAGCTCAATCAAGCCACCTCGTAATGGAATGCCATTGTCGTGTACGTTTTCATTTAGCGCAGAGATGTGGATATTATAATTATGCAATTTGTTTAAAAAAATACACGTATTTTTTTTAAATAATTGTTTTTTTGCCCGTGAAGTGATGTGTCACAGTTTTCGTCCATCAAAATTATACTTTACGTCAAATTAATAAGACACGTAATATCAAAAAGTCTACGCACACATGTGCGCACGACACCTGGAGGGGTTAAGACCTGACATAAAAGAGGGGACATCTTTGTGTTCGTCCGTCACATCGTAGCTCTTAAATGGATATACCAATTTAAATGTAATAATTTTAGCGTCTAATGAAAAGTGAAAAAAATTGTCGACACGTTGGCCTAATTTGAAGTGACCCTGCCTCTGAAGCCAGCGATCCTGGGTTCAAATCCCGGTAAGGACAGATATTTGTGTGATGAGCACGAATATTTGTTCCTGAGTGTTGGATGTTTTTTATGTATTTAAGTATGTATTTCTCTATATACATACGTATGATTTTGCATGATACGCCATCAAGTTTTTGAAGTCTTTACGCACGCTTGACTTGGGGAGTATGCTGGTGAAAGCGTGAGTGTGTCCGGGCGAAGTGAATGGAAGGTGAGAGGGAAATATAATGTTAGCGAAGATAAAAAGATTCAGCGTTACGTTTCATATATTACTTTAGGGGCAAGAGAGAGAGGTGCGCGCGCACATTTTCTTTATCTCTTTCTTTCATAGCCAAAGCATGAAATATATATATCTCTCAGTCAGTACTTCGTTTGCGAGTTTGCTAGCGTTACAAGAACGGTGATTTCTTGATAACTTTGTAATTTAATTGCGTTATTGAACAATTTACATACATATAGATGGAGCTAAAGAAGTTTTACTTCAATCGTGTTGTTTAAAGCATCAAAATGATGATAAGACCTGGGGAGTTATTATGACTTAACTATGCAGTTATGTTTACGCTCAGAGAAAAGGATAGAGCTATATAACTGCTATAGCTCTGTCCTATACACTCACCGTAAAATGAACTACAAAGCTAGCTCATACTAACCCCCCCTGGTGTGCCAACATTATATTTTCCAAATTACTTTTGTTCCTAATTTGTTTTTTTCTCGATGTATTTGTTGTAAATACCACAGTTTGATTCTAAATGTAGGTAGGTATCTACTTAATCATTAATCCGATCCTGAAACGGTTTGATGCGCTATAGAAGGCTCTAGAGCCCATTGGGACGGAATAGTAATCTGAAAGCATTCAGCGATCTAAATAGAATAGGAAGCTTATACTGTCAATTAATATTAGTTTGGGATCAACGTAGCTTATGTGTTTATTTTATATTTGAGCTATATCTATTCCAACTGTCATTTAAATCCATAAACCCGTTTCACCGAGATGTTGTAAGATACTCATACAAAATCTTTCACATACTATATAGTAGTACAGTCCGCATTAAAGTGGTGTATCACTGCTTGCGGATAAAAAGTAAAAAAATAATGGACACATAAAAAAGAACACACTACTTACTCGGTACTCTGTTTCCTACTTCAAGGTTCAAGCTATGTCTTGTTTAGTGGTCTAGCCGTGTAAGCATAACAAACAGACAGATAAAGTAACTTTCACATTCACCTATATGCATACCTATTAATAAAATTATAAATGCGTAAATAACTCTTCCCTCTACCTAACTCCTACGCGGAACGAAGTCATGGGTGGCAGTCAGATTATAAAATTTACTACCCGCGACTTCATCTGCGTAAAAGTCGTTTGTTGTGAGTTTTAAGGTTCCGTAGTCAAACTAGGAACCCTTATTATAGTTTCGGCATGTCCGTACGTCCGTCCGTCCATCCGCAGCCTAGCGCAGAGACTCTTAGTAGTAGAAAGCAGTTGTTTGGCACGAATATGCATATTAATCACGCCAACAAAGTGGTATGTTCCATAAAATGTAAAAATATTTTTTTTAGGGTACTTCCCCTACACATATCGTGGGGGTGTATTGTTTTTTCTCGTCTTCCCTATAGTGTGGGGTGCTGTTGGATAGGTCTTTCAAATAATAATAAGGGTTTGTGGAAACAGTTTTTCGATTAAGTAATCCGTTTATGAAATATTAAACTTTAAAGCGTTAA
Organism: Acleris holmiana; assembly: GCA_949316455.1. Lineage (NCBI taxonomy): Eukaryota > Metazoa > Arthropoda > Insecta > Lepidoptera > Tortricidae > Acleris > Acleris holmiana. The sequence continues at coordinate 17,962,029 of OX438768.1, read as the reverse complement.
TTTTTGTTAGACTCAAGTGTCAACAGCCAAAACTACAAATGCTAAAAATCAGAAAAAAAACTTAAATGAAACAGCATATAACGGAAAAAGGGCTTATTTTAAAGGAAGACTATCACGACTAAGTAGACATCATTGGTTCTTGAGATACAAGCGAATAAAGTAAACACTTTAATCGCCTGTACCTACTAAAATCTAAGACGGCACCAATTGACTTTAAGTAGAAAATTAATGATTACTTGTTGTTTTTTTATATTTGTTGTACTTAACGGCTTCGGAACCCTATACTAAGCATGGTCCGATATGCTCTTTCCCGGTTTTTTTAGTTTTTATTTTGTGGTTTGCTGGTTGTGTGACCTGCCGTGGTGTCACCAAATGGTTGCTGTGGAAGACCAGGGGGTTATTATGACATAACTATGCAGTTCTGTTTACGCCCAGAGAAAAGGACAGAGCTATATAACTGCCATGGCTCTATCCTTTACGCTCACCGTAAAATTAACTGCAGCTAGCTCATAATAACCCCCCAGTTCTGGCTTAAAAGTCAATCACATGCTGAGCAGGAACCATTTTACTCCATCGAGCACTGGTTCAGAAAGTTTTGTGTTTCATACTTTGGTTTATTAATGTTCTTTTGTACTTGTGGTAGATATAATAAAATAAAGATTTAACATACGGACTTTATTTCTTTTTTTCTTTTTAAACCGCGTTGAATCCTTACACTCGGTGCAGTACAAAAAGACAATATAAATTTACGTTGATCTTAAAATAAGTCAGTATTTAAAACACACTCGGGAAACTTTTATTTGAGCTTTTCAAACAGCTCCACCATTCCTAACAAGGAGCAAGTAAAATTGAACTAAAACAAAAAGACAAATCAATTTTTCCATATATCAGCATCCGAAGATAGTGCAAACCCAGAAGTGCATAGCAAGTTCTGTGCGGCGAACTGCATTTCAAAGACAAATAATTGCATTGGAATTTCTAGAGGGAATACGGAATTTAATGCTTGCCCCGCAAAAATAACGACGACGACAAATTTACGAACAATGGAAATTCGAAAATAATATTCCGCAAACTTAAATTTGTTCGAGCACTCTACCGCATACGGCGATGGCAATGCGCTGGAGAATTAGTTTCGTATTACCAAATAAATGCTCCACGAAATATTGGAGAGAAATATTCGATTAACACTACGGACTGTTCAGATCTTTTTTATTCATTTAAATGTACCAGAGGGGCTATTATGACATGAATATGCAGTTCACTTTACGGTGAGTGTAAAGGACAGAGCTATACATTTATATGGCTCTGAACTTTTCGCTCACCGTAAACTGAACTGCATAGCTATGTCATAATAACCGCTCAGGTCTTCGTTCTAGACAATTGTTTTTTTATGTTAAGGAAAAGGCACACGAGCACTCAGGACACCTGATGGTAAGTGGAATCTGAGACCCATAGAAATTTAAATTCTCAAGACTTTAATCCTAAGACATCAAATGCGTTGCCAACCTTGAGGACTAAGATGGAATGCCTCTATGCTAGTAATTTCACCAGTTGTCTTATCCCCACACCGGAACACAACAATGCGAATACTGTTGCTTGGCGGGTTTTTAATGGATAAGATGGTGGTAGCGATCCGGACGGACGCTTGATAGAGTCCTACCACAACTAGAATGGAAACAAGAAATCATTTAAAGTGGACAATGTTGTTTTTCATTTTTAAGTTAATACAGGTGGTGGTAAATTAATGAATAAGTTATTGTAATGATTTAGTTTTGAAGATAGCGTAATTCTAAACAAACGTTCTGTTCAATTCATTGTCTCTGCATCCAAAATAAAGGAGGTATCTACTCATTGTTACATTGTTTTTTATGAAATTTTATTCGACGCGCAGCACAAACATTAACCCGAACATTTCAACTGAAACGTTAAAAAAGCGACAGAAGAAATTTCATCTATACAATGAAATTTATCTTAATGGCCACCTGCATAAAAATACACTGGAGCAAAACCTTTTTCCAGATAGCAAACACGGAGAGCTCCTCATTCTTCCCCTCTGGATTATCTCCAAGTAGAATCTCTTTATGGGTGACGGCTATCTATGCATTTAATCCACTTTCTCTTTTTATCTTAAGACAAGAAAAAGGGCAAAAAGGTTTGTCTTTTGTCCGCTCAGGGTGACCTTTCCGTTCCAACGTTTATTTAACAAAATACCTTCACCTGTGTTAGTCGTCAGCTGAAATTATTTTTTCTAATTTCAATGAGAGGCCGAGTAATTTATTCTTTTAGGATTCTGTTGAAACGTTATACGGAGTGTGCTCGTTTTTAATTAAATATTTTTCATTCATTATTTAAATTTCGAATGGCGTCGCGATTTGAATTGAAATACGATCTTTTAGCTCTTTGCAATCATCAACAAAATTGGAAATTAATATGATATTACGGTTTAAATTGCCAAGTTAAATTTTGTCTTTTTTAACGTGTAAATTGTTTTTATTTGATTTGAATTCTATTCCTCGATCAAATTAAACTTGACAGCTACGCCAGTGAACACACACAATTATGACGAGCGCTCGTATCTTCAGGAAACGTACAACACTTATGAATGAAATATTAAATGCGCCATTACCACCGTATATCCTAATTAAATTTCAGCAAACGCACATGTTTACGTGTACAACCCGTGGAGGTGAAAGCTAGTAGCTGTTGCTATTAATTTTACCGGCGCAAACCGCCATCAATTTGAAAATTCAACATTCTCCTCCGTTTCCTTTCGTTGATTCTGTTATAAACTAAGAGCAAGTAGGATAGAGATAAGGTTAACTTTACACAGCAAGGCTCCGATGTCGAGTTCGTCAGCAAAACGTTGGGCTGTCAATTAAGTTGCCCTGGTAACGTGGATAATGAAGGTGGGACGCGGAAGTGAATATAATTTTCGAGCAGTGCTCTTGTTAAGATGTTCCTACCGCCCGTTTTCGTGATATTAGCATTGTTCTTAGTTTCATAACAGCTCGTTATAATACAGACATGACGTAATTACATTTTGATGTCAGAAATAGACGGCGTCCTATTTAATAGGAATAGTTTGTATCACAATGAATGGTAGAAAAAGAAAATCCTCTTACAACACTGTAAAATTTTAACTAAGCAATCGTAGTGTATGAATTAATTTAAAATTCCTGGTTAGAGTTCAGTTTTATTATGTTACAATTCTCTCAACTCCCAACCTCAAAATTACATTTATAAATTCTCTTTATTATTCTGAAATGAAAATGTACTTAACAAGAAAAAACACAATTGTTTCCGACGCAATTAATAAAATATATGTCCACCGACGACCCCCAAACTCTGCTTTGAAAGGTATTTCTCGATCCACTGATATCCTTTTTAACATTGTCAGTAATTTTGAGGTCCTGCTGTTACCGAAACTTGAAACAAATAATAAACGTAATTTTAGACAGTGTTCCTAAAAACTTGAATTCATTACCTAATAATAAAGCAAAAGGAGTTACGAATATTAGTTACCAAGCGTCAACGTTGCGTGACACACCTGTGGTTGACGCGCCATTTGTTCGAGAGGTGAGGACGCGCCGACCATGTTTCTTATACGACCACGCTCAACTAAAACACCCTATATACATTTGAAAATACGACTCATACGACATTCCGCTTTTGTTGTTGACGTGACACGGCACGCTTGCGAGTCGCATGACATACGGATGTTTTGTGTTAAGTCAAAGGGTGAGCCAATTCGCGATGTTGATGGAATGTTTTATTTTTGTTACCTTAAAGCCTCTTTCAGATGTAGGCGTGCGGCTTTTGTTTTCAGCCTGTCGGCATTCTGACGGAATTGAACTTCATACTAACCGTAATCTAACCAAATCTAACCTGCGATAGATGTGCGAGGCTCTTGTACTGTGTAGCTGAAATAATGGCGCTCCAATTTGTTACTGTAATAACATAAGGGAAGTAAGTCTTCAAATATAAGACATGTTTATTTTACTTTACAGGCTCTTCATTTTGGGCAATTTTGGATAACTTTCACTTTTATTGCAGATTGACTTTTTAATTGCATTGGTATCAAACCACCCACAGAGAGGACTGTATTATGGTGTTTCTGATAGTTTGGTGCTAAACAAGATCAGCTACAATTCTGAAATCACCCTGTAACCGTTTCATAAAATATAAATAAACAAACACTTGCAAAAAATTACACAATGATACTAAAAATGAAGCCAATGAACAGTTCTTGCTTTTTAGTGCCCTTTTAACATTGCAGGGAAAATGGCAATGGGTAAACATGCTTATTTGCAAAACAGCAACACTCACTGAAGCACTACTTAGTATTCAAACACTGCATAAAGAACAAGGCTTTAATGTTGAAACGGGAGTAATAAAGTCTGCAAAACCCCACACAAATGCAACTGTGTCCGGTTCATTTTTATTAAAAAGAAAATATACAGGGGGAGGCAATTTATTAAATACGCACTAAGACGATTATCATGTTGCTCGAGAAACTGTCAAGAAACTTGACAGATAAAGGAAGCAATATAGTGGCTGGTATGCGATTTATGTCATTAGTGCGGGGCCTGATCTTTCATTTAGTTAGTTAATGACTTTTTATTGACTTAAGGTTTTATTTTAATGGTACGGAGAAGCCAAACCGTTTCTTTAGATGGCAATTAGGCTCGAAAACCATAAGAACTTGAGATTATTAACCGTTAAAATGCATTTTCAATCCTACAAACGAAGTTCAGTCGCGTTAAATAAATATTTATCTCAGGATGATCTTACACAAGTTGACCTAATCCCAAACCTTAGGATCTACGTACTATATACTTAAAACAGACAAAAATACTTATATACATTTTACCTATTTTAACTTTGAGTTCGGAACGTAACTGACGATAGTAAGAATTTGCATCTTGTTAAATCGGTGATTAGAAGTGTACAAATTTATATGCGTATTCTTTAAACACATGAACCATTCTGTGTTTAAGGGACAAACAAATTGAAATACAGTATGATTAATTTGTATGATGCTACCGTAACATAGTATTCACGAGGTTGCATCGCTTTTGAGAATACATGTCCTAGTGTTTTGTGTCTTAGACATGAATAAAATAAGTGCTGCCGTGAAAGCTCGAATATTCGTCTTCGAGCCTTTGTATTAGGAGACCAAGCAGATATGTAGGTGTGCTTAAAGTAGTTAGTAACTAAAATGACATGTATATTATACCCCAGAGACAAAACCACATTTTCGCAAATTTGTAAGAGTATACTCAATTAGTTTAAAATAAGCATAGGTAACTCTATCGTTCGCAACAAATGAATGCTCGTAATGTCACATAATTTGCTTGCTTTTGTTTTCATCTTTTAACACATTCACCTGTATCTATTTGTATAGCGAAATAGTTTCCCATACAAACGTTGTTCGCTTTTTATAAAAATACCTGAAACAATAATTCAGGGTACATACAGGGGGATTACAAAAGCTGTGTGTGACTGGCAATTTGTCTAACTTACCTATCCGTCACTGGGCGAGACCGATCGGCGGTTGAGTATTTCCCGCAGTCTTTTTTTGGGTCAAACGAGGCGAGTGACTGGTAAAAATAGGCGTGTAGTCGGTCTTAACTTTAGAAACGCGGGCTTGGGAATCGATTATGTTAGAGGTACCAAATTTAATTAATACTGATATACTAATGTAATTATATACTGATAACACATAGTCTAACCGTGTGATCTAAATATAGTAGCATAAGCAAAATATGTGAAGACTACTATTTCGGGATTGTGACGTGTTAAAATACATAATGGTCAAAAAATTATAGTTTTATTTCTGAAACCATAAACTCCTCAAGATTTCTTAAAATATTATAAACCCTTAGGTTAGGTTTGTTTCATAACAATCCTGAAATATCAGGGGACAATGTCACACAAATTGACCTAGTACCAAACTAAGCTCTAGGCTTGTACTATGGGTACTAGGCAACGATAAACTTACTTATACAACGTGTTACAAAATAATCCGTAAAAAAGAAATTACAAAAGTAGTGTTAAATAACTATTAAATAACGTCAATAGTTATTAAACTTATTAAATAACCTCAGTTCAGTATCTTAGGTACATAGTATACTAGGGTTGACACTACTTTCGTAATTTCTTTTTTACGGATTATTTTGTAACACGTTGTATAGAGAAAAATGGACTTAAATACATAGAAAACATTCAAGACTCAGAAACAAATATTCCCACTCATCACACAAATATCTGTCCTTATCGGGATTTGAACCCAGGACCGCTGGCTTCGGAGGCCGGGTCAATAGTTTACGGTTTCAGAAAAAAAAAAACATTTTATATTGTGACCATTATGTATTTTGAACTTTTTAATATTATTATACGTATCTGTGGTTCACATGTGCAAATTTATTTTGTCATATTATAGCTTATATTATTATACAATTTAGCTTTTTATATTCACCAAATATCTATCTTATCATATGTATCTTTTTTATATTTTTAAGTGACCAAATCTTAGTTCCAGAATTATTTAAAATACAGGACGAAACCCCTTTCTATTATTATTTTGTATTCTACATTATTGCTTTTCTAACTAGAAAAATATGTTATTTTCTTGTAAGTGTTCAATTAAGCGTTTGACTTCAATCGACTCCTGTTGAACAGTCCATAATACATCTGCTGGACAACCCTTCGTAGCTTTGTTGGATACCGCATTTCTTGAACGTGATAATGGTTCCACTGACTGACAATTGTGGCGATTCTTGGGAACGCCTGTCAATACATCAACGAACTATTAACCGATTAACCTAAATTGTCCTGTCAGAACATTATCAACAGTTTATTTATTTTTAATTCGGTTGGAGTTTAGTCGACAAAACTCCACCATTTGACATCTAACTTTGTCATAACGTTCCTACGAAAAACTGTTACATTATACAAAAATAAAAACTGAACTCATCATTCCAGAAAGTTAAGGTCAATGCCCTACAGAGCATTTACTTACTTTGGTTAATATACATTTAAAATAAGTCTCAGGTAAATTGTTTTTTCGGTACCAAACCCAAGGGTAAAAACGAGACCCTATTACTAAGACTCTACTGTCCGCCGGTCGGTCTGTCTGTCATTTGTAAATTCACTTTAAAAATAAATTGTTGAATGAAAATAAAATAAATTAAGGGGGGCTCCTATAAAACTAACGTGATTTTTTGGCGTTTTTTTCTCGATCTTAATACAGACACCGTGGTTACAAATAGATACCGGGACAGGATAAACTTAAAAAAAGGTTTATAGTGTGTTATGTTGTATAGATAATGGTGCAAAACCCGTCGTGCACGAGTCCGATTCGCACTTGGCCGGCTTCATTTCAAAAAGAGAATAAAGGCGTAACGTAGACGCAATCTCTCAGTTTACGCCAATCCTATACAAGCTCTAGGCCTGGACTATGAACCTACTAATAAAGAAAAGTACCTACATAAAGTACATAGAAGATATCCATGACTCAGAAACAAATACCGACTCATGCTAATCACGTAAACATTTGGCCTTAACCCGGACCCAGGACCACTAGCTTTGTACCTACGAGTACAAACCCCGTCATCAATCACGGAATCCTAACTGAATTCGTGTTCCACTACACGTGACCGAATCCACAAGCTCACCTAACCTGGCGAAGCCACATGTACGCTTCTTATCCGACACAATAGCTAACGTTCGGTCGCTACTCAAGACAAATGGGATGTCAACCGCAGCGCAGTTCGTTGACGAGCGAAAATTGCTTTGATTTTCTAACAAATTCTATCTTACTGTTGCATTGTTATGGAATACGAATAACACAATTGCTTGGGTGGTATTGATTTAGACGGGGTCAGGTATACGCGAGCATGTGAGTTTAAGCTGGGTACGAATGTTTATGTATTAGTTTATGCTCGTCCTGCGCGGCGAGCTGCTCGCGACCCAAATTATTGCACAGAAACATGCGCGGGTGAGGCAGCGTGCTTGACGCGAGCCGTCATTTCAAAATGGCGTTCACCAAATTATTAACAAAAAGAAGAAGAAATCGCCTCGGTAGTGGAACGGCTCAGCAACTATCAAATTTGTACGCGCCTCGCCCACAGACAAGTTAGAACTTGTCGTTCTGCCCGTGGCACGCTCGGATACACGTTAAAATTACGCGAGGTACGCACACTGAGACGCCTTTGAGCACGGTCAAAAGACCGACTCTCGACGGCTCGCCGCGCGCCGTTCGACCGATGCTCGCGCCCTGCGCGTGAGCGTGTACGAATTTGAGCAAAATAGGTGAGCCATGCGTGCCTCAACCCGAGGCTGCTCTAATTCGTACCTACCTTTAGATTAATGGATGTTTGTTACTCAATGGCAGAACGGATCTGTATGAATTTTGGCGCAAAAATAGCTTTATTTTATTATATTTTCGTTTTTCATTTCTGTTACAGTTAGATGTCCTCTGAGGGTAGTAATTCTTTCCCTTACAGGAACAAGCCTTTGTTTTTAGGGTTCCATAGTCAAACTAGTCAGTCCGTCCGTCCGCAGCATATTATAGCTCAGTGACTCTTAGTACAGTCGAAGACACTGTTAACTGTACATTTACAAACCTTACTTGTTTATTTTTATGTTTGTTGTACCTAACGGCTTCGGAACCCTACACTGAGCATGGTCCGACATGCTCTTGCCCGGTTTTTTTGGATTTGTCAACTCGATGATAGCTAAATTCACAAAAATACTGTAGTAAAATTATTTATGTAAATTTAAACTTTATTAAAATAATGTGAAAGAGAGAATTTTTATTTTTATGTGCTTATTTTAATGAATAAAATAACCACAATAAAAAAACTAATAACGTTATTTAATGACTGTTGATGTAAAATGGTCCATTAAGTAAAAAACGAATTTGCATCGTTTTGTTTTATTTCACTAGTTATAAAAATAGTCCAGTGATTCTTAAATAATTATAAAAAATAAAATGATACATCTACAGGGTGATCCAAAACTAGCTTTGTTTTATCTATTAGTAGCCCGGTCACCTTCAAAGCGCCGACGTTTCACAATACAAGCAAACGCCTGTCCCTTACCTACTGATGCGAGAGGGACAAGTCCCTTTAACAACGTCTGCGTATAAGACTATAGTATGTCCTTGTACCCGGAAAAATAAATATACGACACGTACAAGGAAAGACACGGTTATTTTGACATGGGCCGAATCTTTGTAAATTGTATTAACTGATTAACTAAGTGACTTGATGAACTTAACTGCATTATCATCATTATTATTATTGTAGATCCGATTTATGCATTCGTTTGTAATAAATTCGAGACGGTTTGTGTTTTAAAATATATTTTTGTGATTAAGTAATACACTAATTCGTAATCGCCACAACTTGAAATAAAATTAAACAATAATATCGCGAAATAAAAGATAATTCGCTTAAAACAGACATAAAATTGTCTAAGTAGTAAGATAATGATTTAGAAATAAAAAAAAAAAACAACATTCCATGTGTCAAATATACGGTACTTTATTAAGAAATTTGCATTTATTTCGTACATTACTATGTTTAAGCCAATATCGTTGAATTAAAATATTACTGAAATAAAATTAGGTTGCCAAACAAACAATTTAAACACATATATATATATATATATATATACAAATTATAATATAAATATATATATATATATTTACAAATTTAGATTAGCTATATAAAATCATAATAAATGGGTCAAAACTTAGTGTATGCTTAAATAATATTTACATTTTCTCCTAAATCGTTCCAATGAAACTCAATTCTGTTTTTCATGCATGTTCACTATGTATAAGTGCGATGTTAACAGTTCGGCGCTTGCGACTTACCTTTACCTGTAGTTTAGTTTTAGTTTTTTACTTTTAGGCTTTAGTTTAATGGGCTACACTGAAAACCAGCGCCGAGCGGTGGACGCTGCCCCTGGTGGGATATCGTGCGCAGCCCTTTTGCTACAAAGCATGTTATTTCCTCCGTTTTTTTTTGTTTATACTCATTCTTGCATGTATTTTTGTGGCAATAAATATATTTTCTTTCTTTCTTTCTCTTTCTACAAAAAAAAAAAAAATTACTACCACTCACCTGAACTAATCACGACACGTTAAAATAATCACGTCTTAATTTAACAGTTAATTAAGTGGATGAAATCAATAAAATTTATTATTTACATTCCTTCATGAAACGTTTTCTCAAGTTTCGTCCGAACTTTGTAGACATTCCAAATACTCGCTAATAAAAGTTATTATTATCTATTTGCACGTGCTTCAGAAACACGCTGTATAATAAGGGTCGAACAGGACTACGAACAGTAAGCCCTTGATATAACAAACGTTTGTGGCCACATAAATAACTAAATGTTGAGTAATTATCTCTCGTATATTTATTATTTCCTTATTGACACAGAAAATGAGGCGGAAGGATCTAAGACAACAATGGATTAAACGGTAACACATAGTAAGTAAAGTATATTAAAAGTGCTATCGTACGAATATACAGGTTGTCCATATTTTGGGTTAAAATATAGCGAAATAGATACATTCAACCAGTCTGCTATTTTTTCATGGCATCGAAAAGGCAAACGAGCAACAGGCCACCTGATGGTTGATATTTGTATTCTCAAGACTACAATCCTAAAATCGCAAATGACGTGACAACCCTTCGGACTAAGATGGAATACTTAACAATTTAACTACTATCAATTAACAGAAGACATTTTTTTTGGCAAATGAGTCCCGAAAGTGTAAAAGGTTTTATGGCTAATTAATGAACGTCATTTACTTAAAATCATGTAAGAAACAAACTTAAGATAGAAATATCACCAAGAACCTTGAAGACATTATTAATTTCTATTAAAAAGGCCGTGTGTGACCTAACGTACGCCAAGCGTGCCATACAAAGGTGAGCCAAGGAAATTGCAGAAATCAGGTCAAGATAAATCGATCGCGAATTTAAACTTTCACAGCACACTGAACTTCGACAACGGTGCCGTTCTGTACTTTAATACACTTAAGAGTTGCTCGTCGCTTTTCTTCGAGTTGTATTATTAATAAAACCGGGCAAGAGCATGTCGGACCTTGCTCAGTGTAGGGTTACGAAGCCGTTAAGTACTACAAACATTAAAAATCATCAAGTAATCACAAAATTTATATTTAAAGTCAATTGGTGCCGTCGTAGATGATTTTAGTAGGTATAAACACATTAATCGCCTGTATCTCAAGAACCAATGATCTCTACTTAGTCGTGATAGTTTTCCTTTAAAATTGGTTAAATGTTCTATCATTTTTTTTTTTCAGATTTTTAGTATTTGTAGTTTTGGCTGTAGGGGGGACAACGACGACGACACTTGAGTCTACAAAAATTAGCGCTTTAAAGCTTAATATTTCATAAGTGGATTACTTAATTAAAAAACTGTTTCCACAAACCCATAATATTTTTAAAAGACCTATCCAACGACACCCCACACCATAGGGTTGATGAGAAAAAAAGTACATCCCCACGTTACGTGTAGGGGAGGTACACTAAAAATTTTTTTTTTTTTACTTTTTATTGTTCCATTTTGTTGGCGTGACTAATATGTATATTCTTGCCAAATTGCAGCTTTCTACTACTAATAGTCCTTGCACTAGGCTACGGATGGACGGACGGACGGACGGACGGACGGACGGACGGACGGACGGACGGACGGACATTGCGAAACTAAGGTTCCTAGTTTGACTACGGAACCCTATAAAGGTCGCTGTTGCTGTTTATTCACTTGCGCTCTTTGTTTTTATGAATTATGATGCGAATTTTAGTAATTTGATGTTTTTAATTTGAAAGGTTATTTGAATGACGACACGTTGGCCTAGTTGGGAGTGACCCTGCCTCTGAAGCCAGCGGTCCTGGGTTCAAATCCCGGTAAGGGCAGATATTTGTGTGATGAGCGCAAATATTTGTTCCTGAGTCTTGGATGTTTTCTATATATATTTAAGTATGTATTTCTCTATTTAAGTATGTTTATCGTTGTCTAGTACCCATAGTACAAGCCTCGAGCTTAGTTTGGGACTAGTTCAATTTGTGTGAGATTGTCCCCTGATATATTTTTTTATATTTTTTTTTATACGTAATAACTACGTAGGTGATACCTACTGGGGAGCTGCGAGCGGCAACAAAGAAATTAATGTAAGTTTGTTTGCGTGTGTGTGTGTTAGCATGTTACTTTTTCACACTGCCCCGGCTGGACGGATTTAGATTGAATTTGGAATGGAGATACTCTGGACAAAGACTAACTTTTTATACTGGACAATTAAAAAGCTCCCGTGGGAGTAACTATATTGGAAATCTACGCGGACGAAGTTACGGGCAGAAGCTAGTTGTTACATGAAATCAATGTCAAAATGTAATTCTTATGACGTCAATTACCAGGGGCTCTATTTTAATCGGTAAAGCCATATTAGTATATATTTCTCTATATAAGTAAGTTTATCGTTGTCTAGTACCCATAGCACAAGCCTAGAGCTTAGTTTGGGACTTGATCAATTTGTGTGACATTGTCCCGTGATATTATTATTATTGCTTTTGGAATATTATCGTGTTAACAAAGTTACGACAGCTCTTATTTACTTGACAGTAATGGCAGCCGACAAAATAACATGTCATGCCAAAAGCAATGTGGTTATCAAATGGGATTCTATTGTGATTTTGATTAAGATTGTCGACTAAGTTAAAAAAAACATTATAACGTTGACGTGACGTGAGAAATACGTCCGATTTAACATAAAGCCTTCCCCAACGATGAAATGTAGAACTCTGTTTGCAATGACATTCAATGTTTTTTTGAATAAAGTAACATGGCGCTTATTAAGCCGTTTTATTGCGACCGAAACATACAGTGCTACTCGAATTACATACAGCAAAATGCTGAGTCCAGATCTTTTTTCGGCATCACAGTAACTACTTGTTCTATTGTATGAAACACTGTCTTCTCTATTTTATTCCGTTCCCATGAAGTCGCGTTTGTATGTCACCATGCTTAATTTGTAATGTCAAATAAAGATTTTATCATTTATCATTTGAATTTATGTACGTATTAAAGCATCATTATTCATTACGTAGCCGATTATCTTATGACCGCATTCAAAGTCATTTAACCTTGTAACCTTGTTGCCCGTCTACAAACAGGAAGGTTTTGTAAGTGGGATTTTGAATCTAAAAACAACGATATAAAGTTCAATAGCCTTTTCTCTTCAACGACTTTTTTTAATTTTATAACAAATAAATATGAACTTTATACTCATTAAAACATACTTAGTTTTAAATTAATTGTCTTGATTATATCCATCTTACAAATACACTGGGTATTACAAGGTTGATGAAGATTAAGTCGTTCCTTAGTAACGATTTTTCATACACGAGTTTGAAAACCCGATATCTTTTTGTCATATTTTCGCTAGTAAATAATTGTTCCCCCTTCCCCTCAATACTTAAATTAAATGTTATGAGCATGACATTTCCACAATCAAGGTAACGACACCTTATATGTTTTAATTCCATCAAGCTGTTAAGACTGTGAACCAAACCAGGCTGTGAGGCTGTGTGAGGCTGTGGCTGTGGCTGTTAGTATTAAGGAGCCAAATTGTTACTATCAAGTTTAAAAGGACTCAGCTGCAGTCAAACTGTTGTGACAGTTTTGCAGACTTTTTTTTAAGAACAATGTGTAATTTTTTGGTTAATAAATAAATAATAATAATAATAAGCGTACCAAAGAATGAGACATTATACAGGGTGGAAGTAACGAAAGCCACGTGGACCGCAACTACCTTAAATCTTGGAAATAGCGAATTCTAAGCAAAGACTTAATTTAATTGTTGAACCCAATAAATTATGCATTTGTTCTTTTAAATTAGTCTTTCGTAACCGTGAGTCGAACTGGTCAAATATGACGAAACAATAAGTCTTCATTTAGTAAAAAGGTGTATGCGTTGTAGTTACAAAATTAAATGATTCCTATCAATGACCCTTTCGGTCTGAATCATAAAACACGACTTTTCTGTTTTGTCACATTTGACCAATTCGTTTCACGGTAACGGAACCGAATTTTTAAAAAAATCCGTACATACAGTTTGTTTTTAAAAATAAAAGTGAGTAAAGTCTCCTTTGCGTAGAATTCGCTAGTTCTAATATTTAAGGTAATCGCCGTCCACGTGGCATTAATTTTTTCCACCTTGTATACACTCAAAAAACATAACCCTTCTTCTGACACATTCGGTTCAAAAAGGAACGACTTAATTGTCTTAAAAAAGGTCTCAGAGTACCGCTTTATCAAAAACAGTACACGCTATTTCAAACTATAACTTCATTTTAATAAAAGTGTATGACGAACGTACATGTACGCCACACGGGCGAAATTAATAAAACACGTTTGACTGCGGTACCCAAACCTTATTACCCTAACAAAGCGTACGAAGCTTGCTTTACACGCTATATAGTTATATACCTGTATATCTGGCAACTTTTAATAACGCCTGTGGCACGAAACTACTACGTAATTCTCAACACCTTATTAAACCATAAACCATGGCGGATGACTTAGTATCTACGTGAGTAATGTATGAAATGGAAGCTCGGGCTGGCTTATTTTATATTTAATACGCTTGCAACACGTGGAATGGATTATTAGCGGTGTTTGAAGTTAACGTTATAAAACATTCGCTAGTTTTTGGTGGTGTTTTACGGATTATCAAGTATATTCTCTAGTTTATTGTACCGAGAGGCTTTATTACGTGGTCTTAACCCATAAGAATAAAGACTTGTAACGAATGTTATCAATAAAATTTTCATTTTCATTTTCGCGATAAGAGTTGCTAGGCCCAAAAATAGGAAAGACCGGACACAGATTCATATTTAGACTGGTTTGAAACAAAATGGAGAATTATTTATGTATTACGTACTTACTGTTAGTCATTGAATACTTACTCTACTCTTAGCTGTATGTTATTTTGAATCACATTGGGCTCACTCTACGCCACAAGTTGTAACTCCAGCGAGATCGTGAGTCATGCGTGTGCCTGTGAGTCGCTCGCGCGCTTTTAGTTCGGCATCCTTTGGTAGGCGGGGTTGACCAAAAGCCTAACAAAATCCGGATAGGCTAGACTTGACTGTAACCAGACATGACCAGTTAAAGCTGGACACTTGGCAACTCTAATAATAAAAAAAAAATTAAAAGTAAAGGCAGCTGTCATCAACAATTTCTGATCAAGTTATTTCTGTTGTAAATAACCGTATAACAGTCATGACGGCTTTTACAAGTACTCCGCAACTTATTTGTTGCTCAGGGGGTTATTATGAACTCGCTATGCAGTTCAATTTACGGTGAGCGTAGAGGACAGAGCTATGGCAGTTATACAGATTTGTCCAATAAACTCACCGTAAAATGAATTACCTAGCTATGTCATAATAACCCCCCCAGATCATTCCTTTCTTACTAGATTGTTATGATAGAGACATGTCATGACAAGCGACTTAATACATGATGTGCTCTATATAACTTGACATGTATTTTTTTGTATGTTGATCAGTAAGCCGTTTAGGGTAGTGCTACTATAAATACAACAAAATTCTATGAAATCCCGTATTTGTTGCCTTAATTGAAAATTCTACGGAATTGATACACGCAAAAATAAGTTTTTTTACGACAAAATAAACATAAGTAACTAGTAGATTTCAATTCTAACGCGAAGAAATAAAGATGTTGATAGAAAACCTCTACAAAGTACTGCTCTAATTTGTCCTTTGAGCATCCAAGCAACATGCATGACATCTCACCATGTAGCCTGGTTCTCAAGTGGTGGCTGCGTACTGGAAAACGCAACGTTGGCAAGCCCTTTAGGTTAACTAACGATGTGGTAATTGCTGCAGGAATCCAATTAATTGTGGCGAGACATACGTACGTACCACGACTTTACGACAATTTAAAACAAAACGGACTGAAACAATTTGTTCACCGAGCCTATGTCTGATTGATACTTATTACCACTTTGGAAATCAAGTCAACGGGGATTTAACTTAATAAATCTTGAATCAGTATACTGGATTTCTGGGGTCCAATTTTTTTTTTTTATTACTTTCTGTCAATGTTTCATTTTTGGGACATGCTTCTGTTGCCGACTGTATTTTTTGCTATCTGTTTATGAAGACCAAACTAATGCATCCCAATACTGCGGGTCTACGTTGAGAATAGTGGAGATCCTGTCATCACCTTCTGAATCCATCATCAGATCAGCTCTTATATACCATAATATTGTATTGTCATCGGGTTTACATATTTGGTCCAAATTTCAGCTCTTTCCATCAACGGGAATTGGTTTAAAATTGACTTGCAGGATTTGAAGCGGTCATCTTAAAAATAAACAGAAAACAAACGAAAAATGCAAAAGTTAAATAAAAGCTTGTTAAAATAATGCATTTTTTCAGTAGTGGACGTCTTTCCTCCGCTAAAAAATAATACAATTTGGAATTTATTTAATAAGGCGAATGATGATAATCGAATTAAATGGGTCATTCATCGCGGCTATTCCCAGTTGTCCTCACCCCTTTGTCCACACTGTGGACAGCTGGGAAAAAAAATCCCAGTGGTCTACAGTAAGGACAACTGGAAATTTTTGTTTCCAGCTGTTCACACTCTTTAATATGACTCAATTACTTTTTATATTCTGATTTATATATTATACATTTTTTATGCGGCGTTTTTTTATGCGGCTGCGGAAATTACAAAAGTTTTCAAACTCGTGGTTACCACTCGTAGTATTTTTTACGTTACTCAAACATTATTTTCAATATTTTATTATGTTGAGTTTTGAAGTTAATATGAGCAAAAATACATGCATTCGTGATTATTTTCATATTTGTACAGCAAACTCTTTTCCTATAAAACAGATTTTATGTAAACAGTGGTTAGGTACTCTTAAATGACTTTTGTATTTTCCTGAACCTAGGTATAATATATATAAATACTAACAGAGTTGAGTCAAATTAAAGAGTGTGAACAGCTGGGAATGAAAATTCCCAGTTGTCCACACCTAATTTCGAGGGTGTGGACTACTGGGAATTTTTATTCCCAGCTGTCTACACTGTAGACAACTGGGTTTTTTTTTCCAGTTGTCCACAGTGTGGACAAAAGGGTGTGGACAACTGGGAATAGCCGATTTATCGCGGCTAAAAGACTTAGAGAAATCGTTTTTTTTTTTCAATACTGTGCCATTGCCTACACAGTTAACTGACCATCTATGCACTTTATGTTCATTATAATAAGGTTCAATATAAATGTAGGAGGGTCAGTTAACTGTGTTGGCGTTTGTATTTATGTAAACACTTTATTGTACAAAAGTAAAACCAAAACAGTACAATGAATAATATTAATAAAAATGTAAAAAGGCGAACTTATCCCTTTAAAGTATCTCATCTAGGTAACCCTTGAGAGATTGAGAAAAGTGAAAGGTTGTGCATGGATTAAGCAGGTGTCTTAATTTAACCGAATCTAAATCAAAACGATTCAAATAGCAATAAAAAGGGTAGGTAGACGCGGAGTCGCGGTGTGTTCCGGTAAATCACCCAGCATACCGCGACAATCCCCTAAAACCGGGAAGAGGACCGATGAGTTACGACCATTGCAAATTCAGCATAGGTTTAAGGATAGGTTAATTGGTTACGGAATTTCATTCTTAACTCGTATAAAAATTGGTTTATGATGAACTAACGACCAACCCTCACTTTGCTTCAGTTTATCTGAGTTTTCTGTGACACGTATATAAACTAGAATGTATTATATACGAGTATGACGGTAAACAACCGCATCTATCAGTTGTGTGGTCTATAAAGAGTTAAACAGACAGACAGACCAACAGATGCGGAAGCGGATTGTAATAAAGATAACAATCATGGTGGTTTAATGCGTTTCTTACGTTAATATCATATTCGCAAAACATGATATTCGTAAAAGACGATATTCGGAAAAAGTCATATTCGCAAAACATGATATTTTCAAAACATTATTATTAACAAGACATCAATTAGACAGTGTCGACGGAGTTTTACTAATATCATGTTTTACGAACATCATGTTTTGCTAATAATAAAATTATCATGTTTTGCGAATGTGATATTTTGCGAAGAATGGGTTTAATAATGTTATTGGTATGCTTAACTAGCTAGACAAAGGCATAAAGAGGATAAATTTCTGATTAGCCTTTTATCCACATTATCTTTAATGTAGTATTATTCAATTGATAACCTTTTTCATAGCTTTTATTTACTGGACAGCCTTTAAAGGCGACTGAATCGAAAATAATACCATTGCTATAAAGATACACTAAGTAGAATACACTTTTTTCTACTTCGCAGGCCCTCTTAGACTAAATTCTTTTTCTTTGTTTGTTTTCATCTGAAAATGGGTTCAAAGACGAATCACAATCTTAAAGCCCATAACGAAAATTACAAAGTTTTAATTTGTCTAAATGCATCGCCGTTTTCTTCAGAAACAGGTCAAAGCGGGAGCGGCAAGAAACAAAACAGAAAATTTGATTAGCCCGTAATTAAGTTGAGATCTGGATAAGACAGAAATGACTCTGCAAAATAGAAGGACAAACAAATTAGTGCGCACTGAAGTTGATTGATCTTGTGATGTTATTTTACAAATTACTTGAGATTTAATTTAGTTAAGATTTCTTTTTTCTGTAAAAAATATCATTCTTAACAATTTGAATACAACTTTCCATTGGATAAGAAAAGTATCTTGAACAGATTTTGGCTGAGATACTAAACTATCTTCAACAGATTTCGGCTGAGATACCCATTTAAAGAAATTCTGGAAACGACAGTTATCTATGACTCGACTACATGAATTTGTCTTGAGGCGGGATACTTAGCTAAGGTCAGTTTAATGATCTTATCTTGTCTTATCTTACATATGGGCCCTTTCGGATACACTTCGGCCCCTTTAGGATCTATTGTCCAATTACCCTCTTATTCACTCGGCTGTTCGAATGTGATGGCTTCTGAACGATTTCTTTCCTTCACCGTGTGAACATCGGATAATGCATGTGCATGTAATTTAGTGGTGGCAGGACCCTACTCAGGGTTCGCCCGGATCGCTACCACCATCTTATCCATAAACCTACCACCATCTTGTCCATAAACCGGTGTGGGGATAAGACAACCGGTGAAATTACTAGCATAGAGGCATTTCATCTTAGTCCTCAGGGTTGGCAACGCATTTGAGGTCTTAGGATTGCAGTCTTAAGATCATAGTCTTGTGAATTCAAATGTCTATGGGTCTCAGTTTCCATTGACCATCAGGTGGCCTGAGTGCTCGTGTGCCTTGTCCTTATCATAAAAAAATAATTACGAAAGTCTTTGGATCTCAGATACCACTAACTTATCATCAGGTATATTGTTTTTAAGAAAATACATATTATAGCTACAGGAATTTATTTATTAATGTAGTTATATTCGACTGCTTTACGAGCAGCAGCAATTTAATAGCGACGTGGAGCGCCGCGGAGGCACGGAGGTGGTTAAGTAATGTTCAAATTTGTATGACACGGACCGTCCCAAAACCAGTCGATGAATAATTGACCCTTTGCGCAATGCTGTTCAGCACCGTACCTACCGCATCACCATAAGTGAACTTTATTGTGAGGTGACCAGATTCACAAATGGTCAGTTAACTGTGTTGCTGATGGTACCATGACTTCAATATACAAGATTTTGAAGCCGGTGACTGCGAAAAGACATATCTTTAAACTATAGAATGTACGACAGTTTCGTTTGAACATTTTGAAGAGCAAAGTTAAAGAAAAGAGGAAACCTAAGAGGCCTACTTACTACAAAAGGATACAGAAAGCTAATATGAAAAAGCAGACCGTAAACAAAGTCAATTGGCTGTTTCTCCACCGACAAGAGCATAAGCTTTTTAGTAAAATCATGAGCACTTGATGACCACAGGTAAGTTTTCTACAAATTTTCATGTTTGTTTAAAAAGGTCGTTTAAAATTTGAAGCAAAATTTTGCCTTTTTGTGAAATACAGCATAATTATCAATCCTGAAAAAATAAATAAAGGACTAGTCTTGAAATTTTTAAAATCAGCGTATCTATATACTGGTAACTCATCACTTCAAATCATCAAACGTATCATTTCATCGAATTTTCAACGCAATTTTCTGCTGAAATCATAATGTTTTCAGCAGAAAAAAGCGTTCGATAAAATGATACATTCATTGAAAGGTGTTTCGATGAAATGATAGTAAAATAAATGCAGCTACAAAGTAAATGAATACAAAACACAAACAATAGTACCCAAACGATAGCGAAAAGGCTTATGGCTCCAATATACGAGTATACTGTTACAAATTGCTTAGCAACGCTAATATTCTGCCAGGAGCTAATGAGCTTAAACCTAATTTACCTAAACCAGTGAAACAGGATGAAGGAACTACGATAAGGGCCACGGCTGTAAGGGTCAAGGTCAAGGAACTAAGGGAGGTAATAAATAAATACATTATGCGTCCTGGTGAGATAATACACCCTTTGAATTGAAAATGGGCACTTTTGGACTCGTGAAGTAGTAAAAATGTACTGTATGGAAATGAGATTTTGTGCTACAAACAAAATGAAGATACAATTACAAAATGAAGATATAATTACAAAATGAAGATACAATTACAAAATGAAGATATAATTTATGAAAACAAGTAAAATAAATGATATTAATCCATCTCATCCATCTCGTTTCCGTCATAACCGCTAATGCAACAGGCATTGCAATGCCTGTTTTCTCTGCAATGGAGATTATAAAAAGCAAGCTATTCATTGTCTTCAACATTTCACTTTGTGATATGTCGTCTTAGGATTGCAGACTTGAGATTGTAGTCTTGAGAGTGCAGGTGTGCATTGGCATTGTGGGATCCCACTTATGTTTCAATTCACGTAGGAGTCAAGCCTCCTCGAAGGAAACCAGTTCGTCAAGCTGTTCCAAGTTGGTAACCAATCAGATGAGGGTGTTCAGTCACCCTAGCACCAGGAGTTCAGTACCTACAAGGGTCTGCTCTAAACTGGCCTTACGGTCAAACAGTTAATACAAATCAGACAAGGTTACTTGTATGCTATTTTGCCTTTCCCTATTCTCTTTCTAAGATTTCCATAAATCTATCCAATACAACCTCTATCCTACAAACAGGAAGATTTTTGCAAGTTGATATTTGAATCTAACAGCAAGGAAATAAAGTTCAATTATCCTTACTCTTAAATGCCATTTATATCAATGAAACAAATAAAAATGAACTCTATGCTTACTCGAATAAAGTTCAAACTAAATTGCCAGGATTATGTACCCTCTATAGCACACCGAGCCTCACGAGGTTAAAGAAATACTTAAAAGACCTCATCCCCTAATTCCTAACATATATTGTGTACAGATTCAAAAAATAAACACACGTGCTTCTAAACGGGCGAATTCATTTAAAGCTCCTAATGTACGCAGTTCGTGTACATTTGGATTTTAACGGGGTCAGCCCAATCATGCTAATGAAAACGAGCCATGCGATCCTGCTGTGTTTGGCTTCTGAATATTCAGAGGCTATTTTCTTAACGGCGATCGAGATTGTTGCCGCAGTCTAAAATTATTATCCACAACATCAGCGTTCGGCCGCCGTACCGTAAAATTTAACGGTGATTGGTAATATTTAAAATCATCTATGGGTGTTTTTTTGAAACTGTTAAATAGAAAGATTTTGTCTGTTATTTTTTATACTGTCATCTATGTATATCGTCAAATTGTGAATCTGCGATTTGATACGTCATTTGGTAAAGTAGCGAATCTGCCATGTTGTACAGTATCACTAGGTAGACTTTATTTTGTTGAAGATATAGTAACAATGTTTAAAATAACCAACCCATCAACTCATTTTTTAATACCGGTGAAATTACTAGCATAGAGGCATTCCATCTTAGTCCCCAGGGTTAGTAACGCATTTGAGGTCTTAGGATTGCAGTCTTAAGATTATTAATCTTCAGAATTCAAATGTCTATGGGTCTTAGATTCCACCTACCATCAGGTGGCCCAAATGCTCGTGTACCTCCTTATCATAAAAAATAGGTAGTGTATAACTATTCGCAATCGATACACACTAAGAGGAGAAATACAATTAACCTTTAACATAATAAAACAACCTCATAAGAAGGTCATTGTTACTTTCGCACTCCACATCCATCAATTTTATTAACGTATTAATAAACTCGTCTCGGTTTAAATGACCATCTTTAGATACGTTAAAGTAAAAGTCAAACCATAGAAAACTGTCATTTTTGACGTATCTTGAGACGGGCATTTAAAACGAGATCAGTTTATTAATACGGGCCTTAGTGTTCAGAATTCAGCCCTAAGTGAACTGAAGACAGTTTAATCTTCAATCAAATTGCAAGTTTGCAACTTAGCCATGCATCTTACCTTATCTTATCATATCTTACAGGTGGCCCTTTCGGATGTACTTCGACCCCTATAATAGTATCTTTTGTGCAATTACCCTCTTACACACTCTGTTGTTTGCATGTGCAGGTGTCCTCACGATGTTCCTATACCGTAAGAGCATCGGGTAATATACTTAAGTTAGAAAAACTCATTGGTACATGGTGACCGCAGTTGTTTGAATTCGGTACCTAACGATCACGAGTCGAAGCTCCAAAGCGATTGCTATGCATAAAACGATAGTGTTTAATTCGTTTTTAATTGGAATTCCTGCATTTTTATCTAATTTCAGTACTGAGTAAGGGCTTGTCTATATCACTTCGGCGTGATGCTTCACAGCACCGTGCATCTGCACAGATCTGCACGACGTACGGTGCCGCGCCGTGGTGACGAATCTAAAGCTGAGTACTAATCTGAGCAGCTCAGCTTGAGGCATGCTCACCCCACGCGGCGAGCTGGTCGCAAGCCAAAATAATTGTTGCACATAAACATGCGCGGGTGAGAAAGCATGCTCGCCGCGAGCCGACATTTCAAAATGGCGTCGGACACGATGACAACCGCGGTTGCGTTTAAAATAATTCACCGAATTATTAACAACACGGAGAAATCGCCTCGGTGATGGAAAGAGTCAGCAACTTTATCAAATTTCGCCTCGCCCACAGATAAGTTAGATCTTGTCGTTCTGGCTGCGGCACGCTCGGTTACACGTCCAAATTACGCGAGGCACGCACACCCAGGCGCCTTTGAGCACGGTCAAAAAACCGACACTCGACGGCTCGCCGCGCGCCGCTCGTGCGCAGCGCGTGAGCGTGTACGAATTTGAGCAAAATAGGTGAGCCGTTTGTTCAACCCGAGGCTGCTCTAATTCATACCCACCTTAACGACACCTTGTTAAGCCTAAGCAATTCAGTTTAGGATGAGTTTAAGGGACAGAGCTTTAGCGGATACACGATTCTGCCTTTTTCTTGCACTGTAAACTTAATTACTTATCATGGTAACCCTCCAGGGCATCCGTTCAGACTTTACAAATCCTCACTTTATTTTACTTGTCTAAAATCAGGTGTACATGAAGTATGTAGGTGTACACATAAACATTCATATATAGGTATATAAAGGTCAAATACATATCCCTCTTTTGTCGGGTTTCGAGCAAGAAACCCGGCAAAGGATCGCTTTCATTGCGTTTAGCGTTATGGCTCGTAACGTAGCGTCATAAAATTCTTTGAAGTTGCATGTGTCGTTAAAAATATACGTCAGTTTAATCGGTAACTAATAAAGTTGTTGGTGAAACTCGAATCGTTAGAATTGGAGTCGAATTCAGTTTTAATTAATATTCATCTACTCATGACATATATTTTTAATATATATTAGATGTTTTTTTTTATTTAAGTGACAAATACCTGCATAATTTAAGGTATGATAATCGTTGTCCAGTACCCGTAGAACAAGTCTAGATTTAGATTAGAACTTAGTTATTTTTAGGGTTTGGGCGGAAAACGGGACCCTAATTTATACTAAGACTCCGTTGTGTGTCTGTCTGTCACCAGGCTGTATGAACCATGATAGCTAGAAAATTGAAATTTTCACAGATGATTTATATCAGTTGCCGCTGTAGGTAATAAAAAAATGAATATATTTAATATTTAAGGAGGGCTCATATACAACAAGCGTGATTTTTATACCGTTTTTTGCTTGATAATAATAATGGAGATATTCAAATAATATTTAGTTGTATATTTACTTTATTTTATTTGAATACATACACATATACATTTCATCACGCCTTCATTCCCAGAGTGGGTTGGTGGGAATGCACACCGGTAATTTTTTGTATGGGAATTACCGCGGTAACGGTAAATTACCGGTAATTTCCATACTAAGAATTACCGGTTTGCATTCCCTACTTTCGGTACTAAAAGCCTTTAGTCGCCTCTTATGATATCCACGAGAAGACATGGAGTGGCGCTATTCTAACCCGGCACACGGATAAGAAAGTGGAGCACGCAAAAATATGAATTAGCTCGACTTTCTTAGGCCACTGGTAAAGTCTTTTTAGATAACGCTACCAGCCCGCGTCGACGAGCATGAAGATATGCATAACATACCATTCTGGGACATCCTATATCTATACTGTAAAGGTAAAGTTTAAATGAAGAAGTGCTACGCAATGTAAAGAAACCTTGGGCTAGCACAAGTTGTATTTTCTCGCTTGTCGCTTAGTGCGTTTCTATGATAGACTAGATAGAAATTAAGAACCAAGCGTTGTGCTACACTGCTGTAAACCATTCGGTAGAGAAATATGGCTCATCTATGTCACCTTAGACTCAAGTGAAATAAAAGGCTTCGAACAATCTTCATAGGCTAAGTTGAGAGGAGAAGGAGCATGGCTTAGGAATATAAAGAACTGGGCCGAGATTTTACGCGGTAATAACGAGACGTATTTGACGTGTTTCCGTATTGTCAACGTTTTGATAACTCTTATGTCATTGACATAATGGCGGCCGAGTCATAAACGATTCTAAAACACGTCAAACGCGATATCACTATTACGCAGTAGAATAGAGGCTCTGGATGGGCGTAGTCAGGGTTGAAGAGCTATTCTATTGCAATAGGCAGTTGGATGCGAAGCTGATCAACCTTCGATAATAGGAATAACCTTAAGAACAAGATACTTTAGTATCGAAGAAATAATTTAAAAAGTTTAGAGAAAAACATACAAATACATAGAAAACATCCAAGACTCAAGAGCAAATATTCGCGCTCATCACACAAATATCTGCCCTTACCGGCATTTGAATCTAGAACCGCTGGCTTCAGATTCAGGGTCACTCCCAACTAGGTCAACGTGTCGCTGTTGTTTTATTCCTTTCTTAAATTATCCGTTATGTATGTAAATTACCTTCCGCGTTTCTACCGAGCAGTTCCAACGGAAGACCAGTGTTGGCTTCACAGCCAGCACATGCTGAGTTGGGACCGTTTCGCTACAACTATCACTTTTCTATTGTCTCCTTTTCTTCTTTTATGTTATTTGATGTGTGTTTGTTACGATTTTTTTTTCTTTCTTTATGCAACGATAAATTTTGATCTATATCGAAATATATACTTTGTACAACTGCAAATAAATAGACAATATCATAGACTAAAAAACAGGGACTCGTCATTTCACAAATATTTTTCCATTTCACTCTATTAAATAAGCTAACCACCTCACCAATAACCAATCAAAATACACCATAAGTTATTAATAAGTAGGTATAAAATAGGATTGATTATCAATGTCAATATCTATCTATCTTTCAGCCTACCTGCGTAGAAATGAACAGAAAATATTGAGTTTATCAATGCCTTATGCCTGAAAACATCACAAAGCGACAAAAGAAACTAAAATGGACGGCGTCATACCCGTCAATAAATCAGCTCCGATTGGAGATATCAATAGAAAGGTAAGGTGGATATTCTACGGTACATCCAAGGTGCTATACGTCACCTTGTCAAACAACAAAGCGGAATTCCAACCCGTCTCTGCCAACCTTTGTCTGTCACTGTCAAACACGTCTGAGAAAACTTCAAGGGATTATTAATAATTCATTAACATTTTCCGAGTGTATCTCCTTATTAATTTATCTAAATTTGAAAGTAATTTAAGTCAAGTTGCTTGGGAACATGAATGATATAATTTTAGAAAACATATTTATATTCTGCTACTTACGTATGGATCAATTTTATTGAGAAGCGAGTATGCAATAGCATTGCTAAAGACTGATCAAATTACATGGTTATATTGCGAATTACGTTAAATGTATCATACAATGTGAAAATTAAATAAATGGTTGATTTATAAGGTGTCAAAACCTGCCAAATTACAGAGTATGAACGAGACGGCGATATGTAACTGCAATTTTGCTGTCCCTTTCACTACTTGCACGTGATACACACTCTTTTTCAACTTAACTATGTTGTTTCTGATCGTTTTCATATTACTTCGTCTTAGCTATCATATTTCATTTTTCTACCTCGATAAGAGAAATGTAATACAACCAAAAAATCAATCATCAACCAATTGTTTAGACAATATCAGATACTTATTGGTCTAGCCAGAAACTAAATTATTGTAGGTTATTTTTGTATAACTAGAGAGTAACTAACATGTTCAAAAATGTTTTAATAGGTTTAAGTTAATAGCTTTAGTAACTACCAATGCTATGCGACTGCTCCTGAACATTTAAAAAGTTGGGAAAATTTACAACTTACTTCCATAAAGTACTTTTTAGTGTTGAGTCAAGTGCAACATTTTACCAGCTTTTCTAGCACCTTTAAATTAATTTAATAAGGAGCAGCAGTTGACACGAAACCTCTTCAAAAAGCAACTACGTAGAACCCAAAAATCTTTTAAAATGTTGCCATAAAACCTCATATTGTTGGACGCAAAAATGGTTTATTAGCGTACAAAGGAAGTAGACATAATAAAAATAATGCTCCAAACGGCGCTACGGCGTGTTTCCTTCTGCGTTTCTCTTTTGCCTTCCATTTTCAAAGCGAATTTATAACCGAAATAAATCTAAAACTGTTGATAGAGCATTTTTTTCGAAGCGGGGCGTGCATATCGTTAAAATGCTCGGAGACCACTTTAAAAACTGGTTTAGGTGGAATGTTTGTATTGTTCAAATCTCTGAATGCATCTGCGGATATTTAACTACGTATTTTCCGTTGCTTTGTTTTAGTAACGTATACATATAAAATGCTACATGAGCACTAACATTGACTGAAAAAGCTTCATATATTACTTTTTAAACTCTTTCGAGTGTGGTTCCGTGATCAATTACAGAGAGACCAATTAGCCTAGCCATAGCTGTTAAGCATAAGATTTATTAAGTTTTTTGTTATAGACTACGTAGAGACAGATGGTAGTGACAAAAAAATGGGCAAGTTGTGCTAGTCATGTCAAAATTTTTAAAAGTTCGCAGGGTTTTTTTTATTATTTTTTTCATGTATGTTCCCTGATTACACAAATAACGCTGGACCGATTTGAAAAAAAAATGTTCAATTGGGTATACTTACTAGTTGGTCCCATATCCAGCAAGTGAAGATATGATAAATAAATAAATAAATCACAGGACAATATCACACAAATTGACCTCGTCCCAAACTAAGCTCCAAGTGGTACTATGGGTACTAGACAACGATAAACTTACTTATATAGAGAAATATATACTTAAATACATGAAAACATCTAAGACTAAGGAACAAATACTCGTGCTCATCACACAAATATCTGCCCTTACCGGGATTAGAACCCAGAACCCTAGCTTCGAAGGCAGGGTCACTGCCAAGTAGGCTAGCGTGTCGTCGTTGATGACGGGATCTTGGAGCAATCGATGGAACTCCTCAAATATTGTAGGAATAAATATACGTGGACGACATAACAGTATTTTTTTTGATCACAAAGAGGTATGAAATTATATAAATGTTTTTAAAACCTAAACCTTTGAGTCAATCCAACTGAAGTCGGCCTCCAACTTTATTTTTAACCAAAGGCCAAATTTAGTTGAACTGACCCATTACATTATTTTTGAAGACGGATTTTAGTTTTTTAAAACATTTATAAGTATTGCCATTAGTACATCAAGCGACGTGTTCATGTGTATATCCGCATTTTCGAATGATATTTTTATCTTTTTTGTATGGTATGATAGCTAGTTTCATAATAAAGACAAACGTGCTTCATTTTTGCTAACATAGCATTATAAATATTACACGTATGGCACGAGTGAAGTAACCAAGCTTAATATTTTTTTACACCATTCTAAGCTCTTGTTAGCCTAAAACTTCTTTCTACTATAGTTTAAGGCAAAAGTATAGCAATAAAGAAACCAGTCAGTTAAAATATCGTTTCAACAATATTCATTACAAACTCTGACGTTTTTCACAAATTCTCAAACAACTCCTGAATTGCTTATCCGGCCAACATGACGGTAACTTTTATTAATATAAGAAGTCGGCGGCGACGATGGCTTCAAATATTGCAGCTCAACACGGGAATAATAAAAGAGTAAAGGAAATTGATGAGGGAAGCGTGGCGCCCCCTGGCGCTAAATCTCCGAATCCAATATTACACCTTAGTCCTAAATAAAAATCCGCGAAGAAAAGGTGCAAACAATGTTCGTGCTTGCAAAGTAGCTATTGAAGGCGGCGCATTGCGCTCTACGAACCTTATTAAGTCCTGGTATCTAGAATGTTATAAGTAAAGTATGTGGAATAGCGTTGCTAGTTTTTAGGGTTCCGTAGTCAAACTAGGAACCCTTATAGTTTCGCCACGTCCGTCCGTCCGTCCGTAGACTAGCGCAGAGACTATGAGCGCAGAGAATATGCATATTAGTCACGCTAACAAAGTAGTACAATAAAAAGTAAAAAAAAAAATTTTAGGCTGGCTCCCCTACACTTAACGTGGGGATGTTTTTTTTTTCGTCTATCCAATAGTGTAGGGTGTCGTTGGATAGGTCCTTCAAAAACATTATGGGTTTATGAAAACAGTTTTTTGTTTATGGAATATTAAGCTTTAAAGCGCTAATTTTTGCTAGACTCAAGTGTCGTCGTCGTCGTCGTCCCCTACAGCCAAAACTAAAAATACTAAAAATCTGAAAAAAATCTAAATGAAAGAGCATGTAACGAATTTCACAGGAAAACTATCACGGCTAAAATGACATCATTGGTTCTTGAGATACGTGTTTATACCTACTAAAATCATCTAAGACAGCACCACAGGACAGGACTTTAAATAGAAAATTTGTTATTATTTGTAGATTTTTATGTTTGTAGTACTTAACGGCTTCGGAACCCTTTACTGAGCATGGTCCGACATGCTCTTGCCCGGTTTTTTGCTTATATGTAGACGTTATTGAATATCGTATGCTTGTAGAAAATTGAGCAGTTTTTTTTTAATTTTTACAAATATTGTGCAGTATTTGCGATCATGATGTTGTTAATTTCTTTAGACAAATTTATTTTACTGTATTAATATAATGTTATCTTGTTATAATTATTATCTATTAGACTCGATAGCAAATAACATACACACATTATTAACGTAACGAGAATCTTTAAAAAATATAATTGTTTAATTTAAACTAGACTCGGCGTCAAAAAAATAGCACCTTTTGAAATTTTCAAAAGAGGCCTCATACCTTAGATTGAATATGGTTTATGAGCGTTTTTTTTTTCAAAAAAAGTGTACATCGTTAAGGAAAAAAATTAAGAAAGTTTAACTTTTCCATTTCTTCACGAAAATCCATCTATCTAAATGTATGGATAATTTTCATACGAAATGGAAAAGTTTTCTTAGTTTTTGTCCTTAACGATGTTTACTTTTTTTTTTTAAAACGCCCTTGTATTTGTAGCATGTCAAAATTTCAAAAGGTGCGTTTTGTTTGACGCCGAGTAGGTATAACCACACAGAAGAGTTAATTAAGATAAATAAAACCTTGTAAAAACAATTTGAGATTGCTACAAGTCTTACTTCGTCACTCACTTGTCTCCATGAAGGAGATATCGCTGTCCCTTTCCTTATACGACCTCTCCAACTCACTTAGAGCAAATGTATTTATGATTAATGTATTTCCCTTTTAAAAGATACTTTAGCGTCCTTGAGGAGAACTCGCACGCCATAGTTAGGAAGGAAAGTATTTTATGAAAAATAAATGTCGAATGTTGAAGATAATATAACAAAGAGAGCAATTATGTCGAAGCAAGCGGAAAAAATTAAAACGAATAATAACTTTCGCAATTCCAGACTTTTCAATATCTTAAGTAATGTTTAATTTTCATTTGAAGCGAAAATAAATGAAAAGAACAGTCAACTCGGCATAACGGAATTTGTACAACGTCCGGATTTTGTACAAGTCCTTTTTGTGTTAAATCTCGAAATCTATATCTTGATTGTGTATCTTATTGTGGGAATCTGCGATTCAGATTTATGATAAATATCATTTATCTCGAGAAAGTAGGAGTTTTTGTTCAGAAAATTTAAATTCCCTTAAGCTACTAAGCTGAGCGCAGACAATGCTAAGTAGTAAGCACTAGCCGCTGCCTTACTCATCATCCATATTTAATCTGAAGTAAAAGCCTGGCTAGCTAAACTTTTTTAATAATACCAAGGCATCTACTCCACCGGGTATATTAATATTGCCTTTGACATGTTATCGATTGTTTTTAACTAGGCCGCTATGACTGTGTTTGCGTGTGCGTTATTTTTTTACTCTGTCAGGCCGTTTGACCACCGCCACCGTCAACGACACGATAACGGTAACGAGATGACGGCGACGACCACACGCCCGACGCCCCAGTGACGTCATCCCAGCCGACGATTTTTGGAATGGATCGTCGCTACCGCTAGAACTCAACCCGATATAGTGACGGGCCAAAGTACCCGCAATACATTACATGTTTGAACTTGTCCACCGCCGCCGTTAACGACACGACACCGATGACGAGATAAGTGAACCACCGTGAACAAACAATTGCCGTAATGATATTTTAATATCGTTATTGTTGTCGTGTCGTTGCCGACGTGCAGTGGACAAACGCTCTCACGCTGCAACGGCGAGACGAGTTTTGATGAAGTTTGAAATGGACATAGGTTATACTCTGAACTAACACAGAGGTTACATTTTATCCGGAAAAAAAAACAAGTGAATAACGATAATCGAAATCTACGTCGACGAAGTCGCGGGCAGAAGCTGGTAGTAACTAAGAGGTATCGAAACGTTAACTATACGATAACATGTTAAAGGCAATATGTTTTAACGAGTAGAATAGAAACCCTGGGCCCGTAACATGGTCGTCTTCATCGATGTGGATAGCGGTAGATAAAGCATCCGTCACTCTCGCACTTACGAACCGGTCAGAAAGTGATGGATGCTTTATCCACTGTTGTCCACATCCATTAAGGCGACCATGCTGCGGGCCCTGGAGCGTCAAATATTAGCACCTTGATGAGGTGCAGTCAGCAGCAGAAGTAGATACGCAACCAAAGAGCTCAAAATGATCTCCACTCGACTCTAAATATTGCGAAGAGAGGGCGTTTTCCAAAAAAATACCTATCGTTAATGACCAAAATTAACAACGGTGACTTTTCCATTACGTCACGAAAATTAGTCATATATTTATATACTGCCCTCATAAGCCAACAGGCGGTAATTCAAATTAAATAAGCATAGTAGATTCAAACCTCACCTGTTATTAATGTGGTCGAAGTTGCTATAGGATTTTTGTCTGAGATACTACTATTTCTCTAAGAGCAGTAATAGTTAATTTTCGTGACGTAATGGAAAAATTATGGTTGGTAATTTTTGTCCTTAACTATAAGTACTTTTTTTGGGTAACTCCCGATTCATACGTTGTGTCTAGATAATTTTGAGTGCGTTATACTGTTTAGCTACTTTTTAGTCAAAATCAGATATATTGTAACGTAAAGCAACCAAATTATTCTCAAACCATAATTATGTTATGTATGTTGTGACGAAATATTTGACCACTATGGCTGATACGACATATTTGATGCTGACTGAACGTATCTAAAACCTGTACAGCAAATTGCAATGATAACTTAATTTAGTATCTATATAAAAATGACGAAACTTAATACTGTGTTTATATTAATATCATATCATAAGTACTTGCTCGTATCGAAATCATTAATAATCAGTGCAGGACTAGTAATACTAAAGAAGGCGGCTAACTATACAGTAATAGTAAAATCATTTTTAATTTAATGCGGTTACCAATATAGTAGGTATAGAATGCTTCAAATCACACATTGCAGTAAAGTTAGCAGCCTAGTTAGCCTTTATATTGCGTCAGTACGAAAATCTAAAGCTAAAACAAATAGCGACATTTTCAAAGCTAACCCTCCCGTGGCTGGTAATGGTTAAAATTACTAACGTCGCTAACGCCACAGATTAAAATAAAGACGACATTTTGACGCAAACCCTAGTAACGTCTAATAGAAGCATTAGTAGTTTTATATGAGAGTGCCGCGTTCATGCTTGCGATATATTTTCTGCCAGAAGCAAGAATGTTACAACTGTAGAAAACTTTTAACGAACTAATAAAAACGTATCTTAGTCGAGATATATTATTAATATAATAAGAATTTATATTTATACTATTAAAAACTATTTCCTAGAGAACTTTTTTTTTGCTAACGGACTTTGTCCTGGTAATAAAGAATACAAAAAATTTATTATCTAATTTGGTGCAGTCGTTCGGAAGTTATGCGCATACATACAATAATTGCCGTGTGGTTGCCAGGTTAGAACAGTGCCACTCCATGTCTTCCCGTGGATGTCGTAAGAGGAGACTAAGGGAATAAGAGCTTGTAGTACTGTTAGGCGATGGGCTTGCAACCTGTCACTAATATAATGGTAAACTTCATGGCCTGATTGTGCAAAATGTGGTTACAGAATTACAAACAAGTATTTTTGGAGTTGTTGGTATTTCTAGTAGATCTGCCTACCCCTCTCTGGGAATGAAGGCGTGTTTTTATGTATGAATGTATGTATACATTTCAGCGATTCATTTTTATTGACATAGATATCCAGATATAGATATTTGTTATTTATACGCGATATCGATATCGGAAGGTTCTCTATTCGATGGCATAAAATTATTTGTAATAATAGTGTTACGCATAATTGCTTTTAGCCGAAATAATGATGTGCATAATCATCTTTACACATATATCATTACGCATAACATTAAAAAGCATAAATGCAGTAAGCATAATTGTCATCAAGACTAACGTCAAATAGCATAATTGCAAAAAGTCATAATAATTAATTGGCATCATTACAAAATGGATATCATACTAACATAACCTAATGTACCTAACGTGACCTAATTTAACCTTAAGTATCTTATAAATATTAGCCCAAACAATAATATGCATAATGTGTATTAGTCAAATACAAATTAGTCCAACTAAAATTATTCTAATATGCTAAAAAAGGAGTATGCTAAAGTATTATTATGCGAAAGTACAATTATGCCAATACAAATTATACGGAAACAATTATGCGAAAAAGTATTAGTCTAAAACACATAATGCAATCCAAGGGGATCCCTATCGTAATTGTCAAGAAAAAACATAATTATCCTTACACTTTTTATATTTTACAATATCGCAGTGCAAAATTTCAGAATAATGTAAGAATATTTTTAACCCTCGACATTTTGGGATTTCTTTTGGTGATAAAGAGTTTGCTTACTTTCATCTGTATAAAAATATTTCATCTTAACTACCTTTTAGGTAGTCAACTAGAATTTCAATAAAGCGTGTAGCACTCGCGTTGAAAAAAAAATGATCTAACTAATGTGAGTGACTTTAAAAAGGAGTGAAAATGCGGTTATTCCAAAAGGGTACAAAACAGATTTATTCCTAGTTTAATGAGCAATATTCTGTTTCGCATCTTTAGAATTATAATGACCTAATCCAAATATTCTGAATTTCGATTTAGGTCTCTATATTACTAAATTTATGACTCGAAATCGAAAACTGAAAATGTTTGAATTAGGTCACTATAATTCTAAAAGTGCGGTTTACAACCTTGTGTTATGGTGTAATAACCCGGGCACTAGTTTACGGCAAAAAAAACCTAGCAACGTCTACCTTTTTCCTTTACATCCATGTCAGCTTCTTTAAATTTATTTATTTAAAATTGTAGTTGACCTAGTAAACACTCAGTTGCATCATCGTTCATTAGCTGTAATGGCCCATTAGGGCACATTCTGTCACTTTCTGATTTGACAGCAGGCTACTAAAGATAACATGAAATTTAATTTGTGCTAATAACCAAAAACATATTATAACATTAGCGAGACTTTTTTTTAAATTGGTCTATTTTTGTAACTATTATGAAATTTAGCTAAATATTAACAAATTCTAGTACTTAACTTAGTGGGCGTAAATATCTGGGAACTGAACAGTCTCAGTCTCAATTACAAAAGTATATTTAATTCTTTTCTCTCGCTAACGAGGTTGTGATTGCTATAGGAATATTTTTTTTTTTTTTAGATGCTGCTATTTTTGGTTTAGGAGGCCATTTTCCTATTAAATACAATACAATACAAATATTATTTATTGAATACCACATACAAAAAACAGTATAAAAAGTAAGATACAAAGAAAATGTTGATACAAAGAAAATGTTATAATGTGTCAATAGGCGGTCTTACCGCTAAATAGCGATCTCTTCCAAATAACCGACTGATGAAACGTTAGCCTAGTTGAGAGTGACCCTGCCTCCGAAGCCAGCGGTCTTGGGTTCAAATCCCAGTAAGGGCAAATATTTGTGTGAGGAGCACGAGTATTTATGTATATATTTAAGATTATTTAGATTAATACTTACTTAAATACATGTATTTAAGTATGTATTTATCTATACAAGTATGTTTATCGTTGTCTAGTACCCATAGTACAAGACTAGATCTTATTTTGGGACTAGGTCAATTTGTGTGAGATTGTCGCCTGATATATATATATAACCTTACAAAGAATAATTAAAAAATACATGTACAAAAAAAAAACTGTTAATTATTATTATACATACATACATATATACATAAAGTGACGCCTTTATTCCCAGAGTGGGGTAGGCTGAGCTAATTCTGTAACCACATTTTGCAAAATCGGGCTAAGATGTGACCCGTGTATTAGTGACAGGTTGCAAGCCTATCGCCTAACAGTACTACAAGCCCTTATTCCCTTAGTCGCCTCTTACATCCACGGGAAGACATGGAGTGGCACTATTCTAACCCGGCAACCACACGGAAGAATTATTATTTTAACAACATTTATTTTCTTGTTAACAATAGGGAACATACATTTTTTTTAATCTAACGCTTTCTGGAATGTGCTCTGAAAGAGAAGACTAACTGTATTCGCAAAACAATCGTTGTGTTATTTTTTCATAA
Organism: Acleris holmiana; assembly: GCA_949316455.1. Classification (NCBI taxonomy): domain Eukaryota; kingdom Metazoa; phylum Arthropoda; class Insecta; order Lepidoptera; family Tortricidae; genus Acleris; species Acleris holmiana. Next base: position 17,926,514 of record OX438768.1, on the reverse strand, counting down.
GATATATGAAGCTTTAAAAAGTCATAGTTCAGACCCCCTGCATAAACACTCCATACAAAATCGACGACATGAATGACGTCACAGCTGTTGTATGTTTAAAATATACGGACCATATAAAGAAATTTGCATTTGTTTTGTAAATTGCTTTGTTTGAGCCAATATCGTTGAATTAAAATATTACGTAGATAAAAAGAGGATGCCAAAAAACACAATCTAAACATTAAAAGAAGTTTTTTTTTACATTTTCTCCTAAATCCTATCAATGAATCTCAATTCTGATTTTCATGTATATTCTATATTAGAGTTTGAAAGGACTTTTTTTTTTTTATGTTAAAGAATGCACACGAGCACTCAGGCCATCTGATGGTAAGTGGAATCTCAAGACCTCAAATTATGCGTTGCTAACCCTGAGGACTAAGATGGAATGCCTCTATGTTAGTAATTTCACCGGTTGTCTTATCCCCACACCGGAACACAACAATGCGAACACTGTTGCTTGGCGGGTGGTTAATGGATAAGATGGTGGTAGCGATCCGGACGGACCCTGCACAGGGTCCTACCACCACTAACTGTAATTTATTCACCATCTTAAAAAACCGTACTCAACTTATTTAACTTTTTAATCACTTAGGCACTTCGTAAAACCTAGATTGTTGAAATAAAACCATCTGTAAACAGCAGAATATTAACGTTAATCACGAAAGTACTCTTTAAAGACCGTCTTGCAATCCATCTTGAAGAGATCTTGACATTTTGCAAATGTCAAGCCTCATCTAATTGAAAGAGGTTGTAATTTTATGCGATAATTTTGGTTTCAATAACTAAATTTTGGTTTCACAGAAGAAAATCTTGAACTCTTAAGGGTTTTAAAAGTGCGCTTCTAAATTGAAAGAAAACAATAAAAAACCGGGCAGAGCATGTCGGAACATGCTCAGTGTAGGGTTCCGAACCCGTTAAGTACCTGCAAACATAAAAATCAACAAGTAATTACTAAATTTTCTATTTAAAGTCAATTGGTCCGCCTTAGATGATTTTAGTTGGTATACACACTTTAATCGCCTGTATCTCAAGAACCAATGACGTCTACTTAGTCGTGATAGTTTTCCTTTAAAATTTGTTACATGATTATGTGCTTTCATTTAAGTTTTTTTTCAATTTTTTAGTATTTGTAGTCTAACAAAGATTTGCACTTTAAAGCTTAATATTTCCAAATCCAAATATTTTTGAAAAACTAATCCAACGATACCCAACACTATAGGGTAGACAAGAAAACAAAATTCATCCCCACGTTACGTGTAGGGGAGGTACCCTAAATATTTATTAGAATTATCAACAAGTCTTTTTAGGTTATTGGTATTTCTGTACCTCTGCCTACCCCACTCTGGGAATGAAGGCGTGATGTTATATGTAATAAAAAAAGCTTTGATGTCCTAAAACGAATTGAAATGATTAAATATATCTAACAATCGTTTCAAGAGTAAGCTGAGGAGGTTTTGTCAATTTAATTAATAGTTTCAACTGAATCACAGTCAAGCAGTACTAACAGCTGGGCCTCTATTCAGGTGCGTTAAAACGATATCGTGTTTGACACGTTTAAGAATCTTTTATGTCACAGTCGCCATTATTGTAAATGACATAAGAGTTATCAAAACGTTGACAATACGGAAACAGGTCAAAAACGATATCGTTATTACCTTGTAGAATTCCAGCCCAGGGCCTCTATTCAGGTGCTAAAAACGATATCGTGTTTGACACGTTTAAGAATCGTTTATGTCACAGTCGCCATTATTGTAAATGACATAAGAGTTATCAAAACGTTAACAATACGGAAACAGGTCAAAAACGATGTCGTTATAACGCAGTTGAATAGAGGCCCAGGTAAGTGTAGAGAGGAAAGAGGGGACGCGGGGGGTTATAACCTATATCTTAGTTAGCTACGCCAATTAAATAAATTTCGCCGTATGCGATGTTTTGATGAGTATGTTTAATAACGCCCGTATTTCATTATACCTTAATCTTTAATTGGGCTTAATTTAAATCCTACGAACTATAGGCCTATATCAATCTTACCGGCTGTCTCCAAAGTTTTTGAAAAAGCAATGGCAAATAGAATAACAAGTTTCCTAGAAAAATAGAATTAGCTTAATGAAAACCAATTTGGATTCAGAAAAAAACATTCTACGACACTTGCTGTATATAAGTATATCCAAGAGATATTAAATTGTTATGGAGAAAAAAAATATGCAGTCGGTTTGTTACTTGATATGTCGAAAGCTTACGAAAGAGTGTCGCAAAGTATATTACTTAATAAATTGTATAAAATAGGAATTAGAGGGAGGGCATGCGGCAAATAGAAACAATACGTAGAAGTAACACATTACAATTATAAAACTCGTGAAATAGAGAACATAAAATCAAACGTAATCATCACTAACTGGGCAATACCACAGGGAAGTGTTCTAGGATGTATACTGTTCCTCATATATATTAATGACTTGCCGAAAATAACACAACATCAGTGTATTTTATTCGCAGATGATATGTCCCTACTACGTAAATGTTCTAATAATAATAATCTTAATTGCATTAAAGAAACATTTAATAACGTTGTTACCTGGCTAACTAAACATAATTTGAAATAAATACTAGTAAAACAAAAATAATACAATTTAGACCACATCAGAGACAACCATTTAATCTAAACAATATAATAAATTCATTAAATGTAGAAGAAGTTGACAAATATACATTACTTGGGCTAACAATAGATAAATACATAAACTGGAAAGAAGTTGTACCGTAACATTACAATACCCTTACTGGGTTGTACTTAGAAATATCTTTTGTACAAAATGTAATGTAATAAATAAATAAATTTACTTGGGCTAACAATAGATAAATACATAAACTGGAAAGAAGTTGTACCGTAACATTACAATACCCTTACTGGGTTGTACTTAGAAATATCTTTTGTACAAAATGTAATGTAATAAATAAATAAATAAATAAAATGAATTTACCACTACCACTTATTCTTTACTTAACCAAAGTTTCATTTTGATTTTCATTCAAAACGTCTGGTTCCCATAATATTTAAATACTGTAAAGACTGAATATTTAAATGACTTAACGAAACATCAAGGGTTATTTTGTTCTAGGTATAACCTATTGCTTTACTCATGTTATCGTATTGTTAACTTGGGCGCCATTACTGTCAAGTTGATAAGAGCTATCGTAACGTTGACAATACGATAACATGTCAAAAGGCAATATCGTTTTACCGAGTTAAATAGAGGCCCTGAAAAGCAAAATACGCACAAACATACATACCTTTACGCAAGTCTCCTAATGAGGTGGGCAGAGACTAGTATGGAATGCCAGGTGTACCGGACCAAATTGCAACTTCAAAATCACAAATGTGACGTAGTCGCTGAGTTGGACCCATTTCGTGACAGCAGGCCCTTTGTCAGTATTTTGTTCTTTTTTGTTTGTCTGTTTGTCACGAATAAAGGTTTTTTTTCTCTTTCTTTCTTTACATACAGGATAATAAATAAGTTATGTAAGGAGGTTAGGTTAAATTAGGTTATTTACGGATTTCAGGAGTTTTGGGACAAATTTGTACAAATTTCACTCTACAGGAACATGGCATTTTGAAGCAATAAAATAAGCATCCCGGTCGTTTTGAAATTCAGACGTATGCGTACTTACTCGTTTTAGTCTGATATCGCTTCGGGTACAGAACCCTAAAAACCCCTGGTATAATGGACACTACTTCCAGACCTGATATCTGTAATGGTCAAACTGGCCTTCTTAGGATTGCAGTCTTAAGATGATAGTTTTGAGAATTCATATGTCTATGGGCCTCAGATTCCTCTTACCATCAGGTGGCCTGAGTGCTAGTGTACCTTCCCCTTCTCATTTACAAAAAAACACGTCTGAATCAACCTATCCATTTGGGAGTCACTATTTATTTATTTGTTTATTAACCAACTTATATTAACTATGCCACTGACTGATTGATACATAGACACACAGACTCACAAATACACCGGATAAAATTATAACTCCCCTATTTTTGGTTGGGGGTTAAAAAAGACCCAAACACTCAAGCAAAAGGCCATCCATCGTAATATATTGTAGGGCATCTCACCACACGCCCAGTGACCTCCAAACGGTTTTTTCACGTCACAAACTAACGCGAAAGCTTTTCACACTCCGTTTACAGTTCAAACGAGCTTTGTCAGTAACTAACTTTAACGTCAGTACTGTGCAATGCTTTTAACGTTTTCACACTAATTTTGCACTAAAAATATAGCATGTTTTAATTTCCTTTTTCAATTGGCAATTATTCATATGGAACCTAGTTTTATAGTTTGCTCGTTTTTGCCTGCAGCTTCGTCCGCGTAGATCTCTTAATTTGGTACTCGTTCCATTTTGTTTAACGTCACTCAGGAACAATGTTTATTTTTCGGATAAAAGCTATATCCGTACAGTCGTTTCAGCATGAAGTTGTAACAAACATAATAACTTACAGAAACGTGGCTTTCCGCTTTCATAATATTAGTGTGAATTAAGCACAAGCGGCCGTTTATTATTTTGGCAATCAACTGACTGTTAAAATAATAAACCACTTTGGATTTTATAATTGGAAACAGACTAATAGCGCACAAATCTTATTAATGGGTCCATATTGGCTCACATAAAATTGTTTGCCCAAAATTATATCACTGGTTTTTGGTCCGATTCATCACTTCTGAATTAACCGAATATTTTTTTTAGGGTTTCGTATTCAAACTAGGTACCTTTATACTTTCGCCATGTCCGTCCATCCGTCCGTCCGCAGCCTAGTTCAGAGACTCTTGATACTAGGAAGCTGTAATTTGGCATGAATATACATATAAGTCACGTCAACAAAGAGGTAAAATAAAATAATGAAAATTATTTTTTTTAGTGTACCTCCCCTACACGTAACGTGGCGATGTGATTTTTTTTCTCGTCTGCAAATTAGTATTGGGTGTCGTTTGACAGGTCTTTCAAAAATATTACGGGTTTGTTGAAACAACTTTTCGATTAAGGGATCCGTTTATGAAATATTAAGCTTTAAAGCGCCATTTTTTGTTAAATTCAAGTGACGTCCCTACCCTGCCAACACTACAAATATTGAAAAACTGAAAAAAATCTTACATGAAAGCGCATAACGAATTATAAAGGAAAACTATAACGACTAAGATAAGAAGACATCATTCGTTCTTGAGACGTCACAAAATGATTTTAAATAGAAAATTAGTTATTACTTGTTGATTTTACGTTTGTAGTAGGTACTTGACGGCTTCGGGACTGTACACTGAGCATGGTCCGACATGCCCGGTTTTTTGTTCCTAAATCTGTACTAATCAATCAAACTATCGGAGTTCGTAATAGAGCGTGGTCAAAAAAACATGTGTAATGGCATTACTCAGATTATCTAATAATGCCCATACAATGTTTACTTTTTAATATTTTTCTGGTACTTTTTATTATTGATTTAAAGTCAAATAGGGTTTGAATTCACGACTTTTTAATGTTTGTTAATTTAAGGGTTAAAAGCATAATGCTGATTGCAATGAAATAGTATATATTTTTATCAATATTGTTACTCTTTTTAAGGCAAGAAGATATTCTGGGCTGATGTAAAACAATACCTAACATTGGAAGCTAAAGCGGGAGCTAACCCTCGCTTTGCTCCCTCTTTTACCTCCTAACCTAACCTATCCGAGTCACTCCTGCGCTAGGAAACTTTATCGCTTGCTTCACTCGCTCACTACAAATATACCGTCGTACAGTGACAACTTAACTTCACTCCATTCAGCAATGTGCTTGTTAAATTAATGTTTATAACGTTAAAGTTTAGTAATAAAATAATAGTGTAAGTGAAAATAAAAAAGTAAATAGTAGTACAAGAGAGATTTATGTTTACTTACATTACGAAGTTGAATATTTCGAAGTAACAATCGTTAGTAATTAGTTATGAAAAGCTTTTGCTATGATATTTTTTATGACAAACTGGACTTTCGATGATTAGAGTTTAAAATAATGTTAATTACATTAAATGTAGCATATTAAATATTTTTATCGGTATAATACGACCTATACAGCGGTTTTAAGGTCTAAGATGCATAGGCCGTTGTTTCACTATAAATATAATTGTATAATGGAGACAATAAATTAATTTATATCAGGGTACAGTGTCAAACAAATGAACCCAGTCCCAAACTAAGCTCTTGACCTTTTTACTTGTACAATCAGCTACAGAGAAAAGTAACCCCTCCCGCTAGGTAACTTCTGTACACCAGGGGTTTATTTTCTTTGCACGCACTATGTTGCCTGTGGACGAGTCTTTACCGTATAGTTTCATTTAGACTTTCAAAACGAAGTAACTCTTTTATAATATCTTCCTTAAATGAAAACTAAATGAAGGGCTTCGAAGGTTTTATATTTATTTCAAAAGTGTTGGTAACTTGGAATTATGGTGTACATTGATAAGCTTAATAAAGCAAAAAAAAACTAGCTGTACCATTAAAATCGTGATAACTCAAAATAAAAACTAAATGCAATATGAACCGTTTTGAGACTTTCTTATGCTCTAATATTTACTCATAGTTCACGGACACCCTGTATAGTAATAAAGTATCCGCTACTCACAAAATCAATGGCTAGAGAACAAACCTGATTGCGAAAGCATCGCTGTGACAATTTGCTCATAGTTTCAAGAAATTTGCATGAAACGAGCTATCCACGCTACGGATTCGAAATCTCACATCTCACACATGCAAATGGGCAGCCATTGATTGAGCATCGAACCGATTTAAGACAATTGAAATGCTATGTTGCTGCATTTACCATTGTGCTATATGCTGAATGGACCTTTTTACCTTACTAATATTATAAATGCGAGAGTTTGTATTTTTGTTACTTAATCAAAAAACAATAAAATAATAACGCGATATCACACTTTTTAAGATTGAGTAACAAACATCCATCCAAACATTACATACATTTATAATTCCTATTTCTAGAATCGTTTACATAGTAGAAAAAAAGCTCATTATGACAAACGAGGCGTGTAGTTACATTTGACTTCACTTGGGGAGTGACACAAGGTGCTTGAATAAAAAAATCTAATGGCGAATTTTTTAAATATTAATGGTCATCAACGCTCTCAAAGCTTGATTTTTGTTAAATTTCATCAACAAAGTTAGAGAAATACTATTAGATTTTACAGCATTAAATATAACTCAATCGTATCTTCAGCGTAAATATTAAATGTCGTTTCGAACTAGAGTCCCCTGTGTGTGACGTGTAGTAATGACATTTCACGTGAGGACTCCACTTTCGGAGATTTGAGCGCCACTCTAGACCCTTGACGCTTCACGACGTTTTGACTCCCAGTAAGAAATTTAATCTGAGAAGGGATAAGAGCTGGTAAACTGATAATGTTCTGACTCTGATTCTGAGTGATTGGGTCAAGATTTGAGTCATAAATCTCGAGAGTGTTCATTCCTTTTGATTTTTTCAAGATGGATACGTCTGTCAAAAAATCTCGGTCAATGTACAGGATGACGACTATATTTAGAACATGTCATATTAAGGGTGGAGTCAGAGAAGCATAACTTTTTGTGTCGTGTGTCCCGTATCTTCGGTTAGGTAATGTCTGGTGCATACAAGCGTCCAACTCATTAAGTGTCGCCGTGTGAACCAATTAGGACTTCCATATCACAATTCCTTTTAATGTTTATTTTTCTTTCTTTAATTTATGGTGTTTCAGTACAATTTTTTTGTTATGTACGTATTTATCTTTATTAAATACTTTATCATAGTATAATTTATGTGAGTAGTTGCCCTTCGTAAGTTACAGTTTACTGGCTAGCCTGAAAACCAGCCATGTTAACACCCTCATGTCAACCATTTCGCCGAATGGAGAACTTTTCGGCATAAATCATCATTAGTATTTTTTTTTATTCTCATAATAACGCTTGTTAGGAGATAAGGACTAGTTTTATTATCCAATTGTATATTGACTTCTATGTAAACTCTAAATGAGCAGAAATAACGCAACACACAACTCAAACAATTACGCTCGTTTGGATTCTCCCTTAAATGAGGTGATTAGTTATATATTTTACCAAAAATTGCCGTAATTTATCGCATCTTCGGTAGAACAAGGGCACAATGTATAATGTGACTAAAGGGGAAATTGTGCTCTTGTCCAGTAGAACAAAGGCACAATTTGCAATGTTACTAAAGGGGAAATTGTGCTCTTGTCCAGTAGAACAAAGGCACAATTTGCAATGTTACTAAAGGGGAAATTGTGCTCTTGTCCAGTAGAACAAAGGCACAATTTGCAATGTTACTAAAGGGGGAATTGTGCCCTTGTCCTGCCGAAGGTGCGTCGCACCTTCGGTAGAACAAGGGCAAAATATACAATATGACTAAAGAGGCAATTATGCCCTTGTACACTACCACAAAGGGCACAATGTACAATTTGACTAAAAGGGCAATTGTGCCCTTGTTCTACCGAAGGTGCGGTATGTTACCATGTACGCGTATAAATGAAAATTCAAAGAAATAAGTAACACGATTTCATTTAAGGTGTCACAGGGATCATCCCTGAATAACTCAACTATATTTTTAAAATGCAAGATATGTTAGTTTTTTTCTTCTGTTTTTTCGGATTTAAACTGCAATTGATAGACTTTATTTAATTTATTAGAAAGATAGTTATAATAAACCTCCAGAGACAGACTAGGGTAATATTGGACAGTTCCCGACGGAATACCGATAAACTAGTTCAACGTGGACGATTTCATAAATCCGTGTGTTACACATAATTTATTATTATTTTCTATCAAATAGCTAATTAAAACGTGAAATTAGAGCAGATCCTATAATGGCTTTTAAACCGCAAAACCGCCACTAATAGGGTATCACATTATCGTTTGGATGATTTCAATTGCATTATTTTGAAGGAAAAGGTGTTCGTTTTTTTTATAAATAATTTAATTTGAACCATATTAAATTCAATGATAAGCTTTAAAGGAAGTAAAATTAAGGAAAATATCAAAATTCATAAAGATACATACGATTGAAAAAAAATGCCCTAAATTGTGTCCAACACAGACTTGCACGTATTCTTAACTTTTTTATTTCTTGAAGTGTTGTTTATCTAGCTTATTTTCGTTTATAAAATATATCTTCATCAAAGGAATACTACGTAGGTAACAGATTCACTTGATGATGCGTTGGCCTAGTTGGTAAAAACCCTGCCTACGGAGCTAGCAGTCCTGGGTTCGATACCCGGTATGGGATTTTGTTTGTGGTACAAGCGTAAGGTAGTAGCCATAGTACAAGCTCAAAGCTTTTTTTGAGACAAGGTCAATTTTTTTAATTATTTTTTTTAGGTACAAAGGCTAAATAAAGTAATAGTAACATTTTCTTTAAACAACATGTAATCAGGGTATGGACATGGGACTAATTCTTTTTGGTTATGGTTTATGGGAATTTGTGGCAAAACGTTGCGTCTCTAACCAATAATGGATCTAGTTTGCAAATGGATTTCCTTTAAGCTGTACGTTTCACAGATGCAGTGGATTTAAAGATTTATAATCTACTTGCAATCTCCTTGGGAATGCAAGCCATTTAGTATTTGGATATACCCAATACTTATCCTCGGGAGGCTCCCCATACTACAAAGAGGGAGTTTTTTTTAAGTGGGAATTTTAATCTACTATCAAAGAAATAAAGTTCAGCTACCTTTGCTCTTAAATGCTCTTTTCAAATTTGAACCTAATAAAAATAAACTTTACGATTATGAAAAAAAAAAAAGTTGTTTGTTTAGTAAGTAGGCCGCACGGATACATTTACACGTCAAAATTCTACCAGCGCTTCCCAAGAGGAGACCACTGCTAAGAAGAAACGCCGCAAGAAACTCAACAGTCAGATATATTTTAAATTAAATATTGCTTATGACAATGATAGAACTTAACCTATTATATAAAACAATAAATAAAATTCAAAAATATTAATACATCATGCGTAGCAGCGTAAGCAGGAAGCCGTGTCAAAACTTCTAATAAACACAAGTGAATAACAATATCATTACGATATCAAAACATTATGGCTGATACAATGTGGAATCTCTATCTCTATTATCTTTATTGGGCCTCAACCCTGAAACGAAACTGAGTCAAAAATATTATATTTATATCTTTTTCTTAGAAATAAACATAATATTTTTGACTCAAATTACAATAAGAAAACACCGTTTTAACCAATTCATATACAACATTAAATACTTTATTATAAAGTTTAAAAAAGCGGCAAAAAACACGTTTTGGTGTATAGGAGGCCCCGTTTATTTATTATATTTTAATTGAATTATTTACTTGTAAAGTGAATAATCATCTAAATATTCAGAGAATATTTTAAACGTCTACCTCTTGCCTTTGTCAATATCGAGCAAAAAACGGCAAATAAATCACGTTTGTTGTATGGGAGCCCCACTTAAATTTTTATTTTGTTCTGTACTTAGTACTTGTTGTTATAGAGGCAACAGAAATACATCATCTGTGAAAATTTCAACTTTCTAGCTTTCACGGTTCATGAGATACAGCCTGGTGACAGACAGACAGAGGGAAAGTGGAGTCTTAGTAATAGGGTCATGTTTTTACCCTTTAGGTACGGAACCCTAAAAAAACCTCCCGTTAACAAATCATTAACAATCAATTTTTGACAACATTTAGTGTCTTTAGCATAATGCCAGGGAGCCTTATATCACGGTATACAAGTCTTGTATACCTTCAAAATTAAATAAATAAGCGAGAACGCTGCTTTGCCCTGATTTGGGTATAAAAGTGGGCAATATTTCTTTTTTATAATCCCGGTGTTCAACTAGTAATTAGGGCAGCCCCCTCAAATTCCCGAGGCCGTTAGTGAGTCTTGATATTATAATAAAATATGCCAAATCCATTTCAGCGCAGTTTTTCCTTCCAGCTTACTGGCCCGAAAATATTGTTATGGACGTCGGAGGGAATTTTAATAATAGCTCCCTACTTTGGCCGAGCATTGCTTTTATACTTTTTATACTTAATAAAGTTTTGACGAAACACCGGCTTCGGAGTAATGTTTTTAAAAAGCGCCTTTGCTTTGTTAATACGTGACTTTTGTTTTCTTTGTTAACTTTTGTGATGGCTAAGCGTGGTAATATGGATTAAGTTATAAAGGCTATTAGGAAAGATTTAATGGTCGTTGAATGAATATTGCGAAATTAATAATCTCTGTCTCCAGTGTTTAACAAAACAAATAAATATTATTTTCACCTCACATCCTCAAAAAGGTACATTTTGTTGTTTGAAGACGGTGGGAAAAAATGATTTTGTTGCGAGCGAGACAAAGTAACTTTTTAATTAAAAAAAAGTCGTGAACTGTGTTGGGTGATGTAATTGTGGCATTTTTTTTACCATGTACTTTTTTACCTATTAATGTATTATGTTCTCGCTGTTGAGGTGAAAAGTTGTATGTGCAACACGAGACCAAAACTATTGGCATCTCGTGTCTTTGAATCCTTTCGCTTGCTCGGGAATCAAAATCAAAACCCGCAGCAAAAACCAAGTTTGCTCTTGTTGCACTAATAACAGAACTATATACAGCACTTTCAATTTTGATTTAATAAAAAACAACACGAGAGTCGTTTTTTTTTTACATAATCGTAGTTTAGGGCGTTAATGAAAACAAAACTTATTTGATTCCTTTGTGTGATGAAAGTTACCCATATAGTTCGTATGACTAACTTTAGTCACACAAAGGACGCGATCGTGATTTTATTTTTTTTATCTATTTTATGGACTTCGTTTTACTGGGTGTTTTTATCTCTGCAAAGTTTAGAAATTTGATTATGAAACCAATGAACATTTTAACGAATAATTTGAACCATGTATCAATAATACGTGGCCGTGATATCGTCACATCCATGCCAAAGTCGCGAATCTGCACTTCGATTCAAAATAAGAATAGCAGATTCGCTAGTTTACCAAGTGGCGTTTACGTCATTGTCTTTAGAAGTCAAAGTGCAGATTCGCGACTTTGGCATGGATGTGATGATATAGTAGAATAGTTTTGGTTACTTATAATATTAACAAATACATTAACTCCATTTTATAAGACATAGTTTTTTTTTTACAGACACTTGGTAAAATGCCCAACTAACCACAAAAACCCGCTGTATTAAACTTGAGTAGTTTCCTTTGTTTTGTTATAGCTCTGCTGTTTGAGCACCATATATCATTAGCGGGCTATTAGAGCCCCCTGTGTATACGAGCGCATCCCGCGCGTGACAAACAAGTTTGTACCAATATCCGACCAACGACCGCTTATTACGCTAAGTGATTTTTGATACATCGTGTTCAAGTTTTAAGCTTAAGATTGTTTCCAAGTTCGTGGAAGTAAACAAGATTAATTTCTAGAAATTTTGTATTCATTTAAAGTGGCTGGAGACATTTTTATTACTCAATCGCTGTTTTGTATTCTTTGAATTGAGGTGTTTTGGTCCCTAAGATATCTAAATTATAGTTAAATTGGTTCCTTTATTCACCACTGTACTTAGAAAAACATGAACGAATTAACAAGACTTTTATGTAAAACTACTGCCGTCAAAATAAAACCATTCAAAAACATAGCAGAAATAAAACAACTTTGGTAATAGGTTCTAATCTTCGTCTCTGTATGCTCCTGCACTCTAAGATTTTATATGAGTCAATCCCTTTGTAACGAAACAAAGTGCTTGTACGAGTAAACATATCACTATCATCATTAAATACAAGATGTAAAGGATAATTTTCGGGGTCTACAATGCCTTTTCATAATTACACATCAGTTCGCAATATTTTGTTTATTTTTTTAAGAGAAAACCGGAAGAGATCCCTTATAGGGATAAAATACGGCTTTGTACATCGTTAATCATATTAATTGTTTTATATTTGTTTTTTTTTATTCTGTGTGTTTGATAAATTGATATTAAAACAAATTGTCGGATGCGTCTCTTTCTCTAATTAAGCGTTTCTATCAAGTATACCTTCAACTTAAAAGTGTAAGCAAGTCAACACCATGTATTTAAGAATCTTTCAAGCCATGTTGTCTACAGGAGGTTTGAAAAACAGTTAAATTAAAAATAATAAAATATTACCGTCTTTTTTGCGCAGTCGGTTAAAAAGAAAACAAATGGCAGTCTAATTAAAATTACGTTCGTTCCTGATTCAAACAGAAGGCGCAATTAAAAATATCAGCTAGAACTGTTGCGTTCCTTAAACAAAGCTCTCGTTAACATCGTTTTTCCACCCTTTGACACAAAAACTAAGTTACTTACTGAGCATTTTCAATTGTTTGAGTTAAAACAGTAATTCGGGATTTTCTCTTTGAGGATGAATCAAGGTTGTATGAATTCTGCTTGACATGATTAAGCCCTTGAAAGAGGTCAAATGAAAGAAGTAACTCCTTTCAAAGGTTGAATGTTAAATTAAAAGAAAATGGTATTTTTTAAGATTTTTTTTATATCTTGATAAGGCAAGGCCATCTAATAGTAAGTGGGTTCTCTGACCCATACACATTTGCATTCTCACGACTGCAATCCTAAGACCTCAAATGCGTTAATAGTTGGTAGTGACCTCGCCTACCAAAGCTAGCAGTTTACGGAATAGGCAAATATTTATTTAGTGTGCGCGGCTTTATTTTTTCTTAAATGTTTATTTATGTGATTCTCTCTAAATTATGTTTATAATCTTTTACAAGTCGAGCTCTATATCTTATAAAGCTGCCTAATTGAGAATGCACGCGCTAATATGTGTTTTACACGCTCTGAAGGGACTATTTAAACTCGCCGGTTAATATAAGCTGAATCGAGTTAAACAGTGATACGTTTAGGAGAATCACACCCTAGTAATCTTAGGCAAGATATGCTTAACGCTAATGTTAACGATTGTCGATAGTTTTCGATCGTCAGGCAGTTTACGTTCACCCTATACATTTTCAATAATGATAAAGGGCCTAGTCAAGATTCATACGCTAAGTAAGCGATTTTCGAAAATGTATAGGATTGGCGTAAACTGATGACATATCGCTCGACTGCTTATGTTAATTCCTTTTTGACTCGATAGAAAACAGAATCGTTAGCTGCGTTTGCATCTTTAGGCCCTTAAACGCAATGTGGTCACTTTTTTTTGACGGCAATCGTTCCAGAGACCTTAGAAGAATTCTATGAAGATTAGTTGATCCCATTAAGAATAATCAGTAGAACCAAGCTCGTGTGGTGTTAATGAGAGGTTTTAAAAATGTTCAATTTACCATCACAAATGTAATTTAGGTCATCAATAGTGAAAGACATAATACATTCTTGTTAAACTCGTATAATTATTTAAAAACTGGGCAAGAGTATGTCAGACCATGCTCAGTTTAGGATTCCAAAGCTGTTAAGTACTAGAAACATAAAAACCAACAACTAATAACAAATTTTCTATTTAAAGTCAATTGGCGCCGTCTTAGATGATTTTAGTAGGTATAAACAATTTAATCGCCCGTAACTTAAGAACCAATGATGTCTACTTAGTCGTGATAGTTTTCCTTTAAGTTTTTTATATGTTCTATCATTTAATATTTTTTTCTGATTTTTAGTAGTTATTTGTAGTTTTGGCTGTTGGGAGGGGGGGATACTTGAGTCTAACAAAAATTAGCGCTTTGAAGCTTAATATTTCATAAACGGATTACTTAATCGGAAAACTGTTCCTAGATTTTATTGTACCACTTTGTTGGCGTGACTATAAGGGTTCCTAATTTGACTACGGAACCCTAAAAACGTCTATGGTTTTATTAAATTATTTATTTTCTTGCTTATTTGTACCTGTCTATTGTGTTGAAGGGAGTATTTGTCAAATAAATGTTATGAGTTTATTTGAATTGAATTTTAGTCATATCGTCATTTTATTCTTCTGTTACGACTACTCTTTGTTTGTCATTGGAAAACAAAAATAAAAAGATAAATTATATAAAATGAATTTGAAAATTGACTCGGCACAAAATGAAGTCCAAATGGAAATCAAGCATTTCTGTCCCCTTTTCAAATGCCCGACCGAATTCGATTTTGATTGACGAGTCAAGATTAGATTTTAATTTGCGATAATTATATATTCTATGGAACAGTCCTTGTATAAATACTATTTAAACTGGTTCATTATTGATATCTCAAAACTACCTATTTCGAGACTAATAGGATTTAGTAACAGCACAAATATTTAAATCATATTAAAAAACAAACTCACGATTTCATACGTGATTTAACGTATACTTTTCAGCTATTCTCAATGACGATAAGAAAATCAACGTCATCGTCAACTTGATATCAAATTTTAATACTAAATACGTACACGAGGAGAAGATTTCAACTGCTACAAATTGTCTTGATGATATTTGGGTCATACACAGATTTAGGTTACCGTCTTTCCTAAAGTTAACGTTTTTAAAGCCTAATTTTCTGGCTAAGCCCATTCCCACAAAAACGCCGTCAGGACTGCTTTAGACCTATCATTATAAAACATAACTTATATGCACACAAGCTTTTTAACTATTCACCACAAGAGAGACAACTTTTGTTTTTGAGAGTGTGTATGACCCATTTACGTTAACATTACTTACTCGATAGAAGAAAATTGCGGTGTTGTTCTCTTGGGTATTACTTTTTAACTCGATGCATTAACCGGCAAGTTAAACTAGTTTCATCAGAACGTACAAAACACATTTTAGCGCGTGCACTCTCAATTAGGCAGCTTTATACGACGTAAAGCTCGACCCCACCTCTCACCGCACGTTATTAAATTTTTGTGTAAGCGAAATGTCAATCTAGCGCTGTGGTGATCGAGTCACAGATTAAAAATGTCGGACAGTTCGTGCTCGAGGGTACCTACTGGTAATTTTCAAAATAACGCCCTTTCAAACACACACACACAAAATACCTTATAGCTTCAACATTGTCCGCCTGATTCTAATAATTTCACTTAACAATTCACACGGTTCCACAGTAAGAGTTACTTTGATATTCTCGTAGAGGCCAGTTTTAAGTTGGCTAAAACTCGTGAAACCGCAAAGTGCAGTTATTATCTTACTTTATACTTTATTTCGGCAGGAGTAATAGTATGCTAATGTGGAGTAATAACTCTGAGCCTGGTGAAACACGTGTACTCTTTCACTTCAATTCTAGTGACACAAATTGTGTTTGAAAATTATATTGAGTTTTCAGTTGACGGTAGCGAACGTGTAATTAAAGGCGGGATCATACTTTTACCATTCAAATAAATAATAAAATTATATCTGTATAAGACTGCCGGGACAAAATATATAACTTGTAACCAGCCGAATTATTCTTATCCCTCACACGTTAAAGGCTAAAATACGAGCATAGGGCACATTTTTCTTATCAAATTAATGTCGAGAAATAATAGGGCATTTCTGTACGAGGGCTGGCGCGTTGAAAACGGAACGTGACCTCTTTAACGATAAGGTTGCTTTTTATGTGTAGATTTAAAGTAAGTATATCATTTTCGTGGAGGGGTATAGTTTGGAGTAAGGAGTAGTTAAGATGGCGCGATAACAGTTTTAATACGAGCCGGAAGTACCGGCCTAGCCTCTGGTGGTTACTGAAAATAGTGCAATTTGTTCTCGATATTGTAATGAAAGCTGTTAGAGGCTTAATAACAATGATTATGCCGCAGGACGCGTAGATGATGGATCATCAAATACATTACATCATTAAAGTTAGTATGTACAGTCGACATCATAAATATGTTTACACTTTAGCACCTTGTCACTTTCATTCACTAAGACAATTACATATATTTTATATGAAATTGTCCCAGTGAATGAAAGTGTTCTCTCGTAGTTTGTACCACAATATCAAAGTCACCCCTGAAGCATGTTAAATTGAGTGGTTCCTTGTTTCAATATTATATCCAATTTCACTAAAAATACTTGAACTACTGATAATTTACGTTAACATAATATGAAACAATTATAATAGTTATGTCTCGAAAAGCTGAAAAACAACTAATACATCGCACATAGTCGATTATAAAAACATTTTTTTTTATGTGAAGGAGAAGGCACACGAGCACCCAGGCCACCCGATGGTAAGTGGAATCTGAGACCCATAGACATTTGAATTCTCAAGACTATAATCCCATGACCCCAAATGCGTTGCCAACCCTGAGAACTACGATGGAATGCCTCTATGCTAGTAATTTCACTGGTTGTCTTATCCCCACACTGGAACACAACAATGCGAACACTGTTGTTTGGCGGGTGGTTAATGGATAAGATAAATAAATAAATATCACAGGACAATGTCACACAAATTGACCTAGTCCCAAACTAAGCTCTAGGCTTGTACAATGGGTATTATAGACAAAGATGAACATACTTAGATAGAGAAATAAATACTTAAATACATAGAAAATATCCAAGACTCAGGAACAAATACTCGTGCTCATCACACAAATATCTGCCCTTACCGAGATTTGAACCCAGGACCGCTAGCTCCAGAGGCAGGGTCACTCCCAACTAGGCCAGCGTGTCGTCCAAATTATCGTATTCGTAGTATTGGATATCTTTAGAGGCCTATATATATGATTATAATTATTTAGTTAATATGTATTTATCTTTATAAACGTATCAATCGTTGTTTAGTATTGTTTAAGCCTAGTGCTTAGTATTGACTTTCAATTTGTATGAGATTCTCCCTTGGCATTTAATATTATTCAACCAAAACTTATCTGTATTCTTCCGATGAAATACTAATTAAATTCAAAAAGACATGATAATCATATTACTTAATGCAAAATAAATCTTGAATCGCTACATAAAATAAAAAAACCTTGCCTTTTCCTTTTCCATATGGCACAAAAACATAACTAATGTAGTCTCACATAAAGGGTGTTGTTTTAAAAAATGGTGAAACATATACAGTAAGAATCACCAACTCGCTACTCCCGCGAGTCGATTTTTCATTCGCAAATTACATTCGTACTCAACCAAATAATACAGTGTTATTTACGTGGCGAAATGATTCCTTTTTGTCTCTAACGAGTGGAACACTGGTTTTTTGTAGTCGACTATAATGAAGGTAATTCGTTTGGACAGTAAGTCTGTTTGTTATTGATGGCATTCGAATTTCGTTTTTATATTTGATGTGGAACAAAGAAAGGTTGAGGATATTTGTTCGTCCAATTATAAAGCCATCTAGTTGCTAAGTAGCATTGTTATCTAGACAACCATTCTTTTTCAGTTTGACAACTCAATAATGCTTAATGTTGAAATATTATGGGTAACGCTGTTCAAGATTCAACTATACAACTATGCGTAACTTACTAATTATATAAATGTGAAAGTTTGGATGTCTGTTACACAATAACGACAGAACGGCTGAACGAACATGGATGAAATTTGGGACGATGATAGATTATAGTTCGGAACAGCTCATAAGCTACATTTCATCTCGAAAAATTGGTCAGTTTTCGATGTAATAGCGATTAATGACTTCTACGCGGACGGAGTTGCGCGTAAAAGCTAGTATAATATAAATGACAATAATATCTACCGTTGAGGTATGGTACTCTCGGTGCGCGAGTCTGACGCATTTGGCGGGTTTTTTGATGCCCTAAGGACCACAGGTTTCACCACACTTTTGGTAAAACCCTTCAGCAAAGTTCAAAACTTGTATTCAAACATATATGTCAAGTGCGACGAGTTATTGTGTCCTTTCCCATGGGAACGCTAGTTTGCGACCTCTTTTTGTTACGTGCCAGTTTGAACAGCGGTAAAACTCCATGTTCGGTTGTTATGTATTCATGTTCATACAAGTTTCGTGTAAAGTCGTAAGTTAGGGTTCGTTTAAACTTATTGTTAAACCTGCGCCGAGCATACTCAGAGAGTCTAGTTTTCTAATAAACTAAAGTATTGTAGAGTGATTTGTTGTACAAAATGAATGCACAATTTATAGCATTTGTGATACAGTTTACTAACCTAAATTTCGTGTAGTCACGGTGGCCACTTATTTCCAACAAGTTGCTCACTCATTGTTCAATTGTTATTAAGTTACGTTATAAACCTTTAATTTACGAGTATGTATTTATTTATACAGCAAAAACTTACCATCGATTTCAAGAAAAAAAAAATGTTTGTTGTTATTTGAAATGTTATAAATCAACTTTCAAATCTAACTAAAACACGTTCGCATTCCTCTGCGTAAAACTTGAATAGCGATTTACCTCTTTCTTCTTTTTTTTTCAAAAACAGGTATGTGCATTTTGTAGTACACAAAGGTGCACACATAAATAAAAAAGCGGCATTACATTTTCATGACCGAACCAGCTGCATCGCGCCATCTTTTTTTGCACAAAGCACAGCGCCTGATCCGATTTTAATGAAACTTGCAGTAGCATTAAAACCGGCTTAATCACGATAAGCGAAAGGTCGTGGATTTTAATCATTATTAAATGTTCTCATTTATCGGGAAATTAATATTTCCCTAAAAGCTGAAAGCTCCCTCAAAATTAATGAGATATTCGACATACTCGCCTGATTTGAACCACAGACTTGAAAATAACTCTAAGCAACTAAAAGACTGCTATACGGCCCTTAGCTATAAACACTATCTCAGATTTGATTGCCGAAGTATATTCAATCCTCTTTTGTTAGTAATTAGGTCGTGATTGCTACAGAAGTTTTATTTGAGATGCTGCTATTTAGCTTAGCAGGGCTGTATGATGGTTTAACTGAGTTCACAGTTCTATTATAAAAGTTCAACGGTTTTGTTTGATAATAAATAATTGAAGAGAGTCAAATATGTGTAACATGTAACTTTTTAAAAGCTTTTATTTAGCTTCACATTTGACTACTTTTCATTTTGTTTACTTTAAATTTTGCATGTGGAATTTGAATTTCATAATTTAATTTTTAAAGGTTGAAACTTTAAATACAAAATTAAATGTGTAAACTCTATAGCAACGATTTCGTGCTGGTATCTTATATAATGCAAAAAAATACCACCTGCAAAATAGATTGTCTATTTTTTTGATATAAACTTATTTTAAGTAACTGACGTACCTGCTTTGGTTTTTTAGATTAACATGCAACATAACAAGAGAAACAAAGAAAACCTTTTACTTACTTAATTCTAGGACGGATAAGTAGCTTTAGAAAGCAACTAGACGTACTACAGTATGTATTTAAAAATAGAGACCGTAAAAGCGCTACTAATGGTATTGAATTGGGAATTTAAGGAAAGACCTTTATTTACCAGTGAGGCACTTTTATTAGCTAGTTAAATATCTAAATATATCAAATAGAAAACTGACTGAGTGACTGACTGACATATCAACGCACAGCCCAAACCGCTGGATCCAGAGATTCCAAAATTGGCATGTTCGTTCCTTATAAGGTTTAGGTAAGAAGATATTTTTGGAAATGCATTCCCCCAAGGGGTTAAATAAGGGGAAGTAACGGGAAACTTATTCGCTGGCGTCCTCTAGTAAAAGTGCAATTGAAACAATAAAACGAGCGAGTTTTTGTCCGTGAGTCTTGTTTCCTATGTATTTACGCATGCCTTTTTCTCTACAATAACTAACCATAGTACAAGCTTAGAGCTTAGTTTGAAACCAAGGCCTATTTTCTTGGTAAAACACGTCAAATGCAATATCTTTTTAACCCAGTAGAAAAGAGGTCAAGATTCAAACCTCACCCTTTTAGTATGTTCGCATTTGCTATAGGAGTTTTGTCTGAGATACCACCATTTGTCTCACAGTATTGTTAATTTTCGTGACAATGGAAAAGTTATTGTTCTTAATTTTAGTCCTAACTATGTGCAATTAAAAAAACTATTTTTATTGAATACTTTAATCAAATATAGCAATAACCCAGTTTCTGTTCCGATCTCAATACTAAAACGAATAACGATCTGTATGGATGAGTGTGACCTAGATTGTTCAGAGCTATGCCGTATAATTTAATGACTTTAGAGTAGCTATTACTCGATATTATTTGATAATTTTGGTAGCGGAGCAATGTGAGATGTTAAACATTCATGAACACTGTTAATTTCAATTGACGTAAATTTCTGTCCGCTGTCTAGGACATGCGATCGTCTGGATCCCCGGAAGACCGTGTTTTAGCGCTCACAAACAACTTATTCATGCTGAGTGGTGTCCGTTTTTGTATGTAATTGTACCTACCAAATGTAACGAATTCGTTTCTTCTTGAGTTCCAAGGGTCACGCTTGAGGACATGTTGCCGTATATAAAAGGCACCATTTATTGTTGACAAGTTTGCTATTAGCCTATTATAATTTTACCAAAATAGGCAATGTGTTCTTACGAGGTTTTGTTGCTATGTTTGCAGAAAATATTTATGTCTTTCTTCTTTCATTCTTTCTAATATAATAATTCCGAGTTCTGACACGTTCAATAATTTTAACATGACATTTTATTTTATAATTGTAATTTTCTATGATGTAAAGTTAAGTATTATCATTGTCATAAGTAATACATACTTACATACATACATAACATTACGCCTTCATTCCCAGAGTAGGTTAGGCAGAGCTACAGAAATACCAACAACTCTAAAAGACTCGCTGATAATTCTGTAACCATATTTTGCACAACTATATAGGCAAAGATGTAAGTTTACTATTGTATAAGTGACAGATTGCAAGCCCATCGCCTAACAGTACCACAAGCCCTTATTTCCTTAGTCGTCGCCTCTTGCTACATCCACGAGAAGACATTGAGTGGCACCCACAACCATACGGGGATCTGCAAAAAGCGTGCGTTTTTTGTAAAGAAATTGGTGTATTAATTCGGGTTACAAGAAAGGTTTTCAACGTCACGTCATGTCAGGGTCACCACTTTACCGGAACGTCGGCAGAGTGGCGGCGATCATTCTTCAGTCGGGGTCACCACTATACCAGAGGGGCCCATGATGGTAGGGGTGAGAGAGTACATCACTTCGAACCAAGCGCTTCGAATCTACATTCATAATGCGCACAGCCAAGATTTGGAACACCCTGTGAACCTCCGTATTTCCGTGTGCGTTTGGCCCTGTGTCCTTCAAAAATAGGAATAATAGGTACCTTCTGGGTAAGCTCGCTTCATCGTCGACCCTGTCCTGACTTCCTGGTCTCAACTAGGGTCAAGAACTAATAAATAATAAATAAATAAATATCAGGGGACAATCTCACACAAATTGACCTAGTCCCAAACTAAGCTCTAGGCTTGTACTATGGGTACTAGACAACGATAAACGTACTTAAATAGAGAAATACATACTTAAATATATATAGAAAACGTCCAAGACTCAGAAACAAATATTTGCGCTCATCACACAAATATCTGCCCTTACCGGGATTTGAACCCAGGACCGCTGGCTTCGGAGGCAGGGTCACTCCCAACTAGGCCAACGTGTCGTCAAACCCGTTTTGTACTAAAAAAACACTCTTTCAGTCAGTTACAATCCAAACTTAGGTATATACAAGATCAATTTAACTAATACGCGGATTAACACACGTTTATGTAGGTAATTCCCAATCTAAAACGAGATTCATCATAACTTACATTGATGATAACGTGATTGATGACAAACGTGACAACCGGCACATTTTTTTTAATTTTTGCTGTATCGTAAAAGCGTTAAAAGATTCAGGCGTCAAGTTTGGTATAATTATAAAAAAAACAAGTACTAAAAAATAGTCAGGTGTGAGTTGGACTTAGACAAATAGTCTAGGTCATATTCTGAACTGTTTCATGGTGTGCATATTTTTATAAGTTTAATAAACTAATGTCTAGCTCATTAATTTTCAGATAGTTAAATCAGCTGGGCATGGTAATTTAGTCTTGTGATTGTGCGTTGTCTAATATTTTACAAGCATAGGAGCTTAAATAACTAATGGACTTGAAAAAATAATGTTCAATTGTTCGTTAATAATTATTATCTAACTTATCATAATTAGTATTATAAGCCGTAATTTTGATCCCAATTCTAACAAAGAACCTTATCTTTAATTACTGTGCCTATTACTTTAAAAAATAACTAATATTACCCGTCCCACCATTATTGTTGCGCTCAAGTACCTTTTTTATCTAACACGCAAAATCTGACCCTTGAAATATTCAGCAGGTCGAGTTTTGTTTAAAACGTAAAATTAACATACATTTGCATTTTTTTATGAATCCTATTTTTTACTCAGAATAACAGGGGCAAGGTGAAGATGGATGGAAATTTTTATTATATTGAAATGTTAGAGAATACGTCTGTGGGCAATGACTTGGACCTAAAACTAGCCTACTAAAGTCACACTTTGACACTCGTATAAATAACATACTCACAGATGCCAGAGAGAGTGTGACAGCAATAAACAGCAGTGTGCTATATCTTATCTTATGTTATTGGCGGGCTCCTTACGGATACACTTCAACCCTATGAGATCTGATGAGTAATTACCCCACTTTTTTAGCTCTTAAGTATGCCAATTCTGCCTCCACCCCTTTCAGAAAGCGGATAGTGGAGTATTGCAGAGGCAGTGTCTTGTAATCGTTTAGACCTGGGTAGCCGTAGCCTGGGGTTTTCAATCCGGCGAGGGCATCACATTCACACAGTGTTTCATTGCCTCCACCGCTTCGCCGCACATTCATTTATTGTGTTGTCATAAAGGCCCATATTTGCTAGGAGATGTTGTACCTCGAAGTGCGCTAATAAAACTCTGCCTTTACTTTACTTCATGATAAGAAGCTGTGATAGCGCTGTGGTTAGCTAATTTATATTTTATTTTTTACCTAACATAATCGAGAAACTCTCTGATATCCCTCTGGTTTTGTTTCTAATTTATTCACCCTTTACGAAATTTTACTGTGGAATGGTCTTTCACGCACAAACTATAAGTTCTCGTTTAAACACATGGTCTGCAAGCATTTTCTTGATAACCTTTACAACTAATCTCTCTATTAATTGTGCTCAAATTGTAGGTATATATATATATATTATTATGTTTGAGTTATACTTACAAATCTATAATAATTACATGTTATTTACTTATATTAATATAATTATTTATATTTAAATTACCTTGTGTCATTATGAGTATTTGTTTTCGTATCATTTATTACTTTAATTGTGACTAAATTTTTCTTTTTATTTTATTTTGTCAGCACCCACCTTATCTTGTTTCTGTTTGGCCCATTGGTTGACTGGTAGAGAATTCTTTGGCATCTTTAGCTCGTAAATACAATTTATAGTGAAGTTTGTTAGGAAATTAACGTAAAAAAAGTAATTTCAAAAACCTTTCAGCCTCTAATTAATTTCCGGGACAAAAGTCAGTTCACTGAAACACTGTTGATTATGTAGGTCAAAATAAATATTCCTTTACATATACATTCAAAAATGTATGAAATGAAACATATCTTTAAGTACATTATTTTGATACTTTGCAGTGTTTTGCGTTACGATCCGTCATTGAAATATATCAAAATATACATGTAGTGATATTTTTGATTCTTAGACATTTCTGGGGTACCTTAGTCAACAAAGAACCCATATTGAGTGGTGGTAGGATCTTCTTCTTTATCTTATCCATTAACCTACCCCCAAGCAACAGTGTTCGCATTGTTGTGATCCGGTTCGGGGCTAAGACAACCGGTGAAATTACTAGCATAGAGACATTCCATATTAGTCCTCAGGGTTGGCAATGCATTTGAGGGCTTAGGATTGTAGTTTTAAGATTATAGTCTTGAGATTTCATCTCAGATCATACTTACCATCAGGAGGCCTGAGTTCTCGTGTGCCTTCTTAAAATCATAAAAAAAAATTGTTTCGCTATGTCCGTCTGTCCGTGTGTCCGTGGTTTAAATTAGAGATTCTTAGCTGGCTCTACTATAAAGCTATACTTTGGCATAGTTATACAAAGGTAAAATATTTCATTTAACATTTTAAATCCAAGTTAAGTGCTCTTAAAAAATCATTATTTACAATCAGCATCAGAAGTAGCTACGCAACCAAAGAGCTCAAAATGGTCTGCACTCGATTGTCTCTATTGTCAAGAGAACGTCGTGTCTAGATCATTTTGAGCATGTTATTCTACTTAGCTACTTTTGATGCTGACTGTACATGTTATTATTAATTTTTAGACTTGAGCACAAATACCAAAACGCTTTCACATTAGTCACAGAACATTACGCACAATACGTTAAATTAATACGCACATTACTGGCAGAATACGATTAAAATAGCTTTTTATCTTTCTTAAAAACGAAGCAGGCGTATCAAAATATATATCAGCATCCGGGTCATGCATGGTCATCTCATAACGAAACAAAAGATAATACAATGCTCACCATTTACCTTGGCCTCTATTCAGTGGTGCTAGACAAGTTGCATTCGACAATCGTTATGAAATAAAAAATATATGGAATTGACGTAAGTGTCACGTTGGTGGCTTACGTCAATTCCATACATTTATCAATCGAAACATAATCGCTAGCGAGTGTTGAATACACTTTGTCTAGCCCCACAGGTGCGTTAAAACGATATCGTGTTTGACACGTATAAGAATCGTTTATGTCACAGTCGCCATTATTATAAATGACATAAGAGTTATCAAAACGTTGACAATACGGAAACAGGGCCTCTATTCAGGTGCGTTATAACGATATCGTATTTGACACGTTTAAGAATCGTTTATGTCACAGTCGCCATTATTGTAAATGACATAAGAGTTATCAAAACGTTGACAATACGGAAACAGGTCAAAAACGATATCGTTATAACGCAGTTGAATAGAGGCCCTGGTCAAAAACGATAACATTATTACCTTGTAGAATTTTAGCCCTTATCTTTTTATTATCGTCTATAAATTGTACTTTATAAAACAATTAAATATTCATAACGTGAACTCGAATGCTTTCTATACTATTATTATACCTGATATTAAAATGCACACTGACTCGGACATTCTCGGAACCAATAACCATTAATCGATATCTGTTATCAAAATACAACAAATTTATCGGCTGTCGTCTGATCTTGTTTTTAACATAAATATTGAGGAATCGATTTTTTAAGCAACGAGTTTGCAGTATCAAGGAAGCCATTGTTCTACCTAATTGCTTTTGATCTTTATAATACCTATTATTTACTTGAAGGTAATAAATTTCTAATGTCCAAGGGTCTTAGCGCCGTACTCATAAATCCTTTAACTCATTCCATTCTCAAGCTTTTTATTATCTTGCAATGTTTGTATGTGAAGAACAACTTCCTGGGAACCGAATGAGATGAAATTGGGTATCTACGTAACTTCGATGACAACAGAATAATATGGCATCATCGAGCTGGGCTGATGGAGTAGAAAGGTGGCGACAGGATCTCCGCAGCTATACTTAAAGTGGTTCCACCGTGTTTAGACTCATTAGATTGTTATTGATTAATAGTAAACGACTTTTGTTATTAAACTTTTGCGTGTAAAAACATCACTTAGAGCCCGTTGTTTCATTATAAGTTAAAAAAATAATTGGTCGTAGTTAGAAATTGTAACTAATGAAATTAATTGATCTCAAGGAAATGTGTAAAGTTTTCAGTTTAGTGGTGGTAGGACCCTGTGCAGGGTCCGTCCAGATCGCTACCACCATATGGTAAGATATCTTATCCATTAACCATCCGCCAAGCAGCAGTGTTCGCATTGTTGTGTTCCGAAGTGGGGATGAGACAACCGGTGAAATTTACTAGCATAGAGACAGCATTTGAGGTCTTAGGATTATAGTCTTGAGAATTCAAATTTCTATGGGATTCCACTTACCATCAGGTGGTCTGAGTGCTCGTATGCCTCCCCTTATCATAAAAAAAAAATATTTTCAAATTTTAATAATTAGTTCAGTTAGCTGCTGATCAAAGAACAGGAACATAGGAACGACTTAATCGTTATTAACTCACTCCGAGTGCGGTCGTTTGAATTCACTTTTTATGCTAGTGTAGGCATACCAGCCAGAGGGATCAAAATAAAAGAAACGAATAAAGAATCCGAATCTGAAAATAGTCATCGCCCCCGTGGGCACCCACGCCCATCTCAAGAGGATTGTGAAGCAACGCCGTAACTGTCAAAAAAAAAACATTCGAATTTAGCTCCGGGCAATAACGTTTCTCATCTCCGAAATAAATTCCGATTTCAAAGATTTTTAAATAAGTATATTGGAGTTATTATAAATAACTAGGTGGTTCCCTAATGATTCGCCGACAATTATTTGGCAGATTATTGATTGGCAGACAACGTTTCGCCGAGTAACGGTACGCCGATGGATTTGTTCGTAGATGTATTGTTTCGCAGACTAACGTTTCGTAACAACCTTTAGCAGCTGTTTTAGTTGGCTTATGAGTCAGTAAGACGAACCACTATTGGCAGAAATTCGTTTAGCCTATTAACCACTACACATTTTGAATGTTTGCTCGAACAACTGTTCGCTTTTAAACAGTTGAACTAATTCATCATCATATCAACTTTTTGTCACCTTTTCGTTTTGCACTGGGCTCGGTTTAATAATAGTTAACCTATGTTTAAATTGTCTTTGTTGTGTTTGTTATTTTCTGGGCAGATAAAAAAAAATAACCTCGAACCTAACCTATCCGAGTCGGATCTGCCCTGATTAGTCTTCCATAAAAATGCAACAGTTGTACAGTTACTTAACTGAAAAAATGCCGAAACAAAAATTGACTGAACCTTAAATCTACTAAACAATAATGATGCCATGTCACAACTCTGCTGATCGTGTTTCGACGAACAGTTGTTCCGTAAAATGAAACAATTACGAAACAAACAATCGACTAAACGTAACTCTGCGTATCGCTTTACTGTCTACCGACTATTCGGCGAAACAAATAATAGGCGTAATGCAATTATACCAAACGTTACTCGGCCAAAAGAAAGGTCTGCCAATAGTTGTCTGCGAAACAAAAATCTGCGTAATTAAACTCGGCGAAACGACAGGTCACCATAACTAGGTTTACCTACACGATTCCATTTTTATTATTTTTATATTATATTTTCTTTCCAAGAAATATTTACTTGCAAAGGAAAACTGATAGACCTAGTTTGTCACAATGTCTACAACATATTCAAAAATTGTAAATAACGTACTAGGTTTACGGGGAGAGAAACGTTATTTCATTTTGTATAGGAAATTTCAGTTTCATAGTCTTAATTAAACATTTTCAAAATAAAGTGTAACCCAGTTAAAGAAAATGTTATGATTATCATGTCAATAGTAAAACAAGTAAGAAGTTTCTCCGTAAAGTAAGTAATTAAAATAACTAAGTACGGTCGATGTCATAATATGTTTACACTTTAACACCTTGTCGCTTTCATTCACTGAGACAATTACATATAATACATCCTTACTAATATTATAAAAGTGAAAGCGTGAATGTTTGTTACGCTTTCACGTAAAAACTACTTGACGAATCATCATGAAACTTTGTACACATATTCTGGGAGGTACTAGAAGTAGCATAGGATACTTTTTATAAAAACAAATAATATTTTTTAACAAAATAAAAAAAAAATTGCAGCGGGCGAAGCCGCTGGCGGGTCGCTAGTATATTATATATGAAATTGTCTCAGTGAATGAAAGTAGCATGGCACTAAGGTGTAAACATACTTAATTATGATGTCGGCTTTACAAAGGTCTAGTAATAATAAAAATAATCTTATATGTACAAAGCTAAAAACGTACATTCAATCCCTTAGATCCATATGCTAATTTACTTATTATAGTAGATTAAAGAGTCGAGGCTACTAAATTTTTCGTTAGATGGGTGTCATTACAAAACAGACATAAATGTAATTCAATATAAATACCATAAATGTTACTGATTGTTATCGTTTAATGCTATTTATAGACGTTTTAGTAACAAAACGATTGTAATAATACAATTTTCTGAAAATAATGTTCAATTTGATCACTTATTTGGAATAAACCTGAGACCTGTTATGTTCGTCCGTATTAGTTACACCGACGAGCAATAAAAATGTACGACTTGTCATTTATAACACTCGTAAAAATAGGTACATTTTATTTTCATCGTCGATTTGGTTCGCAAATATGTGTTTTTATTAAGCGTTTTTGAGAGTGTATTATTTGATGAAACGTGAAACACGTATATTATCTTTCTATAAAGTAAGTAACATTAACGTTATATCATTGAGAATCTGAAATTGTTAAGTAATACAACTTTGAAGTTGACATTTTGCGTCGACAGCGACAATAAACAATTAAAATAGATATAACTATCAAAAAAAGCCTAAACTATCACACGATAAACTTATAACATCGGTCGAGGGTGTAAAATAGGACATGCTGTATATGAATGTTATATGTATACAGGGCTGATTTTTTTACACAGTAAAGCTTTATTAATTTTGACGTGTTTCCGTATTGTCAACGTTTTGATAGCTCTTATTTACTTGGTAGATTACTGCTATTAGGTCGCCGAGTTAAAAACAATACCATAACTTAAACGTCAAAGGCAATATGGTTTCACCAAGTTAAATAAGGAGCCTGAGTCGATTAGTGAAACAACTGAAGTGTCAATCGATATTATAAAAGGTGTAATTTTCTATAACTATGTCAATCTGTTTTCTAGCAGCTACAATAAAATGGGTGTAGACAAATTACATTGTTTCAGCCATTTAATAGCTTTCATAGGGAAAACATATGACACATGGTATGATAATTTAGTTTTCATGTTTGAGGCTCCTGTACAGTGTGTAAAAAAATACTAGAATGTTATTAACTGTGAAAACCTTTTTGTATTATTTGACTAGAATGATAACTATGTCACGTGCCCTTTAAAAAGTATATTAATACAAGCGGCTCTCTTAAGAGTACCAATTAGCTTTTTTAAAAGAAGCTCCTGTATAAATATAGAGAAAGAAAGAAAGGTAGACATTAATTCACTACACACAAGACACAGAAATAGATATAAATAAAAGAAAATAATGACAGTACGAAGTGTGTCCTCGCGGTAGTGAATCGGACACTGGCTCAGCATTATGCTGAGGTGACAGACACCTGCAGTGCTGATTTCCAGCCAGGACCGTCGGTGACTCACGGAGCACTGTACAAACATACTGTAATACATATAATGCTACTGCTATATACGCCTGAACATACTAATATACTCGTACGTATAAACTACATATACTAAATATAGTTTTTCAAAGAAGAGATTAAGTAAAATAACGAAATTATACTTAAATTATAAAATTGTTTAGGGTCCGTCTGGATCACGTCTAGCATTTTAACATCTACGAGTATCTTTCTATCTTATGTACTTTTTTATTCAAGCTTATAAGCATTTTTATTAAGTTTCTTTTCACATGCTTTAATACTTATAAAACTAGAACTAATATGATTATTGTTGGCTTCGATATCTAAGAGGTGATCTAACGATGGAGTCGAAATGGCAATAATAAAAACAAAATCTACCTTTTGTCACTCGCTTGACACTGTCCTAATATTCAGCACAGTCAAACGAGCCGGTCATTAAGAATTTAACAGTCGAACAGCGCCGTGCGTGTGGCGGCGGCTCGACACGCACCACGTGTGGTCGAGGCGGGCCCAAGGGCAGCGGAATAATGATGTTGGCGGGCCACTCGTACAGCGTAAAAGGTGTTTTTTCCATCTACCCAAAAATAAGGGTGATGTTTTTGACTAAGTTAAACCTTTTAAATAGAGAATAACCATTCATGCATACATTCATATGATATGTATGTGGGTATGGTATGTATGAATAGTTCTTTCCTATATTGTACAGGCTAAATGGTTGGCTCGATTTTGATAAACGAGTGGTTAGATTTGACTAAGCGACGCGATTCATAGTGGAAATAGAAATAATCACTGTGAAAATTTCAACCGTCTACCTGCATGAGACAGACATACGGACGAATGGACAAACGGTTGAATGGACGGACAGATGGACTGTCAGATACAGGAGGCTTTGCTACGAATCACTAAAAAACGGAAAAATAAATATACTTATATAAACTATCTTATGTAAACGACAAATCTTGTTTAAGCCTTGTTAGGCGAAGGCACGAAGACAAAACAAAAGTAATAAATATTACAGTCAAATGGACTCCGTATTAAAACATTTTGAAAAAGGCGAATGTTTCACTGTAGTTCCTTATCAATTAGACTGAGTTTTTATAAACGGTGTGTTATAATGGTTCATCAAGAACATTAGAGTCATACAATGAGGTTTTCATGTATAAAAATAAAAGGTTCGCCGCACTAGTCGCTGTTAGGTTTTGGTTTAACAAACCAAGCAACAAGCAGCTTTGCATGCGTAGAATCTTCTTGTCATTTTTCTCTGAATTTGCATTTTATGACAAATAATCTTACGTTTCGCTGTATATGATAGTAACATTTATATGTAAATACAGAGTAAACCTATATTCTGGACCAGTGCAAAATGAATTTTCTTATGCCGTCATACCAACGTTAAGTTCTTGGACACCCTGTATATTATTATGATACTGAAATATTTAAATTGTATTAAATACTTATAATTTAGTTTTATAGAGCTCGAGGTTATAATGTCTTCAGTTTAAATGACAAAGAATGTTTAATTTAATTAATTACTAAATGTGTTAAGAGCTGTAAGAGCTATTAAAATAATTGCTTAAGTAAAAGCGGCTTTTAAAATGAATGTAGGTACTAGTTTTTCACGTCATTCCACTCGAGACCATGAGTTGAATGTTCAAGTAATTGCTATTGTTTTTAAAGCATTGTTAGTTCAAGGATAAACCAATTTTTATTAAATATGTAAATTACCAGCAAACTAAACCACCTCAAAAAAATCATTTGAAGGTACATGAAAACAATCAAGGTAGCATTTTAACTTCAAAGGGATTTTGAGTAAAGTTTTAAATTGTATTTAGCTTTAAGGTACAAAAGTAACTTAAATGTTGGTAAAAATGTACAGGTTGGGCCCATACTGACGACACGTCACGTTGGCCTAGTTGGGAGTGATCAGAAGCGGTCCTGGGTTCAAATTTAACAGCGCGAATATTTCTGTGCCTCCTGTGACAAGTGATACAACTCGAAAACAAGTTAAAAAAAATACTGCTCTTAAATGAGTATATTTTTTTAAACATTGCTACCGATTTTCATAACATAGAATATCACTTTATTAACTGGTTTGACAAAAATAATCATACTAGGTAGTTATAGATTTTGAGATATTCGAAGAAACATGCTTTATGTATCATTTTACATTTCAGATTGAGCTCCATTAACTCGTGTAAGATGACACAACTTGAATTGTATTATTTAACACAAAAAGGGGTAATCAAGGAGCTCTGGTGACAACTGATACAACTATTTTTTAAAAACAATTTTTTCTATTATTTCTGGAGCTAGCGGTTTAACCTTTATACATAAGTTGTAGAGAATTGAATAAGTAATTATGTCTTAAGGCGAACGCAAATAATATAAGGATAATAAAAATATAACTTTCGAAATACGCAAAACTGGTTATAAATGATACAACTCAAGTTATATCAAAAGACACGAAATTTTTAAAGGTGTAAAAACTGTGATTAATAATACATTTTTAGATATATCAATAGGCACGAAAAAGAAAAATAACTTTTGATTTTTTGGAGTGCTTTAACTAGAGAAATAGCATTAGACACTGAAAATTGAAAAAAAAAGGGTCAGTTGTATCATTTTACACAAAAGTATCTCGGGAACCAATAGGCCTACGAATACGGGAGTTGGAGCAAAAGATGCGTAATTTTTTTTTAACCCTTAATTTGGTAGTGTGCCTTGTAGGGCACATACCATAATGCTCACTTTTGTTTTTTTTTGGATTGATATTTTTTTATGCTGGTTCGAAATCAAATAGGGTTTGAATTCATGACTTTTTGAATTTTTGCCAATTTAAGGGTTAAGTTGATTCATGAAAAAACACGAAAATTGCTACAACTCGAGTTGTATCACTTGTCACAGGAGGCACAGATTTTTTCCTGAGTCTTGGATGTTCTCTATGTATTTAAGTATGTATTTCTCTATATAAGTATGTTTATCGTGGTCTAGTACCCATAGTACAAGCTTAGAGCTTAGTTTGGGACTAGATCAATTTGTGTGAGATTGTCCCCTGATATTTACTCGTATTTATTTATAGTAAGAGTAAATCTTAAGTCATTTTCCCCTAGACCCGAGTAGAAACTTGATCTCAGGGTAAGGATGTAAATAGTGAGGTTAAAATATTTTAGCTAGTTAGATAACAGAACGCCTTTTTTAGGGTTCCGTGGTCAAACTAGGAACCCTTATAGTTTCGCCACGTCCGTCCGTCCGTCCGTCCGTCCGCAGTCTAGCGCAGAGACTTTTAGTACTAGAAAGCTGTAATTTGGCATGAATATATTATAATAGTCAAGCCAAAAAAGCGGTATAATAAAATTTGAAAATAAAATAATTTTAGTGTACCTCCCCTTTACGTGACGTGGGGATGTATATTTTTCTCGTCTACCGCATAGTGTGGGGTGTCGTTGGATAGATCTTTTTAAAATATTCTGGGTTTGTGTAAACAATGTTTTGATCAAGGGATCCGTTTATGAAATATTAAGCTTTAAAGCGCAAATTTTTGTTAAAGTCAAGTGTCGTCGTCCCCCTTCAGCCAAAACTGCAAATATAAAAAATCTGAAATAAAACTGAAATGTAAGCGCATTTAACGAATTTAAAAGAAAAAACTATCACAACTAAATAGACATCATTGGTTCTTGAGATAAAGGTGATCTAAGACGGCACCAATTGACTTTAAATAGAAAATTTGTTACCTATTTATTACTTGTTGATTTTTATGTTTGTAGTAATTAACGCCTTCGAAACCCTACACTGAGCATGGTCCGACATGTTCTTGGCCGGTTTTACCTGATGCTACAACCTATATAATATCTGTTTATTTGTGATAAATCTCCTTGATAACAACAAATATACATACTTATACTGATTTATGTGATTAAATCATGTAAAACCGAATTCCCAACCAACCATTTGCACGAAACACATGTTCCGCTGATTCATTATCTGAACACAACACTACGCATCTGAGTGCCAAATACAATATGCTTCTAATTCCCGAACACACAAACAAATACCTTCGCGCATACTAATAGATATTTGTCCCGGCAACCCTTCGGTTTGCGCTACATATGTATCTCAATACACAGGATGTTTGAGAATTTGTCGTGTTTCTTTGGCTAATTTAGGTATTATGAGTGTCCTTAGGGTCTATATTGTCTTCCATAAAGTTTTAGTTCCATTTTTACGATTTCATAACGTTTTTAGTCATAAATATTGTAAGTCATAATATTATTGCCATCAATATTGATGGCAATAATATTTGAAGATATAACTTGTATTTCAGAGTTTTTCTGATCATGTTTGTCGAAAGTCATAAAAACTTTATTCATAACTATTTACATCATAATAACGTTAAAGGTATTACTAGTCATAGCAATTATACGCGTTAAAGTTTTCATACACAAAATTGAAATACCTAACGTCTGCAGAAATGTTTAACATTTATATTTTTGTGGGTATATAAAAAACCTAGCATCGAAGACTAAGGAGGGAGCTTCACTAGATATGTTCCCGCACTTAGTCTTCTCAACTAACCTGACAGAGTCGGTTTTACACTGATCAGACTTGTTCGCTCGCAATACTCGCTCACTTCACTGTAACTTTAAGCAATTCAATGGTATGAATAAAATAACTTTAGAATATATGCCATAAAATATTTTTGAATACTTATCAATATGCTTTTAAACGTTACAGATATCTGATGTATAACTTAAGAATATAATAACGTATAACATTATAGATAATTAGATAATTAACGTTAGAATTACTAAGCATTACGCTTTCCAATTTATATGACTAACGATACTAAACTTATAAATAGTATGGATATCAATTTCTGACTTCCAAAATTCGATGCAATCATTTTATGGTGACAAAGGGATCCCATGTCCTTAACATGAGAATACATAAAACTCAAATAATATTTTAAAAAAAGAAAATGTATATTTATTTATCTTTTATCACTCATGTGACGTTGTTTTAGGTTTCTTTTAAATAATCACGATTTCAGAATCAGAATCAGAATCAGAATAATCTTTATTCAAGTAGGTTTACAAATAATAAACTCTTTTGAAACGTCATAGTAGCGACTTAGCCTAAATTGACTGCAGGTTCAAATCGCGACCGATCAGAGAAAAACCTGTAAGAAACTCTGTCGAATGTCTTTTTTTTTTCGACGTTCGCAACCTTTTGTCGTAAGGACTAAACATTTTATTACAAGCAATTCAGTCCCAAGCATTGTTATCATTAATATAGTCTTTAATACTATAATATGCTTTAGAAATTAGTTTACGCTTAACGTAACTCTTAAATTTATTTACTGATAGTTCAGTAACATTACTTGGGAGCTTATTATAGAACCTAATACAATTACCCATAAAAGAGTTTTTTATTTTATGGAGCCGCGTGAAGGGCACAGCGAGCTTATATTTATTTCTGGTATTAACATTATGTATGTCACAGTTCTTTCTAAATTTAGCGATGTTTTTATGAACATAAATAATGTTTTCATAAATGTATTGACTGTGCATGGTCAATATATTAATTTCTTTAAACTTATCTCTAAGCGAGTCTCTCTGGCCCATCTTGTAGACAGCACGAATAGCCCTCTTCTGCAGAACAAAGATGCTATTTACATCAGCAGCACTACCCCACAGTAAAATACCATATGACATAATACTATGGAAGTAACTAAAATAAACTAATCGAGCGGTATCTAAGTCTATTAATTGCCGAATCTTATTAACTGCAAAAACTGCTGAACTGAGTCTACCCGCCAATCCAGCAAGATGAGGACCCCATTGGAGCTTGGAGTCTAACGTTATACCAAGAAACACTGTATCATTAACTAGGTCTAGTTTGTCATTTTTAATAGTTACAGTAGTTTGACTATTTTTCACATTAGTAGTCATGAACTTTATACATTTCGTCTTTTTTTCATTCAGTAATAAATTATTAACACTAAACCAATCGACTACTTTTGATATAGCATTGTTTACATCGACATTAAACTGCTGTTGTCGTTTAACTTTGAACACAAGTGACGTATCATCAGCAAACAATACTATATCATGGTTGTCCTTTATAAGGTAAGGTAAGTCATTTATGTAGATGAGGAATAAAAATGGACCCAATATTGAGCCCTGTGGTACGCCCATTGAGACCAATGACCCAGGTGATCGTACTCCATTCACGTCTACCCTTTGTATTCTCCCGTATAAGTACGTTTTTATTAAGATCAGGAAACTCACCACAATCAACACAGTGATTAAATACGACCATTAAGTCAGATGCTATGACTTCAATTAAGGATTTGAGTTCATGGACCGACACTCCCCAAAGGTCACTGGTTTTCTTTATATTGATTGAGTTGAATGAAAGATTAAAAACCAATGAAAAATTTATAAAATTACTATGCCGTGTATGACCCATATTTATAAGCCATCATAATTATGAGTGGCAAATAATCTTTTTACGTGCTTGGTAGTATACAATGCCTTTTTAATTTAGAACCTCCTAATAAGTTTTCCTAAATATCGCACTAATTTCCCAAACACCCTGTACGCATCATACGTCGTGTGTGTGTGCGCGTAGCTCGTTACGTTAATAATATTAGACGGCCATTGTCAACGTGACAGCCGTCGGTGGCAAGGATTGGTTGACATATGGAGATGCTTAGGTATTTCTATTGCTGATTAGTACGGTAATTATCATTCATGTTCAATCTATTTTAATTTAACTACAAGGGTTGGGGAAGGAGATAAGCCTAAAAAGAGATAGACTGTGTGAAAAGTTACGAGAAAAAGGAGGTGAAAACTGTGACGTCTGATATTATATACATGGTGTGAAAAAAACCTCTTATTAGAAAAATACGCGGTATTTTATATTGGTATGGTGTTGAAAAGTTAAGTATGTTTCTAAAAAACCTCGAGCCATCACTCAATAAATAATGAGTGGGTACCCATCATTTAGGACACATAATACTGATAATTGTCGTTCAAATCACTCATTATTATCGTAACGGCACATTTCGGTACTTTTGACATATTTAGGTCACCGAGAATAATAATCGTTGTAATTGACGCTTTTTCACCTGTTTCGTCCGCACATAAATAATGTACAGGAATTTTATCGCTTCAATATTCAAAAATAAAGATATCGTCATAAATTTTCGATGATTACCGCAATGCCTGTTCTTCTCCAAACGTAAAACAACGTAAACTGGTATAAACTGTATCCTTTAAGTAGCTTATCAAAGAAGATAACAAGATTTATTTTCATGATTAAAAAATATGCAAATGGGGTTTTCTTATCATAACAACGTTTTATAAGGCCAAAATGTGGCATGTTATGTTAAAACTTACGAAAAAACATTGTCATGTACCAGCTTCGAACTTCACACGTTTCAGTGTTAATTATTTCTCATTCATCATTAAAAACATAAGAAAATCTTGGTCTGCCGCGCCTTGACTTGGCAGTTTAGAAACGAGAAGACGAAAATAATTTTATTTAGTCTATACCAGCTTGGTTTTTTTTTATGTTAAGGAGAAGGCACACGATCACTCAGGCCACCTGATGGTAAGTGAAAACTGAGATCCATAGACATTTGAATTCTCAAGATTATAATCCTAAGACCTCAAATGCGCTGCCAACCCTGAGGACTAAGATGGAATGCCTCTATGCTAGTAATTTCACCGGTTGTCTTATCCCCACACCGGAACACAACAATGCGAACACTGTTGCTTGGCGGATGGTTAATGGATAAGATGGTGGTAGCGATCCGGACGGACCCTGCACAGGGTCCTACCACCACTACTACTGGTTTACTCTAGTCTATTTTAAAACCGTCTAGATTTCTGATCCGTAGCCAAGCAGATTATTTCTATTGAACCAACGGCAACGGCCTAAATTTAGGACATTTGTCAAAGAGACTTTAAACTTTAATTGACTTACACAAGGTTATTTTTTGAACTAGTAAAATTTGACATGGGCCTCACGAGGCTAAGGCTATTAGTTTAAAACGTGCTAGTTTTTGGCAACATACGACTTAAACATTGGCACATTTTGCTCAAGAAGTAGATATATTCATTTGATAGTCGCTAAGCTTAATATTTGGGGATGAAAGTTCTTTTATGTTGAATAATCTTCACATATAAACCAATATAAACCTCGAGGGTTACCATGACTGTATTTAACGTCGAGTTAGTAAGAGCAATCATTATACCCATTTTTTTTTTATGTTAAGGAGATGGCACCCGAGCACTCAGGCCACCTGATGGTAAGTGGGATCTGAGACCCATAGACATTTGAATTCTCAAGACTATAATCCTAAGACCCCAAATGCGTTGCCAACTCTGAGGACTAAGATGGAATGCCTCTATGCTAGTAATTTCACCGGTTGTCTTATCCCTACACCGTAACACAACAATGCGAACTCGTTTATCGCTGCTCCCTTGGAGTTCTTGTAATTTTAAGTGAAATAATGAATTTATATTCCACATTTAGTAAACTATGTGATTATCCTTATTCTTGCGGAAATTTTGTTCTGTTTATAAAATTTGCATGGATTACATTATTACGCAATTTTTCAAGATTCTGTTCGTATTTAGGTTGATGCTTTTATATTTTTTGTTACAACAGTACGTTAACAGTAAGAACACACCTGACAGTAAGAACGTAAATATATTAACTTTTTATTATTTACCTTAAATTGGAAATATTTTTTAAAATTTCAATTCTTCGTTAAAGAGTTTTCAAATTCACGAAAATTAATTATACATCTTAATGTTACGTACACGCATAGCGCTACGAAAAAACACATCTTCGTTAATTGTAAAAGCGACTAACTCCGCAAAAAATCCTATTTAAGCTTAAGTTTCATTTTAACTTTAAATCTTGAGACATCCTGTATTATTCCAACTCATTTTTCAGAGTGAAATGTAAGCTCGGAACTTAAGGAACTAGCAGCTAAAAACGACGTTTACAAATTACGTATTCTACAAGAATCTCAATGGAAGCAGCTCCGACGAAACTTCGACGTAAAGGTCAAAAATTTGCACTTGTCTTAAGCTACTATAATTGTATTCGATCCAGAACTATTGCTAGGTCCCCAGGGCTTTGACGCTGTTAAATGCGTTAAGCGCCATAAAATCGATATCGAGTCTAATCTGAGAGCTGTGGCCCTAGCCAAGATGCTAACGCTCCTAACGTTTTTCTTTTCTATCGCTCAAAATGTATGGGATGACAGTCGACCACGTGGTTTATCGAAACGGACGAGAATGTCATCCCATACATTTTGAGCCATAGAAAAGAAAAACGTTAGGAGCGTTTGCATCTTGGCTAGGGCCCCTGAGCGCTAATCGCATCTATAAATGATTTAAACGCCCCAAACATACCAAAAGCGTCAAAAACCTATGCAAATTGCTTTTTAGCATACTGATTAAGTAAATGGACTTGCAAGCTCTGTCAAAAAAAAAAGCATTACAATTCTACCCTAACTACACTTATACGATAAGAGTTATGAACAGAGATAGAAATATTTGTAGCACGAATAAAATTGTTCTAGGGACTTCCGAACGATAATAATTTATCGATAAATTGTACTTTCTTATGACAGATAATTATGTATGACAATGAGATAACGTATAATGTAAACATGCAATTTCCTTACACCGTAACTCAAAACTTAAAAGTGGCATAAGCATAACGATAAAAATAAATGATTATCTAATTATAATATTTTTATGTTTGCGTCTTTTCCATGCATTTTTCGAAAACTGAGTAGGTAATTTAGTATGCTACACAATGTCATACAATTTAAAATTTACCTAAATATGCCTTTGTTGCAAAGCACTCTTGGTTTAAGTTTATTTTGTATGGAAATCGATTGAATTACATCCATGGTTAGTGATCAGCATTTTAGTTAATTTCTATTTAATCCGGTGAACGGTAACTATCTACTATGATGCTTTATAAAAAGTATTTGAAACAGTTATCGATGAATTTAATATTGGAAGGAAGTCCCTAGTCAATTGACGTTTTTTCCACAAAAACTTCTTACAGCCCTGATAACCA
Source organism: Acleris holmiana (assembly GCA_949316455.1). NCBI lineage: Eukaryota > Metazoa > Arthropoda > Insecta > Lepidoptera > Tortricidae > Acleris > Acleris holmiana. Next base: position 17,886,192 of record OX438768.1, on the reverse strand, counting down.
AGATGGAATGCTGATCTTTTCACTGGAAGTTCTTTACACTATAACATAAAAAATGAGGAAACTAATGATTGTTGACAGAGGCTGACCCTTCGTTAGGTCTTATCTGCCATAAAGTCTAGCTTCAAATGAAATCGTTGTAGCATTAGAATGAATCGTTGATTTTATTTTTACTTACACGAAAATACATATGAATTCAAGGAATTTAAGGGAAACCGTGTACAGCAACAGGTAAAAAATTACAAAAAACATTCTGATTACAGAGACTGGGAAAATTCTTTACCGTAATCTTTGCTTTAATTCTGGCACATCGCAAAAAAGGAACAGGAAAAATAACTGTACCATTTTATTCTTGACATGATGTTCCAAGTTTCAAAATAATAGTTCTATTTCTTACCGAAGTGCGCAAGAAAAGGGGTTATACAGGTTATTCAATTGATAATAATTTTACCGACATTATCATAAACTGTTAAACTAAAAAAATGCTCTTTGACGTCTTTTTTTTGGTAATACCATTTCTTCTGGCGTTAACCAGTACTACTAGTCACTGTTCCCAAAATTTTATGAAAACCTTTGTTATTCAAAGTTCCTAGAAATGGGTTATATTTAAAATAAAAGACATAGTTATTCTATACGTTTCAATTTACCTAGTACGCAATAAAGCGTACAGTATCTTTATTATTACGAATAATTGAAATCAATAAAATATCTTTTTTTTCTCTTTAATGAAATTTAACGCTCTCAATCCACGGCTAAAACTCCTTTCTGTTCTAAAATTATTTCCGCACAACAAAGCTTTACTAGCACAATTAGTTTCTTTAATTAATTATCAATACAGTTTTTTTTTAATCAAAGAGACACGTTCTTAACTTTGAGTCGAGTGGACGTGTTTTTTATGTTAAGTAGAAGGCACACGAGCACTCAGGCCACCTGATGGTAAGTGGAATCTGAGACCCATAGACATTTGAATTCTCAAGACTATAATCCTAAGACCCCAAATGCGTTGCCAACTCTGAGGACTAAGATGGAATGCCTCTATGCTAGTAATTTCACCGGTTGTCTTATCCCCACACCGGAACACAGCAACGAGAACACTGTTGTTAACATAACTTCTCATTAAAAAATACTAAAACCCATTAAACTCATTACGCCCGCAACACATTAATGGTTCACATGCATGCAGTCATTAATAACGTTCGTGCCAACTAATCCGCCAGCTTTTTGCGTACAAAATACGTCGCAAATATTCCAACCGTCCAGGTCGCCGCAGATTGTACAGTAGCATAAAAAAAAATAAGCATCCGTTCCAGTTTTAATCCGATTTCCAGCCTGTACCCTCTATAAATATGGTTAATTTTATTTTTAAGGCAGTTTAATAAAAATACATTACTTAGATAATGGATCCATTTGCGACGTCCATTTCTTTGCTTTTAAAGAAATTACACTCTTTACAGGCTTTAAAACTTTAACGCGAACCTCGTTCCACTTAACTGCAAACTATAAACTCACCTGCATTTCAAAAATCCATTGCACATTTCACATAACACTATATTTAAACTTTAAATACTCTTAAAAGTTTAACTTTTGAACTTAATCTAAACTTCGCTAACACTCACTAAGTTTAGGCATATGTTACTTAAGACGTATTAAAAATATGTACAGTATGTATTAGGTCATAATTGGTGCTTTGACAGGTGAAACTCGCGCGGGAATTCTGGTTAGAACTGGTATGAGCCGGTCGGAGCAGGTCGGAACTGGTCGGCGACCGGCCAATTACTGAGGAGAACACGCAAGCCCGCGTCTAAGGTGCCAGTGCGCATGCCTCGATACGATTGACACTCGACGAGCTTATATATAATACTATAGTGAAATTCATAACTTTTTCAGTTTTTCAATAACTTTTGTTAATTAATATGATGTTAAATGTTTGGATTCGTTCTAAAAAAAAGATGCTTGAATTGATTTGTTTTTAAAGTAAGTATATGTTTTAGTTTGATAATGTTGCATACCAAATAAATATTGCTATACCAAAACTAAATACTGTATGGTAAACACCAAGCAAAAATATTAAAGAAAAATTGCACAATTTAAAAAAGACACGGGTAAACAACTGGCGGCCTCAGGGCTGATTATTATGACTTGTCACAGCGTTCAGCAGTCAACACATGTAATTAAATGTTATATTGTGATCGTTACTTTAAGCACCTTATACATATATAATGAATTTTTAAGTAGCTGGGCATAATAAGAAAATACACAAAGTAGATTAGTTGCAATATTGTACAAACATTATTTTACTAAAACGATATTTTTTTTTACTTTGTGTTACCAGTTTGATACGCTCTGTTTTAAAATATAAAGAGGTTTAAATTAAGCATTTTTAATTATTTGGTAAATAAACTGTGTTAACATTTTGTGTGATTTGTGTGAATTTTATAAAGTAAAACACAACTTTTGGTAATATTTCGTTAATTGAAAGCCAACCGGAAAACGTAATAACTAGAAAAGTCATTATTTTTCCGGGACCCAATTAAAATAACGTGGACGGCCATTGCGGGTCTTTTAATTATCCTTCTCATCAGAAATCGTTGGCAGAAGGTTATTCAAACCTTTGGTTTGACTTGTACGGCTTTGGAAGGTAGAAAGTTGCCAGGGTTTTCAGGGATTCAAAATTGTTCTTATTAAAGCAAACAAAATGGGAGCGTATACATTTTTACACAGTTTTTTAAATACACAACATTTAATCATAAATTCTAAAGAATTAAATAAGTTTTCTGATTATTGTGTCTTTAACTTCAATTAAATGAATTTGTTATAGTCAAGTTATATTGTAATACTAATTAACATACCTACTTTATGTATTAGTAAGCTCTACATGGACACTGTAATGGACTGCAATTTTTTTATTACCACGATAAAAAGATTCAGTTTTCAAGATAAAAATATAAAAAACTTGCCAAGTGCGAGTCGGATTCTTGCACGAAGGACTCTGTACTATCTATACAACATTAGATACTATATTTATAACATATATAAAAAAACTGCAAGAAATCACGTTTGTTGTATGGGAGCCCCCCCCCCCCCTTTTTTTAATTGAATTATTTCTTTTAAAAGTTAATTTACAACGAAATGTTCATCAAAAACAGCCTTGTGTCAAGGCGTTGCATCACATGTGCCGTAACGTCATGCTGAGTGGGCCCCTATTGGCTTCGGAGTGCAATACCACAAATATGATTATGTTCTGTAAAGTTTCTTATGTTTAAGTTAACTAAGTAGGCTTTTGATTCCAATATTTTTTTTTTTGCTTTATTTTTTTTTTTTTTTAAGGCCAAGTGTGCATAGCTAAAACTACTAAAACTAAAAATCTGTAAAAAAAAACTGAAATAAAACAGCATATAACGAATTTAAAAGGAAAACTATTACGACTAAGTAAACGTCATTGGTTCTTGAGATACGGGCGATTGAAATGACTGTAAATAGAAAAATTTGTTATTACTTGTTGTTTTTTTTTTTGGACGTAGTACTTAACGGATTCGGAACCCTACACTGAGCATGGTCTGAAATGCTCTTGCCCTTTATTTTTAAAATCACCTTACCCCTTTTTAAAACTAAACGACGAGCTAGTTGCACTTAAATTTGGTACGGAACACTAGGTAAATGCGTGTTCAACACGCACTCACCCAATTTTTACGTCCATTGCGCCTTCATGAAATAAACTAAATCAAAACCCAAGCAACCTCAACGACGTAGGTCATGTCCGCAATACAAAGGAAGTTAATAAGTGTCGCATCCATACAAAGACGAATAAAACAACGCCATTGGTCCATTGACGCCGAAATTAATCCACTGGCGCGGGGCATCTTTTAAATCGCTAAAAGCTTTAACACCATCCCTTTTTATCAGAACGATTGTACAAAACCACTCAACCCTTTTAAACCCCAATCCGAAGTGCGTCCGGTCGTTAGCAGACATTAATGGAATCCACCCGGTTACTCTGCCGTGAAAATAACAAGGAGCAAGGATTTCGGAGACTCAATCTGTTGTTTCAAACAAAAACATTGTTCGCGTCGCTGGAAATGTATTAGAAACTTGTTGAGGCATGTTTGCGTACATTAATTACACCTCGCACATTACCGCGGACTGAAGGCGCGCGTGCGAGCGGGTGCGCAGTTAGTCGCCATGTGAGAGGCTTTTTCTGCTGCGTTAAGAGAAGGACACACGATGTTACTCAAAGGGGAACTACTCTTTGAGTTTCTGTTGAGTTTTATGCTTAAAATTTCGTGTGAAAAGAAGGCTTAAATGACTAAAGCTTTAGGTATGAACCGTTTACGTGTTTAAATAGAATTTGAACTGTTGAATTTGATGCTTGCTGCATGTCTTTTAGGAAAGAAACATTGCGAGGAATCCGCTGCAAACACAAGTGGAGGCATACAAAATGAAAGCTCTTTTTTCTACCGATTTAAAACGTCCTATCGAGAGACACAGAATTAAAAGTGACGAGTTATTAGCATTGTGTCATCCCTATTTGTTTCAAATACGCTCACCGTTGCTAACAGCACCAAAATGACGATAATCAAATTGCTATAACGCCGTCAATAGCCGGTCCATAAAGGTCCCTATTACCATAAGGACGCCTGAGCTTTTATTTGACATTGCATTAACAATTTTCGATCTTTGTGTCACTTTTGTTGCCAACACAATAATAAAATAATAAAGTATGCATACATTACTTTTATAATCGTAATACTTATAATGTTTTCTCTAAAGTTAACCATAATTAAATAAAACAAAATAACTACGTATATAAATGTTACGTTTTGTACGTAATTATAAAAGTCATGCATTGTCGGTTAGTTGTAAGAAGTCTTATATAAAACCAAACGATTATCAACTACTTTGAAACACCCATTGACCTGTTGCATCAAAATGTTCTTGGGGTTAATACACGTTGGGTCCATTTTTATTCCTCATCTACATAAATGACTTACCTTACCTTATAAAGGACAACCATGATATAGTATTGTTTGCTGATGATACGTCACTTGTGTTCAAAGTTAAACGACAACAGCAGTTTAATGTCGATGTAAACAATGCTATATCAAAAGTAGTCGATTGGTTTAGTGTTAATAATTTATTACTGAATGAAAAAAAGACGAAATGTATAAAGTTCATGACTACTAATGTGAAAAATAGTCAAACTACTGTAACTATTAAAAATGACAAACTAGACCTAGTTAATGACTGTATCATTAACTAGGTCTAGTTTGTCATTGTTTCTTGGTATAACGTTAGACTCCAAGCTCAAATGGGGTCCTCATCTTGCTGGATTGGCGGGTAGACTCAGTTCAGCAGTTTTTGCAGTTAATAAGATTCGGCAATTAATAGACTTAGATACCGCTCGATTAGTTTATTTTAGTTACTTCCAAAGTATTATGCCATATGGTATTTTACTGTGGGGTAGTGCTGCTGATGTAAATAGCATCTTTGTTCTACAGAAGAGGGCTATTCGTGCTGTCTACAAGATGGGCCAGAGAGACTCGCTTAGAGATAAGTTTAAAGAAATTAATATATTGACCTTGCACAGTCAATACATTTATGAAAACATTATTAATGTTCATAAAAACATCGCTAAATTTAGAAAGAACTGTGACATACATAATGTTAATACCAGAAATAAATATAAGCTCGCAGTGCCCTTCACGCGGCTCCATAAAATAAAAAACTCTTTTATGGGTAATTGTATTAGGTTCTATAATAAGCTCCCAAGTAATGTTACTGAACTATCAGTAAATAAATTTAAGAGTTACGTTAAGCCTAAACTAATTTCTAAAGCATAGTATAGTATTAAAGACTATATTAATGATAACAATGCTTGGAACTGAATTGCTTGTAATAAAATGTTTAGTCCTTACGACAAAAGGTTGCGAACGTCGAAAAAAAAAAGACATCCGACAGAGTTTCTTACAGGTTCTTCTCTGATCGGTCGCGATTTGAACCTGCAGTCAATTTAGGCTAAGTCGCTACTATGACGTTTCAAAAGAGTTTATTATTTGTAAACCTACTTGAATAAAGATTATTCTGATTCTGATTCTGATTCTGTTACCACCATTTCGTATAATTATCATCAAACCCAGGTTCCTCTTTCCAAACCTTCCTTCGACAGTTACAAAGTGACAATTTAGTGTAAATTGCATGGTTCGCAGTAATTAAAAGAGTGGTTGGCTCGGCAATATAAATCAAAATAATAGTTCTCTGCCTTTTTGCCTACAAATCTTTGACAAATGCATCGTTTCGCAACCTATTCATTTGCCAACCCGCTTTTTTTTCTGTAACTACAAATATTTCAGGATTTTTATAAATCTAACCTAACCTAACTTATAGGGTTCTACACGATGGTCGTGAAATAAATCCAGAATTATTTACAGTTTCGGACAAAAACGCGGGTTGTCAAATGATATGTTTGTGAAATGAATCATTTGTGAAACATAGGTTATGAAATAATAGGATCCCCAAAATAATCTATCACCTGTTACTATAGGATCGTGAAGGAGCTTAATTTTGTCGTGGATTACTCGCACTATCATATCGCACTCTCTGTCGCACTACAGCGAGACTTACACTTTTGGCGTAACAGCGGCGCCATCTAACGTTGTTAGCTACACTTCCGTTTCGATCCTTCCGTGAGCAATGCCTGTGCGCAATAAATCTTTATACATCGCTGTAATTTTGTGAAATGCGGGTATTCTTAACTGTAAATGTGTGTTTATCTCTTCGAAAACAAAGTACTTTTATACGCTAATTATCCGGCGGAGTGTGACAACCCTTGAAGGGCCGTGAGGCTGACCTGTGCCCTGAAGATCCCAGAAAATTCAAGTAAGTTCGGTTGATTGCATTATATTCCCTTCAAAAGAGCTTGTTCGTCCGTCCGCTACCTAGCTCAGAAACCTACCTAGCGCAAATAAAGAGGTAAAAAAAATCTTGTAAGTTTTTTTTCTCTACCCGTAACGTGGGTATGTTTTTTTTCTCATCCATTTCGTCTATTATACAACGTGTTACAAAATAATCCGTAAAAAAGAAATTACAAAAGTAGTATCAACCCTTATTAAATAACGTCAGTTCAGTATCTTAGGTATACAGTATACTAGGGTTGACACTACTTTCGTAATTTCTTTTTTACTTACGGATTATTTTGTAACAAACACGTTGTAGTGTGGGGTGGCGTTGGACAGGTCTTTCAAAAATATTGCGGGTTTGAGTTAGATTTACGTGTTAGCCAAAACTACAAATACTAAACGTCTGAAAAAACTTGAATGATAACGCATTTAACGAATTTAAAAGGAACACTATCACGACTAAGTAGACATCATTGGTTCTTGAGATATAGGCGATTAAAGTGTTTATACGTACTAAAATAATCTAAGACAAATTACATTGAATAAATAAATTGTTATTACGTGTCGTTTTTTATGTTTGTAATATTTAACGGTTTTGGAACCCCATACTGAGCATGGTTTGACATGTTCTTGCCCGGTTCTTTGCAGATTAGACACGGGGTTCTTCCCGGAACATCGTCTGTATTTAGAACGTTATCAATATTTTCACATTTTATTTAGTTTAACATTTCTGGAACCAACATTTACCAAGATGAAAAGTAGTCGGTGATTATCCAAAGGATCAGCTACCTCTATTCCAAATTTCATCCTAATCAGTCTATCCGTTGCAGCGTAAAAGAGAATCAAACTTGTTGATTGTTTAATTAAAGGATAATATGTATTTACTTTTTAACTGATAAGGAATCCTATAATCTTAAGACTGCAATCCTAAGACCTCAAATGCGTTGCCAACCCTGAAGACTAAGACGGAATGCCTCTATGTTAGTAATTTCACCGGCTGTCTTATCCCCACACCGGAACACAACATTGCGGCCACTGTTGCTTAGCGGTAGGTTAATGGATAAGATGGTGGTAGCGATCCGGACGGACCCTGCACAGGTTCCTACCGCCACTTAACTTTTACGAGTACCTGAGTTTGAATATCGTGTATGAAGTAAACATTTACTTCTAATCATAAAAAATGCAACGTATGTTTCTTTGTCAGCATACCGAAACAAAGTTACTTTGCATGTTGCTTCACATTTCACGCTGGAACAAATTTTGCTACAGGCTACGCTAAAATTTCGTACATATTTGGAATGCAGGTCCAAGCAAGGAAGGAACATTTCTACGTAACTTATTTCAAGGTAAAATGAAAAATGACGATGGAACTTTGAACTGGAACACAGACTTATATAAAAGAACGGAAATTCTCTCATTCTAGCTTTTAACATTACAATTTTATTTTATACTAGCAAACTACTTGATCCGCGTAGAAGTCGTTTATCGCTTTTCCCTTGGAAACTGTAAACAAATTCGGAATAATAAGTAATTTTTAAGCTATTCTACACTAAAATCTATCTCTGTGGCAAACTTAATGCAGATCCGTTCATTCGTTTTGGCGTGATTTAGTAACAAACATGCAATCTTTCGCATTTATAATATTGAGTTAGAAGTAAAATGATTATTAATGTTTGATGACCTTTAAGTATACATACCTACTCATAATCTTGCATGCAGTGTAATAATACTGTATGTCTGCTTGTGTTCGGTATAAAATATTATACCTAAACTTTATAATACTTTTTTTTTTTTTTTTTGTTAAGGAGAAGGCACACGAGCTCTCAGGCCACCTGATGGTAAGTAGAATCTGAGACCCATATACATTTCAATTCTCAAGACTATAATCCTAAGACCTCAAATGCGATGCCAACCCTGAGGACTAAGATGGAATGCCTCTATGCTAGTAATTTCACCGGTTGTCTTATCCCCACACTGGAACACAACAATGCGAACACTGTTGCTTGGCGGGTGGTTAATGGATAAGATGGTGGTAGCGATCCGGCCGGACCCTGTACAGGGTCCTACCACAACAAACACACACACACACACACAACAAACAAAATCTAAATCTAAAACTGAATCTTTCCGTAACTGCATTCGCGCAGAAATCCTTTATCGCTATTTCCCTCTAGGATCAATTAAATTATCCAAGTTAAAAAATACCTCCTGTCAATCACGTCCATCAGTTGACGCAATAAACCACACACACTTCCAGATTTGATTTACTATTAACTTTTAACCCCGACAAAAATAAACTGTACCAGCATGCATACATAACGTCACGCCTTCCCAGAGTGGGCTAGGCAGAGCTACAAAAATACCAACAACTCTAAAAAATCTTGTTTATAATTCTGTGACCACATTTTGCACAATCAGACTAAGATGTTTACCAGTGTATCACTACATAGTATAAAACAAAGTCGCTTTTCTGTCCCTATATCCCTATGTATGCTTAAATCTTTAAAACTACGCAACGGATTTTGATGCGGTTTTTTTAATAGAATGTATGATTGAAGAGGAAGGTTTATATGTATAATACTTTAATCCGGAGCAAAGCGAGGACGGGTTGCTAGTTAGTGATAAGTTGCAAGCCCATCATCAACAGTACTACAAGCCCTTATTCCCTTTGACTTTTACTGTACCAGCGATATAAGAATTTAAGCAAACAACTACAAACTGGTTCGCCTTCATCTCGTTGTAGTTCGCTCATTAGGAGAGTACTTAAGCACTTAGCGTGCATTCGTCATGTCTCGGAAACTAAGCATTAGCACGGGTCCCAGCTAATGCTATTAAATTAACGTCGCTTGTACTTTCACAAGGATTTACATGAGAGGTGTCTTATGATGTTTAAAATACACTAGAAACCAGGAGAATGATAGTCAAGAAACTTATTAATTTAATTTATGTTGTACGTTGATGATTTGCTACTGACAACATTAATCTTTCTTAGTAAATAATGCTTAAGGTTAAGGTAAGGAGTTCAAATTAAATTAACTATTAAATTGTTTTTTAAATAATATAAAAATCTCGGAAATTATGCTGGACCGATAGTTAAAATATGTCGATATACTGATTCCCAACATGTAGGACCACATTATATACTTCAAATAGGTTCTAGGATCGATAGTTAAAATCTGTCGGTATACGGTAATATCTCTTTCATTAGTGCGTGTACCTGAATTAAAGGTTATAATATATTATGATCATTTGTATTTTATTTTACAAAAAAAAATACTATGAAATTAGGTTAACGCACTTATTCAACCAAACATAAAAAATCGAAAAAGATATTTACAAAAAACCTGCATTAATTTACTATATAAAAACGTTGCTTTACTTACTTCATTCATCAAGCCAAAACTAAAGTATGGTACCAAGCATTGATCGTGTCTTTCGAGAAACTTAGCGAAGCATTAAAACCTCATTCAAATTGAAACTTAATAATTGTGTATCATTATTTTGCGAGTTTAGTAGCCAGATTACGGCACTGCCAAGTTATAAATGTTTAGACGATAACATTTTTATGAGTGAGATACTTTTTATTAAAATTAACGTTTGTTAAGAACCTTATGTAGACTTGTTTTAAGGGTGATAATCTTGATATTCCTTAGTTATTACACAAAGTACAATTAAGCAATTAAAGTGAATTTATTCCCGTGTGGTTGCCGGGTTAGAATAGTGCCCCTAGTACTATTAGGCGATGGGCTTGCAACCTGTCACTAATACACTAGTAAATATCTTAGCCTGATTGTGCAAAATGTGGTTACAGAATTGTCAACAAGTCTTTTTAGATTTGTTGGTGTTACTGCGGCTCTGCCTACCCCACTCTGGGAATGAAGGCGTGATTTTATGTATGTAGGTATGTATGTATTTCACACTAATTGACATGAACCATTACAACGTATGATACAATCTATTTTGGAGAAAGAGAACTAAGGGATCACTTTTTATCATAAGACAACAGTTTAAACTTACGTTAATTTTTTTCAGTGTTTATCTATCAGACATGCACTATGGCTACGAGTTTGTGTAAGTTCGTAGCGCTACGAAACGCTACGACCGCTACGACGTTCTGCATAGTGCACTCAGTTGATTCCACTGCGTTCTTGCCCCTACCGCAATAATATTATTGACAACTTGGCCGCCATTACTGCAAAAATCATGAGAGCTATGTTTAAAATTCTAATATGTTAACAATAGAAGGGAATACCATGTAGAATAGGGGCCACTATATTTCCGATCGGTTTCATAGTTAGTGTTGACATAATGTCACTTTGTTGTGAACTATAAGTACATACATCACGCCTTCATTCCCAGAGTGGGGTAGGCAGAGCTACAAAAATACCAACAACTCTAAAAAGACATGTTAATAATTCTGTAACCACATTTTTCACAAGTATGCTAAAATGTTTACTAGTGTATTAGTGACAGGTTGCAAGCCCATGGCCTAACAGTACTGCAAGCCTTTAGTCGCTTTTAGGAACTATTCTAACCCGGAAACCACACTGTAAACCGTAAGTAAAACTAATAAAAAAAAATATGTTAATTTCACAGTAAAAATAACATCATAGTATCGTACAAAGCAACATGGCATCGAAGGTCATTAGGCAACTAAATTTAATGCTACATTTATTTTCATTTTTTCATAATAATAAAGATTAAACCTAAACCGTAACGCTATCTAAATGAATCAAACTGTAAAATTTCTAAAATTTGAGACTGCATTTTTTGTTTAAAAGAAAACAACCAAATAAAACTTCGTTTCTTTCATTCAATCAAACTCCAAATCCTCGTCAACATCTAAAAATCTAAATCTGCTAGAACTACAGGCGTGCAATTTTATTTTCGCCTCTCGATTGTTTTTCGCGGGCCAGGAATGTCTTTTTTTGGTGATTTGTCTTCGGACTGAGCCCCGTTCATCCGTTGGGCTTACACGGCTCAATTTCGAATGTAAGGCGATATTTTGTTTAGGTTTTGTGAACTGCATCAGATTAAAAAATCATATTATGAAACTGTCACGTATTGGAAGGTCTAAAAATACTAGTGCTGAATTTAGACCACGCTACGTAGTTGAGTTTTTCAGTAATGTTTCATTCATTTGAATATAATAATAGAAACCCAAACACAAAAGATATGAATCTGCATACACACTAGAGCCAAAAACCGGTAGTCAAATAAGTTTCTTAGCGAATTAGAATTGAAATAAGTATTTTTTTGGCCATGTATTTAATACATGATTTCTTACCACAAAATCTACACCGCATAACGTCTTTTTAATCCGAACTAAAATTTGTTCCAACAATATGAACCCTTTCACGGGAGTATGACACCGGGAAAACAGTAAGAATGTCGGGTCACGAAATTCAATTTTCACGTACACAGTGAGCTTAACCCAGCAAAGCCTAAAATAACACATCTTGTTGCTTTTACACATACTACGGTAAGATACCTGAGCGTTATTGTAATTAAAACTAAGCAAACGGTTTTCTGAAAAAAGTTACAGCGAATAGCATTTAACGAGCAATTACGAATCACAAGTGATCTCTTAGTAACTTTTATAATAATAATAATGTTATTTATAGTTTTATTGACGAAGCATGTTCCTGATTAACTATTGTAAATTCATGACGAAGCATGTTGCTAATGAATCTTGGTATATATTTGACGAAGCTTGTCGTGAATGAGTTTTTTGTATTTAGCATTACATACACACAAAAACATTACATAGGCAGAGCTACAGAAATACCAACAATGCTACAAAGACTTGTTTATAACTCTGTAACCACATTTTGCACAATCAGATTACAATGTTTACCAGTGTTTTAGTGACAGGTTGCAAGCCCATCACCTAACACCTGGCACCACCACGACATCCACTGGAAGACATGGAGTGGCACTATTCTAACCCGACAACCACACGTGACTGGGCATTAATAATTATATAAAAGTATTTAAATAAATCAACTTTTCCCATAATAATGTTGACGACACGCTTAAGCCATTTGGTAGTAACCCTACATAACGTTGACAATCGGAAACACGTCAAATACGATATCGTTTTTACCGTGTAGAATTCCAGCCCTAAACTGACGTTATTTAATAAGGGTTGACACTACTTTTGTAATTTATTTTTTACGGATTATTATGTAACACGTAGTATTATATTTTATACATAATGTTGAAGCCTAGAGCTTACCTTGGAACTAGGCATTTTTGTGTAAGATTGTCCACTGATAATAAACATACTTATTATTTCTTAAAAACTTACTTAAATGGAGAAGCATATTACTCTACCGACAGACAAACAGGTAAACATTATAAAATACTCGGATGCGTCGATACGTAAATACACGTATGCGCAGGACAGGTACACAGACACACAAACACACATATAGTGTAGATCGTCGGGAATAAAAAAACATTAAAATTAGCTAATGATTTAAAAAGAAAATACGACGTCCTTCAAAAGCGCAGTCGGCGTACGCGCATATGTGCATCAAGGGAAGTAAGAAGGGTATAACTAACGAGAGTATTAGAAAAAAAAAACATTGTTTATTTCAATAATTTCCGAATTTTACATGCTTACTTGGACTCTTAATCTTAAAAAGGAAGATTTTTAAGCGAGTCTAGTCATAATTAAATTTAATATTGAATTGTGGGTGTGTTTTTGTACAATGGTTTTATCTCTATAACATGCTTGTATAATTATAATTACTTATAATTATTATTAGAAGCCCGTCGCTGTAGTCTCCTTACTGTCCATGATACACACAATGTTTGTCATCACATTTGCAAGGAAATAAAAAAACACTATTAAAGAAAACAACAATAAAAAAAAAGCGGCCAAGTGCGAGTCGGACTCGCCCATGAAGGGTTCCGTAGCAGCAAGTAACATAATATAAAAGTTCGTTGTAGCTTTGATCAATGTTTTTATGACGTATTAAAAAAAAACTACTTACTAGATCTCGTTCAAACCAATTTTCGGTGGAAGTTTGCATGGTAATGTACATCATATATTATTTTTACATTTATCATTCCCTTATTTTAGAAGTTACGGGGGGGGGGACACACATTTTTCCACTTTGGAAGCGTCTCTCGCGCAAACTATTCAGTTTAGAAAAAAATTATAATAGAAACCTCAATATCATTTTTGAATACCTATCCATAGATACCCCACACGTATGAGTTTGATGAAAAAAAAATTTTTGAGTTTCAGTTCTAAGTATGGGGAACCCCAAAAATTTATTGTTTTTTTTCTATTTTTGTATGAAAATCTTAATGCGGTTCACCGAATACATCTACTTACCAAGTTTCCACAGTATAGCTCTTATAGTTACGGAATAAAGTGGCTGTGACATACGGACGGACAGACGGACAGACATGACGAATCTATAAGGGTTCCGTTTTTTGCCATTTGGCTACGGAACCCTAAAAATGAATGGCATTCGAATCGCTAAAAGGGATTGTCAACATGACAACTAAACTTTTTTAATGTAGTCTTCCACAGATAACGCTAAGAACTGCCATTTGTTTTCAAACTTGACAGGCCATACTACCAGATTGTACCGATTTTCAATATACAATTTATTAAAAATAATTGCAAATGTCTTTGAAATAATAGTAAAATATAAATATATAATGCTTGTAAAATTACCGAATAAGCTTTATGTACTGTAAAATTGGTTTGTAGCCAAGTTTTGAATATAGGAAATAAACCTAGGCTGATTTTACACCTCCTTATTTCGAAATGATGTACTAGTGGGTTCTATATTTTAAAACTGAACACATTATTCCCTTGGGAGGTAAATAAGCTATAACTGCCCTATTTGCCTCCGTGTTATGAAAGCCTTTCCGAGCATGTGTGATGAAAAATAAGTTATTTCTTGCCTTTTTGTATGTGGTATTTTGTTTTTGTAATATTTTTTTTTATTTTTTATTTTTTAGTGAACATAATAATAATATACTGTTATGTAGTCCCACATCTTAATTGTTAAGAAACAAGCAACGCCGCGGGAAAACTGATCTCTGCCGTTAATATTTCAGCATTTTTATAAAACTTACCTAACCTGGGTTCTGCACTATACTCCTGAAATAAATCCCGAAATATTTACAGTTTCAAGAAAAAATAAGCGGTGGCGCAAAAGATATTTTTGAGAAATTAATTAGTTTGGGAAACGTTGTTGTGCGAAAGGGTAGGACAGCCGGGAAAACACAAAAAACCTTTATCATTTGAGTATTTCTCTTGATTTCTCACACACACACACAAGTGTAATTAAGAAATCTTTGAAATAATAAAAATAATTTTGAAATAAGGTCCAGAATTGACAAAGAAGAAGGTGAACATACATTTTAAAACAAACAGTGTAACATAGAACCTCCTCCATTTTTGAAATTGGTTAAAACAATAATAAAAAACAAAAAAAGGAAGTTTTAAGTAGTAATTATCAAAGCAATTTTACAAATGATAATCTTTATTGACTACGTATCAAGCGATACTTTTTTCTTTTTACTTTTCGAAAAAACCTCCATCGATGATTTGTTCACGTGAGAAGAAGCCGTCCCAACATTGGAAAAAAAGTGCTGAGCTGATGGATAGACCAAATCATAATGGGTCAGCGAGAAAGAAAGATCTGAAGATAAGCGAGCTGAACGATGTCCAAGATAGAGAGAAATGGTGTAGAGCAATTAAAAAGCATAGCCCTCCAGACAGAATAATTGTTAGGAAGGAGATGATGAATGATGATGCCAAATGTGATCAGATAATATAATACATTACAGTCATTATTTTGTTCTGACAGTTCTTTTATCAAACGAAATTCAGTAGTAAAATTATAAACTAAAACAGCGCTTTCGACAAAATTCCTAGAATTGAGACTTAATCTAGATTCATCTTTTTCCTACAGGGAGCTTTAAAGCACAAACTTTGACAACTTGTCCTTTCAGTTCACATGTCAAAGGACGGTATTCCATGAACATGTTTATCTTTTTAGGGTTCCGTAGTCAAACTAGGAACCCTTATAGTTTCGCCATGATCGTCCGTCCGCAGCCTAGTGCAGAGACTCTTAGTACTAGAAAGCTGTAATTTGGCATTAACATGCATATTAGTCAAGCCAACAAAATGGTAAAATATTATATAAAAAAAAAATTGTTAGGGTACCTCCCCTACACTTAACGTGGGGATGTTTTTTTTTCTCGTCTACTCTATAGTATGGCATGTCGTTGGATAGGTCTTTAAAAAATATTGTGGGTTTCTGAGAACAGTTTTTCGATGAAGTCATTCGTTTATGAAATAATAAGCTTTAAAGTGCTAATTTTTGTTAGGCTCAAGTGCCTCTCGGTTCTTGAGATACAGGCGATTAAAGTGTTTATACCTACTAAAATCATCTAAGACGGCACCAATTGACTACAAATAGAAAATTAGTTATTACTTGTTGATTTTTATGTTTGTAGTACTTAACGGCTTCGGAACTCTACACTGAGAATGGTCCGACATGTTTTTTTTATTTACATTATAAAATACATTTGGAGTCTACATTTTATCTTGAAAAGGAAAGAGACATCGACCTTTGCAGTAAAAAAGTTAGTGCTGGTCCCACCGGTGGGTGGACTGGCAAGGCATGAACTTTCATATTACGAATTTTTCCATCATTTTGATTTATAGACCAGTGAGATTAAATTCGAAGAGTGTCTCTTAGAGAAGAAATGCACTTTGTTCATATTGACATTAAGGCTTTCTTTAAGCCCTGACAGATTTTATAAGTATCGCGTGTGTATGCGTGTCTGTGTATCTGCCTGATAGTGATTAACCGTTTTGAAAGTGGTAAAATAAAATCTTTAGTACAGTCACCTGAAATAATATATTATCCAACATTGGGTTCAAAAACATCTGACAAGTCTTTATTACTGGATGCATAAGAGCGTGTCAGATATTTTTAAGCGCAACTTTGTATAGTATTATTGCTGGTGGAATATACCTCCGCTACACGTATAGTGAGGTTGGTTTTTTTCTTTATTATCCTATGTCGTTGGATAGGTGTTTCAAAAATATTTCGGATTTATAGGGAAAAAAAGACTAAAAGATCCTCTGGTAAAATATTAATCTTTCAAGTGATCATAAAACCCTACACGAAACGTAGTCTAACATGCTCTTGCCCGGATTTTTTATCAAAAGAAAATCCGTTTTATCGAATTGGTCCTCAGCTAGGTTTCATGCAAATGGTTTGGCCGTTTAAGATATATGAAAAAGAAGGGATAAACATTTTATCGGGGGTTTTTATCTTATACATAATCACAAGACTGCCATCCTCACATTGCTAATGCGTGGCCATCCTGAGGACTGAAATGAAATACCTCTATGCTAGGAATTTCACCAGTTGTCTGATCCCCACACTGGACCATGACAATGCTGACAGTTCCTTTAAACATTTCGCATCATCTACCATTAGGAAAGATCGTTTTGTGTTTTTTCTTGTCCTTTTGTCAGATCTAATGAAAAAAAAAACATTTAGCTTTCTGACTTTTACCTGTTTTACAATAACTCACAACCTCGCACTATCTTAAGTCTTGCATCTACACAACATCATAGGCTAAATTTGTTGGATATAATAGCACTGAAATATTCCATCAACAGACAAACATACAAAGCCTTTAAACACAATACAACCCTCTGTCGTCGAGGATAAAAAAGGAAAAAATTAGGATCACGTTCTAAATTCCGTTGACACATTTCCTCCATTTTGAAAACAGAAACGCGTCAACTTTCAACGCACCAGTCCAATAGGGATGAAAGGATAATCGCGTAAATCTGAGCCGAAGCCGCTTAGCCGCGTTGTACGACTTCTATGATTACGGTGGCGCGCGTGTACCGCGGAATATGCCAGTGACAAATCCAGAAACACCACTGGTAAAGTAAGTTAACTGCAAAACGGACCAGTGCGAGTTGAACTTGCTTATTGACCTCCTAAGCCAATAACAGTATCTCAGATTCAATTGCCGAAGAAGTTTGCCTTCTTGATGACATGAAGAAAAGTTTGTTTTTGAATATAAGCAGTTGGCACAAGGTCAAGCCGTGTCTATACATATACATAAAACCGGGCAAGAGCATGTCGGACCATGCTCAGTGTAAAGCGAAGCCGTTATGTACTAAAGTACTAAAAACATAAAAACAAGTAATAACTAATTTGAATTTGATAAATGATATCTACTTAGTCGTCATAGTTTTTCTTTTTTGTTATTTGCTCTTTCATTTAAGTCATTTTTCTGTTTTTTTTGTATTTGTAGTTTTGGATGTAAGTGGAAAGGTAAAAATGCTTAAGTGCCACACATAATAATGGCCATTTAGCTTAAGCGCCATATACCTAACATGGCGCTTAAGCTTAACCTCCATACTTGATAGTGGCGCTTAAGCAATTTTGCCTTTCCACTGTCGAAATGTAGGGGAAGAACGCAAAAAAAAAAAAAAGTCCACTGGCAAAGTAAGAAACTTGCAGTAGGGAAGCCGCTGGCGGGCCGCTAGTTAAATTATAACTTAACATATTTTTGCCGCCAGTAATATGATAAAGAAGATCTATATGATACAGCAAAAGTAGTAAACCACTTATAAAATGTTATATCATAAGCATATTCGGTCAACCTGCCCAGTTTATCATCTTCAAAGAAAACACTCGCAGTGTTTTGATAGGACCATCCTCACATTATAGGCGACTTGTGATGAAGGACTTATCACAATGTTGTCTTTTCCGCCTGCGGAAACCTATAATACATTCATAATATTATAACTGGAAATGTAATATGGTGTAAAATCAAACCCAGTGTACTGTGAAACTCAAAATTAGTCATACATTTTAGTACTTTGTCGCAACTGGGCATTTTCCAAAAAAAGTGTACATCGTTGTGGACCAAGTTACGAAAATTTAACTTTTTCCATTTTAATTTTCGTAACGAAATGGATAAAGTAAAATTTTCTTAATTTTGTCTTTAACGATGTACACTTTTTGTGGAAAACGCCCAATTACTAGCATATAGGCATTCCATCTTAGTCCTCAGGGTTGGCAGCGCATTTGAGGTGTTAGGATTATGGTCTTGAGAATTCAAATGTTTTATGGGTCTCAGATTGCACTTGCCATCAGGTGGCCTGAGTGCTCGTGTGCCTTCTCCTTAACATAAAAAAAAACTACTGACATACTGAAAACAACTCTCTAATTCTAATTCTAATTTTAACTAATGGTTTTAGCCAATGTCAGCACGGCCTTAATCGCGAAGGAGAAGTTTTGTTAATTGGTCATCATGCTCAGTTAGAGACTTCACCTTTGTAACGAGATGCTTCAAGTGCTAGTAAAGCCATGCCGCCAAGACGTGATGAGAGGAAGCCACCAGCTGCGGAGACTGCGGAGAGAGAGGGCATTTTTTTTTTAAGTTCAGGAGAAGGCACACGAGCACTCAGGCCACCTGATGTTAAGTGGGATCTGAGACCCATACAAATTTGCATTCTCAAGACTTCAAATGCGTGGACAACCCTGAGACACTTCTGCTTTCGGGTGTTCATTTAATTCTACCTGAGTATGACACTTTAAGTTTTTTTTTATGATAAGGAGAAAGCACACGAGCACTCAGGCCACCTGATGGCAAGTGGAATCTGAGACCCATAAACATATGAATTCTCAAGACTATTATCATAAGATTGCGATCATAAGATCCCAAATATGTAGCCAACCCTGAGGACTAAAATGGAAGTTCTCTATGCTAGTAATTTTATTTCTTATCTCCACACCGCAACACAATAATGCGAACACTGTTGCTTGGCGGTTGGTTAATGCGGTTGGTATGTTACTTTATGTGGAAATGGGCGGGACGGTTAAGCGGAATGATGACACATGGACAAAGTTAGTTACCGAATGGTGGCCGAGGAATTCAAAACGATCCGTGGGTAGACCACCTGCTCGATGGGTGGGTGACATCCGTAAATGGATGCGATTAGCGGAAAACTGAGGAGAGTAGTGTAATAAATCAATCAATCATATCACAATCTTTATTTGCATAAACATAGGTTATAAATTGATGTTTAATAAAAAAGTTGAGCACCATGTTTAGCCATAAGGCATACAAATAGGTAGCGTATTGGAATGCAGCTAGCGGCTATTATAAGAATAAAAAATGTCAAGCGGTCATTAAATAAAAACGAAAACAAAAAGTTATAGTTTTTTTAAATCACAGTTAAAACAGTCATTCAAACATAAGCCTTATTTACTAAAATGTGAAATCTATTTCCGATATTGATTTGGGTGACTTATTAAAAATATTTAGCGTAAAAAGGCCTTTACTAAACAATGTTTGGATGAATGGAATATGTTACTTTGTGTATGAGACCCATCCATTAATGATTCTCAGTAATAATATGGACCAGCTTTTTTTTTAACATGACATGTGCTGTATAATGAAGATTCAAAATATAAATCAAGTGTTATTTCCTAACTTTGTGTGAGTATTTAATACTAATCCTCATCTATACTAATAATATAAATTCCTCAATCTATTTTATTAAATTTAGTACTAGTTTACTTTTTATAGGATAGCCCTGAAATAGTGATAAACTGCACAAAGTTACAGGTGAAAACGAGTATCTTAATATGTTTTTATTCAAGGGAAGTTGCTTTCAACAACTTTGATCACGCTAAATAACGCCTATTTAAATTCCCAAATACTTTTAATGTAAAACTATCCGTAACAGCTCAATACCTAGGAATAACATACATACATACATAACGTCACGCCTTCATTCCCAGAGTGGGGTGGGCAGAGCTACAGAAATACCATCAACTTTAAACTTGTTGATAATTCTGTAACTAAATTTTGCACAGTCAGGCTAAGATGTTTACCAGTGTATTAGTGACAGGTGACAGGTTGCAAGCCCATCGCCTAACAGTACTACAAGCCTTTATTCCCTTAGTCGCCTCTCACGACATCCACGGGAAGACATGAAGTGGCACTATTCTAACCCGATAACCACACGGGGGAATAAATAAAATAAATAGAATAAATTATTCAATACCAGGAATAAATTATTATTAAAACCAAATCCGAAACATATACAAAATAAAATAATAAAACACTTTTTTAATCTGGTTATTGACGATCATTATTTATAACGAGTACAACCATTAAATCATTAAGTAATCCAATCCTCATTAATTGCTTAACATGGTTGCGATTACGTAACATAATAAAACAAACCAAAATCAGATTTATTCGCGTGCGAGATAAACGAAAATGTTTCCAGTAATTTTGTAGGAAACAATTTTATTTAATTAGATTTTAAATGTTGTTTGCTTTTCCCTCATGGAGTCGGAGTAATTAGATTTTTAAAACAAGCTCGCGTGTTTAGTTGACCTAATGAAATGTGTTATTCTAATGAAGGGCTAATGCTACTTTTGGTTTTTTGAATAAACGCAAAATGAGTGATGAACATAGTTTCATAGAGCAGAATTAGTAAAAGCGGGAAAATTAATTTGGTCGCATTATTCCTGTTAAATCTTCATTTCCTTTCAAGAGAACAACTTCGTAATGCTTATACAAATACGATAATAAACACAGAGTACAAAGAGAAGAGTAGTAGTTGCGGCTGAACAGACGTTTTCAAAAAAAAATGTACATTGTTAAGGGCTTTAATAAAAACAGAACTTAATTAAACGAAAGTTACCTATATAGTTCGTATGACTTTGACTATGTACATTTATTTGAAAACGACCCTTAAATGTTATCTTCAACTCTTCTCGTTAAATAGAAAATCAAAGTCTTTTTTTCATGTTGACACATTTCGCAATATAAAAAAGAAACGAAGTTTGAAGTCTCTAGTAATCACATAATGCTTGCTGAATGCTTAACTAGTAGAAACAATCCCGGCAGCAGACGTCATGCCAACTCATCAGGCAACGCCAGAAAAAAAAATAAAGGCCACAATATCGAGAATGGGCTAAAACAAAAAGGGCTCGGGTTCTACAAACGGATCCCGATTCGCCCAACAGAAAATGTTAATGGAAATCCAACCATTATTGTGTTGGTGCAAAAACAACAGGACGCCGTTTTTTGCCGGCCTAATCTGCTCCCGACTAATAAAGAGGGAACGGCATAATCCATTGTCGTTATTTACAGTCTTACGGAGATCGATCATGACGGGTACGAATATTTTACAGAATTGGCTTGTTTTCGCAAAGTTTTAAGTTTGGTAATTATTTATTGGTAGCTATTACAAGTAACTCTGGAATATCATAAAGAACTGAAAAGTAGGTGACTGATTTGATTAGGTATGAACAAATGAAGACGAAACAATGGGCTTTTGCGGGTGGTAGTATCTTGTGCGAGTCCGTCCGGATCGCTACCACCATCTTATCGATTAACCTTCCAGCAAACAGCAGTGTTGGCATTGTTGTGTTCCGGTTTGGGGATAAGACAGCCGGTGAAATAACTAGCATAGAGGCATTCCATCGTAGTCCTCAGGGTTGGCAACGCATTTGCAGTCTTGTGACTGCAAATGTCTATGGGTCACAGTTTCTACTTAACATCAGGTGGCCTGTGTGCTCGTTTGCCTTCTTAACGAACCACGTGACTTTGTAAACGACCAATCATAACTGTTCTTTCAAAAATTAGCGTGCGTTTGACTTATATTGGCTGAGGAATGGCTGTCACGTGGTTGGTTTATTTGAATTTTTTGAATTACCTAAACGAACTAAGTAGGTGTAGTTACGAATGATTTTTGGCTTTGTAATATCACGTAACTCTAGTGAATAACGATTTCAGTGTTTGATATTTCCTAAACGGTGCCCTAAATCTAAAACTTAAACTTTGAAGAGCTATCCAATGATACCTAACTCGGTGCTATAAAAAATAAACATCTGTACTTGTATGGACGGTATATGGTTTTTTTTTACATTATATCTTAATCTTTCCCCCTTACTCATAAACGTTGAATAAGCTTGGAAAAGTTATGCCATGCTTTATCCTTATCTGTCATTGCGACATTTGAATTCGACAGATAAAGATAAAGCATGGCATAACTATTCCAAGCTTATTCCACGTTTATTAGTTATAAATCTACAAAATAACAGCTTTGTAATACCAAGAGTATCTAAAGAAAACTGCGGACAGGACAGATGGACATACGGACATGCAAAATCACAAGGGTTTCTTGTTGACTATGGAACCCTAAAAAGGGGGAAATGGTAAGCAATTATTACTTGACGTTTAAAAAGAAACGTTAAGTTAACACAATCTTTCTATTTAAGACCAAGGCTCTATTTGGGTTGTACAAGATTTTTTCATAGAACGCATCACATCGCAGAATTTTAATTTTATAGAAAGCTAATTTCAACTGATTTTTTTTTTGTGGTAACTTATATAACCTAACCTAACCTAAGTAACTCATGCTTAAAATAATCTGAATACAATAGGATTTAGGCAGAAATTAACTTTCTATGTAATAAAATTTCTGCGAAGTGATGCGTTATGAAACAATCGTGTATGACACAGTTTACAACCCAAATAGAGCCTTGGTCTTAAATAGAAAGATTTTGTCAACTTAACGCTTCTATTTAAACGTCAAGTGATAATTGCTTACCATTTCCCCATCCAATTCTTCTATGAAACAATTTTCTATACAATAGGAGGACACCCTCTATTTATTTAATAAGCATAATAATTATGCTTAATGACAAGCACTTTATATCGCTCACTCATAATTACTGAGTATCGCAAGATATACTTTCAGTTGCTACAGCTGTGTTGTCCTTTCGCCTATTTAAATACAAAAGTAATATTGTCAGTGGTACTACAATAAAGCATAACAAACAAATTCAATAAGTTGCAAAATGTACCCTACTGACTCACTTCCTAAGGTATATTTTGCACCTTATTTTATTTGTTAGTTACTCAGTGTTGCAGTATTACGGCCGATATTACAACTGAGCTGATTTAATTAACAACACATTTTCTTCCACAAACCAGAAAGTTTCCAATAAAAACTAATCAATTTTCACTTCCCGCCTTCTTAATAACTTGGGCAACTGCATCGGAAGCCCATTTTAATGAGAATGATTTGGCAGAATTCAGTTTGACACGTTACAAGGCGCGTTTAATACGAGATTGTGATCGGTCAAAAACATGAACATTTAGTTATACGTGCCTTTATTAACGATCAACACGCCCTTCTTTACTGATAATTAACAGGGGCTGTTAAACTACGTTTAATAATTATTAATCATTAAGCATAGTCGAATTGCGTTCGAACAATCATAAAAATGAAAATAATAAACTGTACGCAACTAGTTCGGACTTATTCGGGCATTAACAAAGAGTTGAGTACTTAAGTAGCTGCGTCTCCTTTTTTAGGGTTCCGTAGTCAAACTAGAAACCCTTATAGTTTCGCCAGTCCGTCCGCAGCCTAGCGCCAAGACTATTAGTACTAGAAAGCTGCAATTTGGCATGAATATGCATATTACTTACGTTAACAAAGTGGTACAATAAAAATTAAAAAAATTTTTTTTTAGGTTACCTCCCCTACACGTAACGTGGGGATGCATTTTTTTTCTCGTCTACCCTATAGTGGGGGGTATCGTTAAATAGGTCTTTTAAATAATTATCAATAGTTGAAAAACGCAAAATATAGAAAAATGACGATGTATTGTCGGTAAAAAAGTAGAACGACCGTTTTACAATTTTTATGTTGTTTTTATATCAAGTACAGCATTTACACACATACACGTAGTACTTATCTCAATCACCAAAAATGTAACTATCAATAATCACTGCCACTAAAAATCATTAAATCGTCAATCATCAGTGAAATTAAATCATTAATCAAACAGCTTCCAGGCAATGATTAATGTGCGCCACGCCCCCAGGTAGCAGAGCTAATTAACTGTTATTTGTGCAAACAATAAAAGAATGTCGAGTGGATCCGCTTTAGGAACAACCTTAACTCAGAATGCGAGTCACTCTAACTTAAAACCAATTGGATTGAAATTAGAACTGTAATTACAGCTCGAGTTTGCAAAACATAGTTTGGTTTTGGGTGATTGTAGCAGTACTTTTTATTGAAGGAAGAAATACAGCGCGGGAAATGCCTTGGTGCAAATCGTTATTAACGGGAATGACCTGCCACATTTGTTTATGTTTGCGAAAAGTGTAGGAACTGATTCACTGTCGACCAAAGCGCAAAATGTCTTAAAATTATTCTCATTTTTATAAGACAATACAGATGTTAAATGCTACTAATTCCGCCATTTTGGGATATTAATAAATTCAATACGACACGTTAGCCTACGTGGTGGTGACTTTGCCTCAGAAGCTTACGGTCCTGGGTTCAAATCCCGGTAAGAGCAGACATTTGTGTGATGAGCGCGCATATTTGTTCGCGAGTCTTGGATGTTTTCTATTTATTTATGTGTTTCTTTATATAAGTATGTTTATCGTTGTCTAATACCCTAGTGCAAACCTAGAGCGTAGTTTGGGACTAGGTCAATTTTTGTGAGATGGTCCCCTAACATTTATAATTTTATTATTATTAATGCCTATTAATAAACAAATACAGGTGTATAAGACCCTACCCTACCTACCTACCCTGTACCTGTGTAGTGTGGTTACAGAATTATCAACAAGTTAGAGTTGTTGGTAATTCTGTAGCTCTGCCTACCCCACTCTGGGATTAAAGGCGTGTTTTTATGTATTTGTATGTACATAAGACATCATTCATCAAATAAAACTACAAAACATTGTCATTAATTTACCGAAAAAACCAAATCATTTTTCATACACAGTAAACGCGCAAACGTCTTGCAAGGCAGTACTTGTAAACATCTGCCACGTCTAAAACTGAGGGTAGAAGCTGTGGCAATTACAGTGGAGACATCTGCGTCGGGTTAGCTTATATGCAATAAAGTGGACGCCACGGATCTAATCGCCCCAGTCAGCTCTGGCACGGCACACCTAACTGAATAGTTCTGCGGTTTGTATTATTAGGTGAGTAGGTTTATGTTCGTCGCCTAGTCAATTGTTCATCGGTTTCTGTTATCTTGATGTATTTTTTTAAACATCATACATTTTTATTATTGGAATACATTTTTATGTACCTGTTTATTAGTTTAAATATAGTTTTCAATGTTTTGTCAGTGGCAGCAATTATTATAAACATTTATATTCGTTTATAACTAAAGTAATGACTTCTTGATAATTCTGTAACCACATTTTGCACAAACAGGCTAAGATGTGTACCAGTGTATTAGTAAAAGGTTGCAAGCCTTTATTCCCTTAATCGCCTCTTACGACCTCCGCTGGAAGACATGGAGTTGCACTTTTCTAATTCGGCAGCCACACGAACTACCAAGAAGTATATTTAGAACTGATGGTATTTCTGTAGCTCCGCCTACCCCACTCTCTGGGAATGGAGGCGTGATGTTATGTACATGCACGTATGTAACAAAAATAATGATATACTGGAGGTTCTTGCAGCACTTCTTCACAGCAAAATTGTTTAAGGCACTAGGTAGATTAACTTTACAGTACCGAAGTCTAAAGAAGCCCTGTGGTGTCCAATTAACTGAATAAAGACAACGTGTAGGAAAAAGAAAAATCTAGGATTTTTCATTTAAATAAATAAAATATACTATATATATTTATACTTTTGATATGTTAAAATGGACTGAAATGTCGGACAAAAAGAAAATAAGGACGTATATCGTAGAATAATTATTATCTATACATAATAATTATTCTCGTGAGGCCAACTATTCTACAAACCGGGTGATTTTTGTATGTTGAAATTTGAATCCACCAGCAAGGTAACAAAGCTCATATACCTTTGCTCTTAAATGCCATTTTCAATTTTGAAACGAACTTTATGTCCATTACTATTTAGTTTTAACTTAATTGACTATATTATGTACCTCTACCTAGTCGCACGAAGACTCTTCCCTGACTGACTGACTGACAGATAACGCTCACCCTAAACCGTACACCCTAGGGACTAAAAATATGGGGAGAATATTTCTAGGGTACAATAGGGGTGCGCTATGAAAGAATATTTGGAAATTCGACCCGAATCGATAGAATAGAAATAGTAGCAGGAAACTAATTCTACGCGAACAAAACTGCACGCATTCTCTAACAGAGTATAAAAAGACTTGGTGATCCAGTGGTGGTCCATCCCAAAGTAGCAAGTTGTGGAATCCAGTTAGTGAAACTCGAAAACTGTGATAAAGCCTGAAACTAGTTGCGGTAGGACCCTGTGCAGGGTCCGCCCGGATCCTTACTACTATCTTATCCATTGACCTACCTCAAAGCAACAGTGTTCTTACCGTTATGTTACGGTGTGAGAATAATATAACGGGTGAAATTACTAGCATAGAGGCATTCCATCTTACGGCAACGCATTTGAGGTCTTAGGATTGCAGTCTTGAGAATTTAACTGTCCATGGGTGTCAGATTCCACTTACCATTAGGTGGTCTGAGTGCTTGTGAGTTCTACTCGCAATAAAATTTAAAAATAGTCGAACAAAACAAAAATTGAATAACCTAAATGTTTACTAAAGAAATACTTAGTAAATATTGTACTTGTGTGATACATGTCACGAACATAGTTTACTGTTTTCGATAAGATAGGTAGGAGGGATCATCAGTTTACTGTTCAGAATTAATTTAGTGATAGTGACTGCTTGAGTAAGTTGGCGGAAGGTTATTTTGACAGTTCTGACGTGGGTGTGTAATGTAAAGGTTATGTTGCTATATTAATCTCTTGTAGGTTGAAAACAAGGAGTTATTTCTTTGGCTTTTTCTATTTGAAAGCCATTTTAGTAGGTTTTCTTTCCGATTATAACAAACTTGTAGCAAACTGTCGTATTTCTTAAAAAGTAAAGTAATGCAATATCCTTATCTAGAACATGAACTAAATGAATGAATTTCTTCCAAATTCGTGTAGCCATTCAAGCTACAACCAAAAACCAAACCAACCAAACAACCAAGATTCAAATATCCTCATAAAAATCAATTTTTTTCTTCATTTCTACTTACATTTATGTTGTTATTAAAAAGTTCATAACATAAGAAGGAAAAGATCGAGTTAAAGTAGTAATGTCCAGCCTAAGTTGGACGCACCATGACGCATCGTCAGTGCGGTTAGTTTCCTTACTACTCTACGCGCATACTACCATCAATTACTTAAACGCGCGACACTAAACGTTTTTATGTTGTTCTAAGTGGTGCGAGCACCGCATAGAGTCTGCCGCCTGGCCGAGGCCACAAAAACACCTATCGATTTATAGGTATGTACCTGATTAAATACTAAAATTTCAAGTTAATATCTGGTCACACACCCTGTTGTGACAAAATTCCAATTATCAGGGTGTTTAGCAGGTAAATTTGGTAAGGTTGTAACAAACCCCCTCTCTTCTTTATCTTTTTAATATATTATATTTATTATTTAAATATTTATTTATAATTATAATTAAACCTACCTATTTACCTTAACTCTTAACCTACTTATTTACCTACCTATTTAAACTTATCTATTTAACATACCTTTTTAATCCTACCTATTTATTTATCTATTGGCCAAGTGATCGTCTAATGTAAAGGACCTACGTTGTGAATCCGTCATGATTAGATACCTAAGAACTTTTCGTGAGTATAAGAATGGTATAGCTATATGATTAAAACCTTGAACTTTTAGCATACTAAATAAAATCCGAGTCTTATTACTAATATAATATAATAATATAAGTCAGTCAGTCTTAGAAATAAGTTAGGGTTTGACTAGAGCTGGAAAGTATGCTTAGGGCATATTTAGTTTGCGCCTACGGTCAGAGCCCACGACTCCCCGCTCAAGACTGTGAGATTCGTCTACCTGACTGGACATCCCTCCAGCGCTTTATTTTTTTCTTTCCAGTTGAGACTTTTGATTTTATAGTCTTTGTCAATCGATAGTCATAGTTTAGTCAATAATAGTCTGTCACCAGTATTCAAGGGACAAGAGGAATACACAAAAGCTCCACACTCAATGCAAGAGTCTAATATAAAATAATAGTCAAATGGTATTGTATGTATTTCATGTTTAAGTTTATTTCTTGGAGCTAGTTTATTACTGAGTCAAAGTCAAACAAAGTCCGTCAAGATGAAGGTAATATTGTACGTAAATAAATAGTTCTTTAGTATCAAGTTTATGAAGATTTAATAAATGGCAGTTCACTGCAATTCCTATGAAGAGTTCAGCTTTATTTCAATGATAATTCCTTAAAACTATAGTGAGTCTCTCTAGTCATGATTTCAATTATAAAATGTAAGTACCTGAAGAAATATATTCCCGTAGGAATGAGTTTATGTTTCCAACTGTTCATAGACCATAACTGGATTACCTTTGAGCAATACCTGGCAGTGACATAACCCTTAACGCAAACATAGAATTCACTCTATGTAAAACATTAAATATAATTTGAGACAAATCTGTCAACCCTATAAGTTCTTCAATGTTGAACTATAATTGGCTATATGCCTACTGACTAGAGACAATCACATATCATTAGCTCACTTTGACCTATCTATAAATAAACTGTATTTGCAGTAAATATTATAGACTTAATATGTTCACGTTGTTTAAAGCCGCACTGGCTGAAAATGTATGTTTTATTTAGTAGGAGAACCCAGTTTACTTAGTCTCAATTGACCATTTCTATTTTATTAGGTATAGTAAAGCTTTCCAGTCATATTACTATTATTTGATGTATATAAGTACATTCACAAGAAGGAGTGACCTCGGTCAACATAATGCACATTATGTATGCTTGTATTCCCTTAGGAACGGCGTGATGAAGTTTACCGTACAGTGACCAGCTGTTGTCCGTAGACATTGACAGCCGAGTCGTAACTCGGTATGCACGAGAAACCACCAGCCTCAGAAGAAGAATTGAGGGAAGACAGTCCAACTCATAAATATTACTTTGAACTAATTAATGCAGGCAGTCTGTTACTGACTAGAAATATTTACCTTCTGAGTAGCTTACTTGAGCTTAAATGGTTGAGTAAATCATTGTTAAACCAAAACGTAATAAACTGGGACTTCTCAGCTTAAATTAGATATATATTGTAGTTTATTCCCCAAATGCATTAGTTATGACGATTAATATATTCAATTCAACCTGCTTCCTTCACTATTCAGTGGCGGAATAAATTCATACACGGACGAGTTTAAGATATAATATCAATACGCACGAATACCTATTAGTATAGATTAAACCCTACTTTTTAAATACCTAATGCCCTATTTTCCCTACATAGTTGAAGCTACCCTAACACTACTTTATAGGCCTATTCTACAAACTACAACCTAGAGGCTTACCTTGTCCTCATAATTAGCTAGGTCCCTAGGTAAACTGTAAAGTTCAGCTGAGTCGGCTGAAGTAGGCAACCTAACACTCGTGTGGTGTGTACCTCCCCCCTCACGGACCGAAGTCCAAGTTGTGAGAGTAAGGCGCCCTATAATGTAATTAGTGTATATAAATATATAAAAGGTTTATCGGGACCCGTCCTCAACTCCCCCAGAGCTTCTATGGGTGCAGATTCGCATGCCAACCTGTGGCCACATTTCCCCTCCGAAGGCTGGCATTGAGAACAAGTAGGCTCTTTTGCTGATGTCTATGTTGGTAAAGAGATCATCAGGGCGTGCCCACCGCTCTTTTAGATTCTAATAGTTCCAAAGCTGAGGCGTTTGTCACCGTTAGGCTGCCCCGGATTTGGCAGACTTACTAGTGGCTGTCTGATCACCGCTCTGGTACAATCAAGTGCTCAATATAGCTTAACACAACAAGAAATTCCCGCCCCATAATAAAATATTTCTTTAATCCCAACTAATTTAAACAATGTACCAGACACAAATGACAACTAACCCAAAACACTTATCTGAAAAATACACAAAAGAAAAAACACAACACAAATAAAATCAAGTAAAAACTCTCAAAGTAAAGTTAATAATAAAAGGGTAACTCACCAAGGTGTAGAATGTCTAAAATTAATTATTAATTATAAATAATACTTTCCCTGTAGAAAGAGAGCCCTATTACCAAAGGAGGACCGTCCGCCCCGAGCTGCTGCGACGACTGCTTTTGTTTTTGCTTCCACCTCTTCCTCGTCACCTCGGTTTTTTGTGCAAATCCCTATTTCGTGTTATCCAAAAGTGTAAAGCAACCTAATTATGACCCTTACTCGCCCCGTATAGAGTGTGCTCCGCAATTTCTACGCAACTATCGCTCCTTGTTCTTGAACTATCGTATGATATTACGTCACATATCCCAACTCTCAACCCTGTATTATGAATCCTATTCCGAGGTGTTAAATTTGAAATATAAAGCTAATACAAATGAAACTAGGTGTTTCCCAGAAATTTCCGTTTGGTAACAAGTAAAAGGGCAACATTTTACTCTAGTATTGCCTGTGCACTAACTAATAGAAAAATAAACTTATTTTAATAATAAATATCCATTGATATACATCAACGCATATATTTATAGTATATTCTGAAAAGGGCAGCAGATCTGTTACGAGTACAAACAACTTTTTACCCGAACGCTTGTTCATTTGTAAAAACAATGCCATCTACCTCGAACTTCGAGAGGCACTCATAACCTTTCCTAGATGACTGATCTATTGTATTGATTTCAAGTAACTAGCTATTTCAGATAGTTCACAAAGTAACTCATAGGGGTCGTTGTTTACTATGTGCCTCTATTACGATAACTGTAAGGTATTCGAGATTCATTTTTTTATTATTAAACTTGATTGTATGTACGTTTCTTAGATATATATTTTATTATAAATAAAGTTTGTATAATGAACATGGTTGCCTTGCTGTGTTCAGTTACAAGGTACATACCAAATTTACCTGCTAAACACCCTGATAATTGGAATTTTGTCAAATACGAGTACCCAGATGTAATGGGTAAATACCTACCTCCCATTTTTAGTGGCCATGATGTAACTATTGAGGTTTCTGTTGGGTACCGGATATTTTATTGAAAAACCTTCCAACAAATTTAGTGTATCATTACGCAGAATTTTCAGTTCCGCATGAGTTAACAAAATCCCAAATAAAGCACTTATAATGGATTTAAAAGAACACAATTAAGACTTTGGCAAATTACACATGATAAGTTTTTGAGATACAGGCAACTTAAGTGCTTGTGTCCACTGAAAATCATCTAAGACAGCACCAAATAACATTAAATAGAAAGTTCGTTGATTCTTGTTGGTTTTCGAGATAATTTATTGTGTTTGTAGTAAGGGTGTTAATTTGAAACCCTACACTGAGCATAGGCCGTATTGTTGATTATCATCAGTTCCCTTGACATCTTGACACGCCGAAATACGATATTATTCTTGAGCTATTAATATAGTTTAATCAAAATAGAAGCGGTAGTATTCACTAACCTGCCACCGAGCAGGAGTTTGGTTTGTAAGACCACTTCTAAAATTACTTCCATAGAGGCATTCCATCTTGGTCCTCAGGGTACCACCACCACACCCCTACAGATGGTGGTAGCGATCCGGACGGACCCTGCACGGGGCCTACCACCTCTAACGTCGGAAGATTTTAGGGATATAACGAAGTCTCTACTTCGTTATATCCCTAAAATCTTCCAGTATTCGTATTGTTGTGTTCCGGTGTGAGGATAAGACAACCATTGAAATTACTAGCATAGAGACATTCCATCCCAGTCCTCAGGGTTGGCAACGAATTTGAGATCTTAGTATAGTCTTGAGAATTCAAGACTGTAATCCTAACACCTCAAACTCGGCGCTAGGTTAATGTATAAGCTGATGGTGGTAGCAATCCGGGCGGACCCTGCACAGGGTCCTACAGTCACTACCGTCGGATAAATTATTGGTTTCTAAATATTCGTTTCTATCTCAGATCCCACTTACTTTAAAAAAACTGTATTAAACTATAGGTCCTTTGTGGGCATAGAAACAATATCATAGAATTTTACAACTTTGATTTTGAAAGTTAATTCCGAGAACCTCTCCAATTTGGCTATTAAAACAAGGCAGGGAATTACCAATCCAATTCAAGTCAACTCAAATCTGCAGATACAAGCTCAGCCGGCTCAAGTGAAACTAACTACAGAAGTGATAAAGACTTCCCTGGTATGTAGCTCCAAGATTGGCCTGAGTCCAAGCTCTCGATAATGGACTTTACGCAAACGCCGTTTCATACAAGTCAAAGAGACTACAAAAATAGTCCCCTGTGTAAAGTAACTTAGAAATTCTAAGATCCTAAGCTTAAAAGTCATGCCTCATCCATCCGTTGTTCGCTCGGTAGCTTTGATGAATAAATAAGGCAGGCTGAAAAAAGAGATTAAGCCGACGGCGTGGTAGCTTAATTAAAGTGCAACGATTAAAATACCTTTTGTGGCTTGATTAAAAGTGTGGAGACCACACTTTACTTCTCTGGCCCTAACATTGTAATAGCTCTTTGTCTGACTTTTCCAACAAAGAACGAGTGCAAGTGATGGGTGGAGTGTTAATGTGCAGAAATTAATTTAAATTTAAATCGTCATTCTTATCAGCGTCATCCCTCATAATAAGAACTGACAACAGATCGTTACTGGCTCCCTTTATTTTTGTTCGTATTGCGCTTAACCTACTAACCAATATGACAGCTGCAATCAAATTATTGTTAATATTTTTTGCTTTTAAAACCGGGCAAGAGCATGTTGGACCATGCTCAGTGTAGGGTTCCAAAGCCGTTATAATATACTACAAATATAAAAATCAGATCAAAATTCTGACATAAACAAAAGACCTGTGTTAACACAATTATATCAGTAATATTTATATCATACACACATTATATTAGATAAACGTTATAGCCAACATCTATTATACTTATTGCACATAATGCACTTCACTACATAGTATAAAACAAAGTCGCTTTTTCTGTCCCTATATCCCTATGCATGCTTAAATTTTTAAAACTACGCAACGGATTTTGATGCGGTTTTTTTAATAGATAGAGTGATTGAAGAGGAAGGTTTATATGTATAAAACTTTAATCCGGAGCGAAGCGAGGGCGGCTCGCTAGTTGAAAATATATTCTTTGTAGTAATATCAAAAGTCTATGGCCCTTGAGAAATTAAATTTTATAAAATTATACCAAATGTTGTTATATCTAGTGAAAATATATCAAAAGTTGTTATATCGATCATTACACACCGTTTTTGATTATATGGTGAGCTTACTAAATCAACTCATCATTTATATTTTTTATTACATTTAAACCAAAATAACGGACCGAGTGCGAAACACTACTCTGCGTTCCAAGACAGGCATAGCCGATGTGGGAAAAAATCCTGCCCAGTTAATGTGGTCCTGGGCCGGACATGTTTGTCGCATGTACCCACAGAGGTGGGCCAATGCGGCAACCTGGTGGGTCCCCCAGGACGGCTACAGACGACGAAGCAGACCCAAGCGAAGATGGCGGGATAACATGGACGCTTTTCAGAAGGATTGGCCGAAAATTCCCACAGAGAGAGAGGTGTGGAAATCAAGGAAGGAGGCTTTTGCCCAGCAGTGGGACACTATGTTAGACTAATAATAAGTAAACATAAAAATTCAAAGACCATGTGGAAACTTTTCACTTGTTTGCTATTTCCATATTCAGGACACAAACAAGCTGTTTATTCTGGTCTATAACGAACGCGAAAACAAAGTTCACCTGTGGCCTGACGAAGGTATGCAAACTATGGCAATTTCGACATGAGCCCGACGGGTAGAATGTTCGAGCACCGCAGTCCGCTCCGAGACAGGTAACGGAATGGACCAGGCACAAATAACCTAAATTTTATCGTTCCTGAGTTATCCATGTAGTGTCAATTTTGAACACACTTATACTAGCTTTATTTGTAGCACAAAGAACGTTCAAATTTTGGAAGTTAATTCTAACGTTACATAGACAACACAAGCGAAGCTATTTTCTATGTCTATGTTAACTTTGTAGCAAGTTTAAAAAGCAAGACTGATTGTGTGTTAATACTTTTATGTGACTTATAATGTTTATAACGAAAAAATTTGTCTATCTGGCTATAATCCAGAGTAATTTTGAAGTGCGGGTTAATTCAAAATGCTTCAAGTCGTCCAACTTTCTGGTAACAAAGAAACAAACATACAAAAATGGATACCCACGTAGATATATTCAAACGCCCCAAAACATGTATCTTGAGCAGTTGCGTACAAAGACATGCTTTATCTAATTCATGACAAAAGTTCTAATTCTATAAATTACATTCCTCATAAACATCAAAACTCCGACTTTTACCATTTGAGAAAAGAACGCACTCGCACCACACCATTTGAGAAAAGAACGTTACTAGGAAATAACTAAAAACATATGTTTTATTTAGATTATTTATAAAATCGCGTTAAATTGATTGATTCTTATTAAAACTATCAATGCAGTAGTAATGTGCCAGTACGAACACTGCAAACACAAAAGCTACTACTTACATTTTAGTAATCGTTCGTGACTTAGAGACCTCGTCGTTTTCAGTTGTTCTCCTAGTCATTAATTTATTGGGTTTGACCTTTCATTTGTAATTATTTTATTTGCGCTATAATTAATAACTAGCGACCCGTCCTCGCTTCGCTCCGGATTAAAGTATTATACATATAATATAAACCTTCCTCTTCAATCACTCTATCTATTAAAAAAAACCGCATCAAAATCCGTTGCGTAGTTTTAAAGATTTAAGCATAAATAGGGATATAGGGACAGAAAAAGCGACTTTGTTTTATACTATGTAGTGATAATGATTTATCGCTTTATTACTTTCTAAAGTAACTTACTTTTAAGTATTATTATATTAATAATTGATAAAATTGATCTTCTGCTGGAGTTTTTTGCGGCGTTTCTTCTCCGCAATGATGGTCTTGTCCGAAGCGCTAGTAGATTCACTGTATAATACCGACGTGTAAAAGAGCCCTCGTGTGGCCTATTTACTGAATAAATGATTGAATTTGAATTTGAATTTACTATTGTGCCAATTAATGATTTGCTTCAAGAAATATATACTCTTTATTTAACCTGATATGACAAACGTAAATATTGGAAAGTTAGTTATTATTAAATTGTATTCACAACTATTATTTTGTAATCAAAACTTTTCTAAACCATAACAATATAATATTATGTAACTTATAATTTGATTCTTATTAAAGAAGTAAGAATGTATTTCTCATAACATCTCTCTTCCGCGAACAACCAGCGTACAACGTTCCATGTCAAACTTGCTATGTATTCACAGGCACGACAAGAAATAACTCAAAGTTTGTCTCCTGGGAACTTAATAGATAATTTCTAAGTCGAACAAACTTCGCAACTTCTGAGCTTGCGTCTAAAGTTACTATTCTTAAATTCACAAAGGTACTTACTGTATTCAAAATGAACCTGCGTTCAGTGGAGTTTGAACCTTAATGGTCCCCGTTTCTAGTTGGCGTTTGGGTTGACGATGTCCCCCCTTTTCTATTGACCGTTGCAAGGGAGCAAGTGTGACTACGGAACCGTGAAAAGTTAAAAAAGCACCGTCTGTGCTTCCGCGTCAGCACAAGCAAACTGCTCAATTTCCGGATTTCAAAGGCCAAAGGAGCTCTAAATGCTGGGTTCGCGTAGGAAATAATATTATCTTTGGATCAATAGACCGTTTGAGTTTGGAAATAGAGATGTTTGATCGATGTATGAATGTGTCAATACGCGGGCGAGTGTTTGGACCGATAAGGACCGAAAATACTGGTTCAATAACAACGTGGGATAGTACCATACCAGTGACAAAGTTAGATATTTTGTGTGAAACAGCTTTTTTACCGATTTGGTGTATTTTTGGGTAGCGATTATTAAATCTAACAATTATGATAAAATTATATATTTTATTTTATTTTTATGTTAAGGAGAAGGCACACGAGCACTCAGGCCACCTGAAGGTAAGTGGAATCTGAGACCCATATACATTTGAATTCTCAAGGCTATAATCCTAAGACCTCAAATGCGATGCCAACCCTGAGGACTAAGATGGAATGCCTCTATGCTAGTAATTTCACCGGTAACTTTAGCTAACTTAACTATAGTAAAATAAACTACAAAATAGTAAAAAAACCGGACAAGAGCATGTCGGACCATGCTCAGTGGAGGATTCTGAAGCCGTTATGTACTACAAACATAAAAAAACAACAAGTAATAACTGATTTTCTATTTAAAGTCAATTGGTGCCGTCATAGATGATTTTAGAAGGTATAAACACTTTAATCGCCTGTATCTCAAGAACCAGTGGTAAACTTCTTGGCCTGATTTTGCAAAATGTGGTTACAGAATTATTAACAAGCTGTTTTAGAGTTGTTGGTGTTTCGGTAGCTCTGCCTACCCCACTCTGGGAATGAGGGCGTGATGTTATGTATGTATGTATGTATCTCAAGAACCAGTGATGGATGTCTAATATAGTCATGATAGTTTTCCTTTAAAATTTGTTATATGTTCTTTCATTTAATATTTTCTTCAATTTTTTAGTCTTTGTAGTTTTGGCTGTAGGGGGGGTGGGGACAATTGAGTCTAAAAAAAATTAACGCGTGTAGGGGAGGTACTCTAAAAAAAAATGATTTTCTACATTTTATTGTACTACTTTGTTGGCGTGACTAATATGCATATTAGTGCCAAATTACAGCTTTCTAGTACTAATAGTCTCTGCGCTAGGCTGCGGACGGACGGACGGACGGACATGGCGAAACTATAAGGGTTCCTAGTTTACCTACGGAACCCTAAAAAAGTACCTGATTTAAATGTTATTTTTATAAAATATGTTACTCACGTTACCTCTCCAGATGAAAACTTTTGAGGTTTTAATTAAATGCTTTTTCTGACCGTTCAAAAAAAGACCCCAAATTAATTATGATCTTTTTCCCACATGTCACTCGATCGAGAAATAAAAATAAACCCGCCACCACACTCACAATTAAACTTTAATCAAAATCAAAACTTTGATTGTAGCAATTTACGCTCTCACCATTATTAATTATGAACGCTAAAAGTACTTCAATTAAAATGTAAATAAAAAAAAGTCTTGACTATCGAGAGCATGGCTCCTTGAGGAGCCTCTGGCATTGTAGTAAAAGGATATCGGGGAATCGAGTAAAATGCCCCACGTACATGGTGATTTAAGGCGCCCCCACCTGACAGTCACGCTCGAGGTACTTAATTAATAGAAGGGGAGGTATTTACTTAACGTTCCGGTTTAGGATAGGTATACATTGCGAGAAAAAGGAACCATTTAGCAAAGTAGAACGCTTACTTAGATAACAAGGGTGTCGGGTAGTATTTATTGAGAAATTGTAGATAGGATAATTAGTAGGTAAGTAGTTAAATTATGTATAACGTCGGGCCTCTATTCTGTGTTTTAGTGCACGAATCCATGTTTTATTGTGAAGTAAGTACCTATCAGTTTGTTTTATTCTTTATAGCATATCATTTGCTATCACTCAGTCAATGTACCAATAGCGTTTCTAATATTATTTTTTTATCGTTGTTTTTTGATTTTCCTATATTTTTTTTAAGAAAGATTTTGATTGAGTTTG
Organism: Acleris holmiana; assembly: GCA_949316455.1. Lineage (NCBI taxonomy): Eukaryota > Metazoa > Arthropoda > Insecta > Lepidoptera > Tortricidae > Acleris > Acleris holmiana. Next base: position 17,847,616 of record OX438768.1, on the reverse strand, counting down.
TGCTCAATAGACGGATGAGTAAGTTAGTAAATAATTCAAATTCATCTAATGAATGACACGGGTACGTATTATAATGTATTTATAAAATCAAAATCTATAAATTTACAATGTATACGTTCAAAATATATAAACTCAAACAATATAATAGTTAAAAGAAATAATAATCATAATTCATAAAGTATGTTTTTCATAATGGTCGAAATTGAGACAATGAAAATGACTAAGTTCACAATATATATGTTCGGATTATAACAATCAGTATTGTTATTCATTTCAACCTTTATATAGGTTGAAATAAATAAAAATTAAAATCCTTAAAATATGTTTTCTGTATCAATAAATACTTATTTTATTACAAAAAAATGAATCCTAAGGATATGGTATTTCCTCGTAACGACTCCAAATAAAACTTTTTCGTGTATTTCCACTGCAATAGAATGCATAGAATTCAATTATACCATCATTGTACCATACATTGTACCATGGTCGTACCTATATAAAGTTACTCGACATAAGTTCTAAACGCATAAGCTTGAAATGCATAATAGTCAAAATACATATTGGTTCATAGTAATATTAGACAAAATGCATACGTTTACACTGCATACGTTCAAAATTCATAAAATTTAGAAAATATAATTGTTAAATAAAATACATATACGTTAAAATTCAATACAATTTCAATTGTGGCACTCGCCGGCCCTCTGCTGCGGCACACTCGCTTCGCTCGCTCGGCTCTTGCTTAATTTAACCTAACACGGTCCTCCCGCTTCGCTCGTCGTCGCACCTAAATTTAAGTTTCCATTGCCCAATAAGTACCTTGAATTTTAAACTGTACTCTGATTAATTCAATCCAACAGTTTAGGTGTGACGACGAGCGTAGCAGGAGGAGCGTGTTAACTGCGACCAAAAAAGCAAGAGCCCAGCGAGCGAAGCGAGTGCGCCGAAGCAGCTCCTGGCGAGTGCCACGATTGAAATTGTATTGAATTCTAACGTATTTTTTATTTAACTATAATATTTTCGAAAATTTATGAATTTTGAACGTATACATTGTAAATGTATGCATTTTGTCTAATAATACTAAGTACCATTATGTATTTTAACTGTTATATATTTTGACCATTATGCATTTCTAGCTTATGCGTTTAGAACTTATGTCGAGTCACTTTATATACGAGTATATTGATACATTATACTATAAAATTTTCAGCATTTCAATTTTATGGTTTTCAACCTATGGTATAAAAATAACCTCATAACACGTCCCTGAATGACACATTACTAAACTAAAAACAAAAAGCTTTTTTAAGTGACACCTTTTGAGTATGTCTAACTAACAGATAAATGAAAGTGGATGACATTTGGCACACAATTTTTTATTTAACTCAAAATCACGAATCATATTTCTGCCCTCATAAGCCAATAGGTATAAATTCAAATTCAATAGCCAAAGCAGATTCAACCCTATCACGTTAGTTATAAGGTTGCCTTTGCTACAGGTGTTTTGTCTGAGATACTGCGATATGTTTTAGCAGGGCAGATTTCCTTCACGTTGTTTCGTTTTGTTGGTAACTTTGTGGTGAACAAAAGAAAAAATCTATACGTAATTGCCAAAACAATCACATGTGAAAAAGGCAGCGCGGACAAAATAAAGCAGCAACAGATGATAACATTTTTACTCGTTGAAATGTTAATAATATTATTTTAACCGAAATATATTTTCCGCATATTTTTATTTTTGAAATAACTACCTATTAACTATATAAGCTTACTCCTCATAAGTGCAATAATACGAAATAATGGGAAATCAGTTTTTTTATGAAATGATTTATATACTTATTGACTGTTAATATATATTTAGTTACCACTTCATTAAATTTACAATACGATACAATACAAATACTCTTTATTGAACACCAAAAAAAAAAACAGAACATGGAACAGTACATTTAAATCATAGGTATACAACAGGCGGTCATACCGCTAATTAGCGATCTCTTCCAGACAACCTTGTATAGATAAATAATTGAGGACACAAATTCATGGCAGGCGGTGTAAACTAATTCGTTTAGAACTCCAAACTAAACAACTACAATTTTTTATCCCAACAAACTACTCCTGGTTTTAAAATTCATTCAATACACAACGCGGAAATCGTAAAAAAGGATATCTAAGCTTTTCCATCCTATCGCAAGACTCGGGTCTCGTCTTGATTTTGTTGACTCACCCACTCCTACACTTTTTGTCTAAGCTTCTATCTTACGCACTCTTTACTCTGGCTTCACAACTGGGATGTTTTCCACGTGGAGATTGAATAGGTACTATCTAAGTAAGCACGGTTAGTCTGAGAGCTCGACTTCACTTAACAACATGCTTTGAAATGAAAGGGCATTCAGCAAATAAAATGTGTTTATTCAAATAAATGCATGGGCTATTAGACTATTAGGTAAAGCATTAAACATTGAAATCAGGACGTCAGCGGTAAAACAAAGAGATTATACTAGTATGCATTAAGTTCATGATTAAGTTGCTAAAAAAAATAATGTAAAAAAATGTCGTGGTTTAATACCTTACTTTATCCTGTACCGGTTTAACCCATTATAGCCCGAATTATTTAAATTAATTTTTATTTTTGTACATAAAACAATAAAGCACAAATTTTATTCTCGACATATTCCCTTTCGCCTTTGTACATTTTTTTATAATTACTAATTGTATCGATTTGTTTTTTTTTTTGTACAATAAAGTGTGTACATAAATACATACTGTGCCAAAAAAGCACCGCTAGGCTAATTATAGCCTAACCTAACCTAACCCATTAGGGTTAAAAGGGGTTTCCTTGCTCCTTGATATTTACATGTAAGTCTGGGACATCCTGAATGTTTATTATTCCCTAGTCAATCCAGAACATAGATTTAAGTAAACTACTTTTTCTTAGTTAACAAATTAACATAATTGAAACGTTAAAAAGCAATATTCTGAACCGGTAAGGAAAGGGTTTTCTCATTCTGTAATATTTACATCTCTCTCCGTTCTTAGCTACACTATACCTATAAATATTAAAGGCTAGGAATACAAATTGCAAGAATAAAATACGTTTGCTGAAAAAGACTTTTAAACCATAATTTTAATGCAAAAGCGTTTTTTCTATGTTCCAATTTTGCAGCTTAACGAGTGATGTAAATTGTACTGATAGTTTGTAGTCTAAAAAAACCAGCCAAGTTCGAGTCGGACTCGCACGGGTTCCGTAACATTATCTATACAACCACGGTGTCTGTATTGAGATCGTAAAAATCACGTTTGTTATATCAGAGCCCCCTTAATTTATTTTATTTTAATTTAATTATTTATTTTTGAAGCGAACATACAACTAAACATTCTGTGAATATTTCATGCGTCTACCTGTTCCCGTTAATATCGAGCAAAAAACGGCAAAAAAAGCATTAAATATTTTTTTATTTTGTTTTTAGTATTTGTTGAGTAGGTATAGCAGCATCAGAAAAACATCATCTGTGAATATTGCCTGGTGACAGACAGACAGTGGAGTCTTATTAATAGGGTTTTTACCCTTTGGGTAAGGAACCCTAAAAATTAAACAGTTTCAAAGGCGAACAACAGTCAACAACTTTACTCAACTCCGGGTGGAGTAATATTATTACCGTAGAAGTGAACCCATTTTGTTACTCGTACTTTGTTTCGTCTTTATAATACAGATCAACGCATCAACCAATGAAAGAATCGAAATCGAAATTTGATACAATCATAGCTCGGATAGGGTACTTTTTGTACCGCAAAATCGAGCACACAAGTTGCATACAAAAGCTAATACAAAATATTCGCACAACATCGTGTCTAGTAGCATTTTGAAGACATTGCACGTCTGCAGTACGTGGAACATTGTAGGAGCATTTTAAAGGTGAAATTTATTTGGGGGAACTAAATAAAAATACCGAGGCACTCCGTCGATTTGTTCCGTTTAATATCGACTATAGAACCCGTTCGGCTGCGGGCAGAGTACGCACGGGCGTTCACGGGTGATAAAAAAAAGATTCAATTCGGGATTTTTCGAAAAGTCAACAAACGTCAAAAAATTCGACGGCTTGAAAAGCGTATGTGTATTCGTACCAGAGATATAAAAACTTTGCTATTTTGCAGATAAAAAAGTGACTAACGTTTTCATTGCAACTCACGAACACAATTTCAAAAACGGCGTAAGAGCATGGCGGACCATGCTCAGTGTAGGGACGTTTAGGACGCTATGGACTTTTCGGAAAGGTTTACTTATTGAAGTAAATTGTATAACTCGTTAAAGGACCATGGGCAGAAATGTCCCCCCCCACCAACAGAAATGAAACATGTCTCATTTAATAGATCTCAGCAACATTATGTATTTTTACTATGGAGACGATCACCAGATGTATGGGGTTTTCTTGGAAAACCATAATCGTATCGTATGGAATTTGTTTGAAAATGAACACATATATGGATGATTTGCCTTATTTGGCCCTTGTTTTCATTAAAAAAATCCCATTGATTTTGCTACTAAAATAAGTATTTTGTCTTTTTTTGGGTCCTTATAAACATATAGACATGCATCCCGTTACTGTTGGTGGGGGGGGACAGTGCCCATACAAATTTGCCCATTGTCCTTTAAGTAGGCATGTATGTATATTTTTTTGTAGTCGTCTTCCATTCGGTGGGGAAAAGAGAGATGACAAAAAAAATATCTTCGCTAAAAGTGCATGGGAGGTGCCAAAAAAATTGTTCTACATATTATATTTTAAAACTTGGTCTGGTGATTAATATTCTATACACGGCATACCAATTAGTAGCTTTTTAGTACCTAGAGTATCTGAGTTAACGCGAACGAGGGACATAGCAAAACTTTAACGCTTCCAGGTATACGAAACCCATACAAATCTACCAAAAGACAATTTTAGATGATGGTACTATTTATAGCATACTAGCGACCCGCCCTCGCTTCGCTCCGGGTTAAAGTATTATATATATAAACCTTCCTCTTGAATCACTCTATGTATTTATTTATTTATTTATTTATTTATTTACTTTATTGGAGATAAAACAGAAACAAACAAAACATTACTTATGAACTAATTTACAAAGTAGTTTAAATACAGTTGTTTCCTTAAACATATCTCACTAAAAACAAAAAAAACTTAACATAGTAAGCAACATGCGACATTACCTACAGGGTTTCGTTAGTTTCGAAATTAAACAAAATAAACAAAATCAAACAAAAAAATACTAAAAACAAAATCAAAGCATAATAAAATTAAAAAGTAAACGAAATGTACATGCATATAATTTATTAACTTTTCTTTTTATATATAAGAGTGACAGCGGCTCTAAACCGGGTACGGGAGCAGGAGAACATATCAACATCACTTAACACTTTATTGTGGTGGTTACAAAGCCTATACAAAGGAGCTCGCTTTCCAGCATTGGTCCTAGTTTTAGGAAGAGCAAAAAGGTTTTTGGTCCTCGTGACCTTGCGTGGAGTTCTGAATTGCAACGTGGCCAGGAGCTGCGGGCTATTGAGTTCGCTTACGCAGATATTGCGCAGCGTGACTGCGTCTGCGACAGCGCGCCTGTCTTTAAGGGACAACATTTTATATTTTATCAATAGAGTATTATAAGAGCTGCGCGGAGATTGCAACCTGTAGTTTAGGAAACGGATGTATTAAAAAAACCGCATCAAAATCCGTTGCGTAGTTTTCAAGATCTAAGCATACATAGGGACAGACAGCGGGGAGCGACTTTGTTTTATACTATGTAGTGATTTTTTTTAATGTACACAATAACAAGCAGATTTTTTTTAAATTTATCATTATTTTAAGCAAACCTAAGGTTCCAAAACCTTTGCCAATTCTCCTTTGATTTATAAATGCTGAAAAGCCAAAAGAACAAGGAGTTTTGAAAATACGAATTTTGAAACTTTCAAAGCCTAACTCACGTTACGTGCAAAGGCTAAAGCTGGCAGCACACATGCCGTAGTATCACAGCCATCGCTTTTTCGGACTCTTTTAGGGCGGTTTCACCTCTAACGTTTAGTCCGGCATGGAGCTCGCTTCGAATTATTCTTTTTCCTGCAACATCCAATACTCTAATGCCTCCGCCTGCAATAAAGTCGCGACTTTATCGGCTGGGTTATAAATTGAGGGTTTCAAAGAACGTTTTTAAAAGAGAAATAGGGTATTTTATAAATAAACCAGCACTCCTGGGGAATTGCTAATAGTGGTGACTGCGTTAGCCCGTCGAACCGTTAACAAGCTTGTTAATAAATTGTAAACAACATTGATTGGAAACACGTTATTGAAAACTGTTAGTGAACAATAAAAATACCAGTTTGCTTGTGAATTTGTGTATGTGTGCGTAAACTTTTGGAGGGATCTATATTGATCGTCGCATAGTCATTGTTTGGTCTAATGTGTTGTCTGGTCCAAAATTGTTTTGATCGAAAACGCTTTTTACAATTGAACCAGTTTTTATTTATTGTTATAAAAAAACAACCTAATGCAAGTTATATCCACAAAAGATGTTTATAAAATTCTGTAATATCAGCATTAAAGGATGTTAGAAAAAAATATTTAGAAGTAGCAATTTTTTTTTTGGACAGACTATTTTATACGTTTCAAAGGATTACCGTTTAGCAGTTATGCTAATGCTACTAAAGTTTATCTTTTGTATCGACTTGCGCTCGACGCAATTTAGTCATTTATTTATTTATTTAATCTTCATTGCACAAAATAATATTCTTAATATACAAAAGGCTAACTTAATGCCGTAAGGCATTCTCATTTATGTTAAAGAAAAGGCACACGAGCTGTCAGGCCACCTGATAGTAAGTGGAATCTGAGACCCATAGACATTTGAATTCTCAAGACTATAATCCCAAGACCTCAAATGCGTTGCCAACCCTGAGGACTAAGATGGAATGCCTCTATGATAGTAATTTCACCGGTTGGCTTATCCCCACACCTGAACACAACAATGCGAACACTGCTGTTTGGCGGTAGGTTAATGGATAAGATGGTGGTAGCAATCCGGACGGGCCCTGCACAGGGTCCTACCAACCGCAAACCCGGGTTTATTATAGCATTTGCTAACTATTACCAATTTAAAAATAAAAAAAGAAAGAAAGACAAACATTTATTTACAGCAACAGACAAAATATTAAAATATTTTTTTACATATAACATTACAAAAGAACTTGATGCGAAACGGTCCCGGCTCAGCATGTGCTGGCTGTAAAGCCAACGCTGATCTTCCGCCGGAACCGTTCGGTGAGAGCACGGAAGGTGACACGAACAATTTTAAAAGAAAGAAAACATAAGAAAATAAACTAAAAGTAAAAAAACATAACAACGAAAAGAAAAAATAAATAAAATCATTATTATTTACAGGATAAAACATTTTAAAAAAGATGTTAATTCAGTAAGTAGGCCGCGCACACACTCGTCAAAGTTCTACTAGTGCTTCCCAAGACGAGAGCACTTCTGAGAAGAAACGCCGTAGGAAACTCAAGTCTCTCATTTTTAAACATTGCTTAAGGCATTGATAGTACTTAACCTAGCAGTATAAAGAACAATGATTATAAAAAAGCCGGTCAAGTGCAAGTCCGACTCGCACACCAAGGATTTTGTACAAACTTATAAAAATGTAAATATCTCGAGAGATAAACTTGACTTTGCCGTTGAAAACTGTTGTCTCCATACATCGACATAGGTCACGATTAGTTAACCAACTGCAAATAATGAACATTTTTCCCTTTACTTGTGCTAAAAGACCTGCCTGGAAGTACCCTATAAATTTTGATTCCCTTAAGAGTGTCAAATTATGTTTTTTTGCGGCATAAACGGCCGTATCTTTTTTCATAGCTTCAAGGGTCTGTAGACCTGAGTATATGATTTTAATTTCAACTCGATACCTCCACGCGCTCCCAAGATAAAGGGTCTTGACAGACAGACGGACCAACGGACGGACAGCAAAGTGATCCTATAGCAGTTCCGTTTTTCCTTTTGAGGTACGAAACCCTAAAAAAACTACTTTATCACGACCTGTCCATGACTTTGCGCGTGACGACTGCGGTCGTCTGGAACAATGCACAGATATCGCCTCACCTTGCCGCTGCGACTCGCGATCTGCTTCATAAACTCGGTGTCAATTTAAATAGGCAAAGTGTTAACAAAACCAAATGCACCAAATATTATTCCGTGATCACGTACTTTTAAATACCAAGTGAGATTTTTATAATGATCATTCCTTCCGAAAACGTTTAAGATAAATAAATATAAAATATACGTTTTTTTAAACAATATACGCAGTAATAACTAGACCTCGTTATCGAAGGTGCAATGTGGTAGCTAGACGTTCTTAGGCACAGGTAAAAATATTTATCATTTCAATATCGACTCTTAGTTTTTCTTTACAATAAGTTTAATGTACATTTTTTTCGACAAATGTGTCATTTTTATTTTGTGTTCCATGATAATCAATCGGGAAACATTATTTAACATGCTTCTTTATCATTATTTTTGTAAAAGCAGTTAAACTTGCAGAGACCATAGCCAAGATGCGTTCGTTAACTAGCGTTTCTATTCATTTGGTTTTAAAACCAATCGCGTTAATGCTGCACTGGTAGATCGCGTGAATTTTCGCATTACGTGATCTACCAGTAACGCTATTGGTTTAAAAACAAAACGAATCGAATCGCTAGTTAGCGAACGCATCTTGGCTAGGGCCTCTGGTCACCTGAAGGAAAGAGATCGTTGTCGCCAACGACCGCTAGTATCTAACACGAGGAGAAGAAGAAGGAAAAGAAGCATGTAACAATCAGACATTATTGAAATAAACAGTTTTTTTAAGGCCCTTAGAATCTGAAGGTTGCAAATGACCAGCCAAACCTTTATGGTAATTATCTTGGAATATTCGTTCTTGAACACTAACCGGTTCGTTGATATTGTCCTGTCAGAGCGAAAAACCACATGAGCGTGCATTCTCAGCTTACCTGCTTTTCCCGCCCCTCTGAGCCCCTCTGAGTGAAATGCTCATTATTTGTTGAGGATTTCACTGGCTGCAGTTTCCATAAATGGCACATCAAAATGCCTAAGCATACTTAATCAAACACCGCTACGCAAGTGCATATCGCCGGATCCTATTATTCATACCGTGGCTAAATTTGGCTTTGGTTTTGGTTAGCATGCCAACGAAGCTAGCAGTCCTGGGTTCAATTCCCGGTATGGCCAAATATTTTTGTAATGATACGAATGTTTGCTTTAAGTCTTGGATAGTTTCTATGTGCTTTAAAGTCTATTATGTATAGTTTAACTACATACCTTTGTCTATTACCCATAATAAAAGCGGTTTACTAATGTTTGGTGAAAGAACGTTTCCCAGACTGAGTCATTTCCCAAACATATAATTTGGGCAAACACTTAGCTTTCCAAAACTGTAAACGTTTCAAAAAATATATAAAACTAACCTAACCTATAGAGTTCTATACGATGGTCCTGAAATAAATCCTGAAATATTTACAGTTTTGGAAAAAAATGCGTTTGCCCAAATAATGTTTTTGGGAAATTAGTTCGGGAAACGTTTTTGTGTGAAACGTCTGAGCAGTAATAAAAGCCTATAGCTTAATTTGGGACTACGTCAATGTGTGTTTAATTTTAAAACAATTAGTTACAATTGTAAATTATAAACTCTAAATTAGGTACTGTGATTGTTACGGTGATTTGAATTCTTGCAACGACTATAAATCAACTTCGAAACACCCAAACACGTAACACGATAAAAACCGAGTAACAAAATTAAGTTCTGATCAAACCAACTGTAAGTCGGAATATTAACACCAGCATAATACATCCAACCCTTCCCGTCGGGTTGGGGCAAATTAGATTATCTGAGTTATACACAACCTTATTGCCCCGGACTGCGGGGCCAGTTGATTAATGCCGCCATAGTTTCCGTTACCTAGTTATCTGTTACCTAGATATTATATTTGCGATATTCACGTTTAATTAGGCATAGAGTTAACGATTTGACCTTGCGTTTGCGTATAGGTGTACTGTTAAATAAAGGATTCAATGCTGACATCTATCATTGCAGAGAGGCTAGACAAGATGCGGAACGCTAACGTAAACTGAAATTGTTTGGAATTGACGTAAGTAATCGATTTGGCAAGCGTCAGGGGGGAAGATGGCCGATTGAAAAATGTCTGGCTTTTATTTAATGATTATATTCTCATTTACATGATATTGGAAAATTACTACGAAATTGACATAACTAAAAAAGGAGATATAAGTAATCGACGTTTGGCACGTAAACACTTTCGATAACGATAATGTACTCAAATACTCAAACGTTTATTGCATTCCATATTGTTAGTTTGCAGATGTTATGCTTACTTAAGTTAATACAGTAATCATTTTTTATTACTTAATTGTGGACCCTGTTAGGCATAGCAACATTAAAAGAGGGCTTGTAATCTTAAAATAATATATTTATTAATTATATTGCACGCGTATTATAACCGAAATTACCTTAAGTTTTATCATTTTAATAATTTTCCGTATTTACTTTGAATTATCTACTTTACTTAATTCAATAATAATTACAGTAGAATTATTTTGAATTTGCCACTGACAGATGGATTGACTTTCTTTAATTTTTAGCTTTAATCTCATTCAAATAAAGTAGTTACTACTAAATCGGTAGACGTGGGTGACAGTTTTCTGAAAATTGCTTAATTTGTATGAGATTAAAAATGAAAATGAAGGCAAACTCTCTGTCAGTAATTAACTTACAGTAATCGTACTGTATATTAATTAGCCTCCGGGCAGACTTCGCATCTATGCGTTTTCTACCGTGAGTATGGTGTGAAGTGTTCCGAGGAATTAAGTGGTTATTATGACATAACTAAGTTTACGCTCAGAGAAAAGGACAGAGCTATATAATTGCCACAGCTCTGTTCTTTACGCTCACCGTAAAATGAACTGCTTAGCTAGGTCATAATAACCCTCTGATTAGACTAGTGACAGCGGCTTCATTCTACTATCGCACTTCCTCGGCATCGGCAGGATGTTCATTCCATTTATCTTGAGTCACTTGGGTGCAGTGGCACCCAACAACGCGCCGGTTCTCTAGAACGTTTCTGGCATGTAAGAATTTGGAATGAGCTTCCTGCTTAGATTTTCTCTATGCGCTACAACATGCCTTTGATAACTGGATGTTGTTTTTGAGTACAAAGTATGGTTACATACATACACGCCTTCATTCCCAGAGTGGGGTAGGCGGAGCTACAGAAATACCAACAACTCTAAAAAGAGTACGGTTATTCTGAAAAATAACCTGTAAAGTATATCACTTCGAAAATGTACGCGCAATTGCGCAAGTAGATTTTTTGACACAAGAAAAAAACGATAGCACGTTTTTAATTCATTTAATTTTAGCATTCAAACGAAAATTCCTTGATGTTTCTCATAAGAACAAAAAAAAATGCTTTGTCACGAAAACATTCATTAAATACTTAAGCATGATAAAATGTGAATTTGTTTAGTACTATTCATTTACTTAGCTTTAGCTTTTTACACGTCTCCAAGAGGTTTGTAGAAATGAGGTCGATTTTAATGAATAGGCATAAACTGTGGTAACGGCTTAAAAAACATTTTCAAATAATTGTGTCGGCATGAGTCAAACTCCTAATATATTATTGTTTGCTTTACATTATTTTAAGAGCTGATCGGAAAAAGAAATGTGCGACAGGGACTTTTAGCTGCATGTATGTTAATTGGCAACGCTCCCTTGACCCTTTTTTTTTTTTTTTATATCTAGTCCTGAGCTAGCCATTGTATATTTGTATAGCAATCCATCTTATTCCCTTATACTAAAAACTCTTTTTTTATAACGAAAACAAATTCATTTACATGTTTAAACCATTTCAAACGCTTATACCTATGCAAGTCTAAAACAAATAACAAAAACATTTAACGCTCTAACTCCCCCGTTCCCAGTATCCAAACCGCTGGCATCTTTAATATTCAGAGATAATTTGCACGCCACTGTACCTCACACAAAAACCGTACTCCTTGAACTAATTAACTGGCATCAAAAGCCCCTTCCTACCCTTACATGGTCCGCCAGTGTATAAACCGAAAGGTTTCGGAACAATTTGCTAATTAATTTTGTTCTTTATTACGCAGTTCTAAAGGCGGCGGAGTGACAAGGCGGACGGAAAAGTTCACGTGTTTGAGGTCTGACGGGAATTTCTTTGACTTTGGTGGCGTATGCTGCATACCACCGCCCACACTGTTAACTGTCTATCGGTAGACGTTATGCCTTTTGTAATAAGGTCCACTGATGTGCAGAAGAGTGTTGCTGTTTGTACGTAAGTAGAGTACCAGTTCAACCTCTTCAGTTGGTTCTCGGAATACACGGGAATGATGTCCCACGCAAGTACTTGGTGGTTTTTTGAGGTTTCCGCAAGCATGATCCCTTTACACTGTAATAAGGGGTTGGGAATAATTAATTAAATTAGAAAAACATGTTTTGTCATCTTTAATTTTAGCCTGTTTATCTCTTATTTTACAGATGGGTCCTTTCGGATACTATTCGACCCCTTTAGGATCGTAATGTTGGCAATTCGGGAATATAGTTTGAGGGTCTTCTGGTAAACTTCGGGATTTCTCTAGTCACTTGACATTGGCGAAACCACTGCGGAATACTGCGGTGGACCACAAGTAATATAAACCGGGCAAGAGCATGTCGGACCATGCTCAGTACATGGTTCTGAAGCCGATAAGTACTACAAACATAAAAATCGGCAAGTAATAACTAATAACTAATTTTCTATTTAAAGTCATTTGGTGCCGTCTTAGATGATTTTAGTAGGCATAAACATTTTAATCGCCCGTATCTCAAGAACCAATGATTTGTACTTCTTTGTGATAGTTTTTCTTTTAAATTTGTTATAACATGCGCTTTCATTTAAAAAAAAAACACATTTGAAGTGTTTGTAGTTTTGGCTGTAACGGGGAACACTTGACTCTAACAAAAATTAGCGTTTTACAGCTTATTATTTCATAAACGGATCCCTTGATCGAAAACTTGTTTTTCAAACCCATAATAGTTTTAAAAGACCTATCCAACGACGCCCCACACTATGGGGTAGACGAAAAATACATCTCCAAGTTACGTGTAGGGGACGTACACTAAGGAAATGAGCTAGGCTGCGTACAGACGGATGGACATGGCGAAACTATAAGGGTTCCTAGTTTGACTACGGAACCGGGTAAGGACCAAATAGTTGGACCACAGTTCAGAGTAGACCATACAAACAAGAAAAGTGAAAAAGTTCCGTTGTGACACGTAAATTATCCCTACAATTGTATGGCTAATTTTCGTGTCATAACGGAAAAGTTTTATAGAAAATTGAATTGAGTGAGTTAGCGTGGACAACTTTTTGGTCCTTACCCAACCCTAAAAAAGTGGTTGGCGAGGATTGGGTGATTAAGAAGTTATAAATACTACTATTTAATCAAAAGTCAAAGATTTCAAAGATTTAACCAAAAACATGCAAAAATTACATGTTTGAAAAATAAAACTATCGAAGATTTTGTTTCACTTTTAACGGCCGAACCCTATATTCAAACCGCGGATACTTACTTCGAGGTGAAATTTGACATTTGCCCATACAAAATGTCTCAAATTTTAATCCGAAGTAAGGCTATCTGTCCTCGGTTTGAATACAAGGTTCGGCCGTAAGTGTCTCAAGGAAATACGACCATGTTTAATATATATATAAAAAAAAAAACTATTTTCGCTATATTTATTGATCTCCAGATAGCGGAACATTACCGACTTTATCATATGTGACCCCTTAAGGTTCAAACGTTCCTACACCAACATGTTATTTACAGCATAAAGGAAAATTGTAATATTTTGCTAAGCTGTTCAAAGGAAGCCGTTTCATAGATCGCTGCTGTAACACGTGTGTAAACAAGATATTAAAACAGATATAATACAGTATAAGGCAGTCCCGTCGAGTTCGTGCCCAAAACCTTGGCCACAGTACACTTAACTTAATGGTACTTAGTATATGAGTATTATGTCGACGTCGTAAATATGTTTACACTTTAGTACCATGTCACTTTCATTCACTGAGACAATTACATATAATTATATATGAAATTGTCTCAGTGAATGAAAGTGACAAGGTACTAAAGTGTAAACATATTTATGACGTCGACTGTACATATTGACATTTTTTGTCTGGTCGTGTTTAGTCTGGTTGGGTATTGGACTCTGCCTAGGAAACTAGTTATAGAGAAAGATAAACTTAAACTTAAAACATAGAAACCATCCAAGACTCGGAAACCAATATTTACTCGCGCTCATCACACAAATATTTTCTCTGACTGGGAATCGACCCGGCGACCACTCTACCACCTAGGTAAATCGTCGTGCTCTGCTTTCTCGTCTCTATTTGCAGCATTTTATTTGAATGCCCACTGTTGTTAATATAATTACCCCTATTAAATATACCCCTTATGGATACTAATTCGTTTTATAATCAAACTAAAAAAATCTATTCAGCGAAGGGTTATAAGTTTTACTGTTATAATAATCCTACCCACTCATTTTTTAATAAATTTGAAATTGTGTTGTTTAGTGTAAATAGGTAACCATACATCTTATTAAATAATAACTAAACCTGTAATATTTTATATTATTGATAAATGAGAATGAGTGAATGAGCAAGTCTGGTCCATGATTTGATTGCTAGTTTAACAAAATTGGTTTAAGTCTTCTTTAATTCAAATCGGTTCAACAGTAAAATAATTGTTATAAGCAAGGGTCTGGCTCTTTCCGAATTATCTTCAATATGGTAGGTAGATAAGTCATTACCTAACCAATTATCTGGTACAAGTGATCTTACTATGTCCTTTCTTAGGGCGTATCGGCAGTAATCGCAATATCAGGATCCTAAGATGGTTGTTCAATGCTTGGACCCTATTCGTCATATTCCAGATTCGTCATTTTCCAAACTCGTCATTGTACAGTCAAATTAAATCGGGAACGCGGGCTTACAGGAATAATAAGTATTACTTAGGACTTTAGGACAGATTGTACTTGGTAGTTAAACTTTGTACTACGGCTATTAGACAATAATTTACTTAAGGCGGAGTCCAAAAGAATTGGCAAATAATGGATTAACATAACATTTACCAGGATTTCTATACTAAATTTGTGCAGGCTGTACATGGTATGACGAGTTTGGAAGATGACGAATCTGGAATATGACGAGTTAGGAATATGACCAGTTAGGAAATTGTCGAGTTTGGAAGATGAACAATTTGGAATATGATGAATCAGGAACGAATCGGTTCAACTCGTGAGACAGCATGTTCTGGAAGAGCGGCGCGCACCGTGTTGCGCAGGACCTCGCCGCACCCCCGCACTCTTGCGCTGCTGAATGAGCTATTCAATTAGCATCTGCGCCGGAGTGACACCTGCTTGCAGGCCGATGGTCGGCGGTGTGTTGTGAATGCGTGAGGTTTTGTGAAGTGAAAGATGCTAGGCAATTAAGTGTCGCAGTATTTATAGTAAATTTACTTATGTTAATCTTGTTTCATATTGCATTAGTGCACCCGAAGATGCCACAAACAGATAAACATGTGATCCATGATAAAAGAAGATAATGTTCTACTTTCAAATTATTATTCTAAAAAACCTAAACTACATTTTGTAATTGAGCGTCGTAAATACAGCTACAATGCTCAGAAAAACGACAGAAATTAACAATATCAAAATTCCTTTACATCATGTTTGACATGACCGTAATCATTAGAACTAGATAAGCCCACTTGCTCATAACTGCGGACTGTGAGCAGGCAATAACGCAATCAACTGACAGATGTCGCGTTCTAATCCTATAGTCAGTGTACCTACGAATATTGCCCGGGTATATTGCACATTATCGCCGTCTCCCGAACTTGCTCACGTAATAATCTGAGAATTGAGCTGAGGTCAGCGAAGGTTTCTGATTCCAATATTGGCTGGCTAACTTTATTATTAATGTTCATGAGATACAGAGATGGGTTAGCTGAATTGGGGAGATATTACTCGTAGTGTAATTAATGTACGTATGTAAACACTTAATTGTACAAAATAAAACGAAACAATACAATGAAGCTACACGAAAAGAATGGACAAAGGCGTCTTCCATCTAACCCTTGAGAGATTGAAAAAATGAAAGGTTTGTGCATCGAGCAGACAAGTGTACTTTCTTTAGAATAAGATAAAATAAATCCTAACTTTATAGTCGGCGTTCAATAGCGTTTCAACCGCCTGTCATTGTTATCTCCAATATATTGTCAAAAACAATGATAACTACGAGCAAACTTTGATGTATATAGAAGCAGTACCAGGGATAGTTTCTATTTCTTGTAAATTAATGAAAGATGTGTTACTTTATCTGGAATAATATGCAAAGACAACAATGACGGAGGTTAAGACGCCGAAGATATACCCAAAAATAAAATAAATACATTCGAATACATGTGAATGTTTACTTATGTATCAATATATATACTTAAACTTACATACACTATATTTATGTGAAAGACAGTTGAACAATATTTAGGAGCTAGGAATAAACTGTTTGTGATTGCCTAATGCCGACCGGTAGCGGGTTCCACAACATAATAATAACTTAAGAAAGTTTTTAGCGTTTTAACAGTTACTAAGAAACCTAAATTTTAGCGGCTATCAGATTGTATTGTTTCAAAACGAGCTACCACCAAAGTTTTCTTCAGTTAATCCGCCGAAATTTAACCTGTTGAATCGTTTATTATTCAAACAAATCTAACTATTACCGCCAACATAAAACAATAACAACTAAGTTGTTTAAACTGGTTCAGAGTTCTTAATATAAAGCTAAACGTCTTAGTTATGGTCAAAAGTTAACCCACAAAGTTTTACAAACTACAAACTTGGTATTTTCTTTGTTTGCAGTGTAAATATGTATATGTACGTAGCGATTGGTCAAGCCTAGTCAACTTATAAATTATAATGTGACACGGATGACACACGATGGCTTCCGCGTTTATCGTAATCAACTCGTCCACCATTGTCAAGTAAATAAGGGCTATCAAAACGTTTACAATCAAAAGTGTAAAAAGCAATATAAGTAAATAAATCTCCTGGGCTAAGATTCTACACGATGAAAACGATATCGCGTTTGTCAAATTTTAAGGTTTTGATAACTCGTAGAATAGAGGCCCTGAATGTTTACTTAATTAACTAAAACAACGTCTTGATGTGCATAAAATTACTAAACACAAATCATTATTTTAATCAACAGGAAGAGAAACGAGTCAGTGCAATTCTGATGAAAAATTGCATATTGGAAATCATTGAAAGGAAACCAAAGTGAGCATTTCAAAATCAAAGATGACTTTCAATTCAATTTTGCTCACGTACTAGTATTTATAGGTAACTCATTATGGTAATTGAATCGTTACAAAGAAATCTCCTTGAAAAGGTGTATTTAGCCGTAATAACCATAGCTATCCGGTTTATAAGCGCAGGGCTTATAAGCGGCTCGACAAAGTTGCCTGCATTACCTGATTTAACCATATTTTTACATAAAACTAAGTATCGTTGCGTTTTAGCTGATTCAAAGCTCATTCGATCACATCGTCATTTTTACCAAAAGCCGTCCACTGCTCCAGTGATCTACAAGATGATCGGTTTTTTGCTACTCGCATCTATCTACCACATGTACTCGGAAAAGGTGTCATAACACGCAGGCGTATAGGGCAGTTATAGCCCATTTACCTCACAAGGGAGTTAAGGGTTTAGTTTTAAAATATAGAACCCACTAGTATATTATCATTTAAGACTAAGCAGATGTAAAATCATATAGGTTTATTTTCTATATTCAAAACTTGTCTACAAACCAATTTTACAGTATATAAAACTTATACGGTACATTTAAAAGAACTTGATAATTAGACTTATAAATAGATTTTATTTTAATGTAAGTTAAGGTTGTGGTTTTATTTTTAAATTAATACATACATAAAGTCACGCCTTCATTCCCAGAATTACCAACAACTCTAAAAAACTTGTTGATAATTCTGTAACCACATTTTGCACAATCAGGCTAAGATGTTTACCAGGGTAACCTATCGATCTTCCGAAACTGACTTGTCCGATTTTCACTTGTCCGAAAACAGTTCCCCGAATTTTTTAAATCCATCTGCTTTGTTTACCATACTTACGAAACGCCGCTGATTTGTTTCCCCGAATTAACGTTTTCCCGAAACTCAATAGCCCGAAGAACGTTTGCCAACTTTATTGTTTGACAACTGATTTGTTACCCCACTTTTCATAATTCCGATGCTACGTTACACCTAAATTTCATTTCCCCTAATATCATTACACCGAATGCCATAAAAAAATGCAACAGATTTTATTAATTATTCCCGGCATTTGGAAATTTGTTGCTTGTCGCTTTTTTGTGTTATGATTTGGTTTTTGCGACTCTCGTGCTAGAACAGTGGGTTAAGTAGGTTACAACTGCGACTCCGCGGAAAAAAACTGGCACGAAAAGTGGGTTAGGTTAGGTTAGAACTGCGACCCCGCGGAAACAAACTGGCGCTAGAAAAGTGGGTTAGGTTAGGTTAGAACTGCGACCCCGCGGAAACAAACTGGCACTAGAAAAGTGGGTTAGGTTAGGTTAGAACTGCGACCCCGCGGAAACAAACTGGCGCTAGAAAAGTGGGTTAGGTTAGGTTAGAACTGCGACCCCGCGGAAACAAACTGGCACTAGAAAAGTGGGTTAGGTTAGGTTAGAATTGCGACCCTGCGGAGACAAACTGGCGCTAGAAAAGTGAGCTAGGTTAGGTTAGAACTGCGACCCCGCGGAAACAAACTGGCACTAGAAAAGTGGGTTAGGTTAGGTTAGAACTGCGACCCCGCGATAAAGAAATCAATTATATTTAAATAATTTTACTCATTTCTTTCAGGAATTTAACCTCACCTAAATCTTTCGAAAAGGAAAAGTAATATTTCGGAAGTAAAAGTTTACGCCAAATAAATTAGTTGGCAAATGAAACTTCGGGATTTCAATAAGTGGCGATTCGAATCATAAGCGAAATGAAATTGCGACGAAATAAAAATAGGGGACATAATAATATGGGAAACGTAATTTCGGGCAAACAATAATTACGCGAAGTGGAAAAAAGGGAAACGTTTTCGGGCTAATAATATTCGGAGTAACGAATTTCGACATTATGATAGGTAACCGTTTACCAGTGTATTAGTAACAGGTTGCAAGCCCATCGCCTAACAGTAACTATTCGGAAAGGGTACTTTTCATCCCTGCTAGGAGGGGTAAAAGTGGCACTTTTCTGTTCAAGGTCATTTTGTTGCTAGTATAAAATATAAACGCAATGAAATATGAAAATACTCGTAGTATGCACATAATCGAATTTTAAGGTTAACAATTGTATGTTAGTGAAACCGGTACGGTTTGAAAAATAGGTACTTCAAATTTTCTTGTTAAATTTGATAATTTCTGCACTTTCAGAAAGTTAATAATTAAATTTGTTTTATCACTAATACCTTTTATTTTTCTCATAGGTGATGTGAAAAGCAGTATGTGTCAATATTATTTCCACCTTGGGCGTTAAGACTTGAATCCTTCACTACGCTCAGGTTTCAATGTACACCCTCGCCGTATGTCAATTTGCTCCCTTTTGACACGATCTACTCGATCGCACCTTCGGTAGAACAAGGGCACAATGTACAATGTGACTAAAGGGGAAATTGTGCTCTTGTATGGTAGAACAAAGGCACAATGTACAATGTGACTAAAGGGGAAATTGTGCTCTTGTATGGTAGAACAAAGGCACAATGTACAATGTGACTAAAGGGGAAATTGTGCTCTTGTATGGTAGAACAAAGGCACAATGTACAATGTGACTAAAGGGGAAATTGTGCTCTTGTCCGGTAGAACAAAGGCACAATGTACAATGTTACTAAAAGTGAAATTGCGCCCTTGTCCTACCGAAGGTGCGAATTATTTCGGACTGACTGCACTTTCCAATATTGTTATTAGGTCGAAAAAAAAACAGCGGCTTACTTACCGTAACTAGCCATGTAAATTATCTCTATATGTATAGTATAGATATATCGGGTCTATTCATCCATACTAATTCTATAAATGTGAAAGTAAATCTGTCTGTCTATCTGCTTGTTTGTTACCCTTTCACGGACAAACCGCAGAACCGATTTAGACGAAATTTGGCATAAAAAAATAGTTTCAGTCACGGGGAAGGACATAGGGTACTTTTTATCAAGAAAAAATTTAAGGTTCCTAAGGAAATAGCGATAAACGACTTCTACGCGGACGCAGTTGCGGGAAGCGACTAGTTGTACATAATTATAGAATTAATATACCTCTCTGAAAGACTCCTCAAGAGTCCGAAGTTAGATAGATATAAATGATACTCATAGTATGTTTGGTTTATCACCAACTCTCAATGCTTATCTGGAGCACATTTTTTTAAGGCAGTGACAAATTTAGTAGCAACAAATAATATTTATTCCTAGTCCGTATTATACAATACACATTATTAAAACAGACACTTCATGACCAATTATCGCTCCGACACTCATCGATCCAAATACTAACCTGTATCAAATGCAAAATTGGAATACTAATAAAGGAAGCGGCATCTCATAAAGGGCCACAAATAATATTTATTCCTAGTCCGTATTACACAATACACATTATTAAAACAGACACTTCATAACCAATTATCGCTCCGACACTCATCGATCCAAATACTAACCTGTATCAAATGCAAAATTGGAATACTAATAAAGGAAACGGCGTCTCATAAAGGGCCACAAATAATATTTATTCTTAGTCCGTATTACACAATACACATTATTAAAACAGACACTTCATAACCAATTATCGCTCCGACACTCATCGATCCAAATACTAACCTGTATCAAATGCAAAATTGGCATACTAATAAAGGAAGCGGCATCTCATAAAGGGCCACAAATAATATTTATTCCTAGTCCGTATTACACAATACACATTATTAAAACAGACACTTCATAATCAATTATCGCTCCGACACTCATCGATCCAAATACTAACCTGTATCAAATGCAAAATTTGAATACTAATAAAGGAAGCGGCATCTCATAAAGGGCCACAAATAATATTTATTTTAGGTAGGTTGTTGATATACCTATATATATTATGAAAGATTTTAGGATTGGTATTGGCGAGTACCGATAGAACAATACCTAATGGATATTGTGTTTTAAATTGTGCCATTGACGCGATCTTATAGCATTCTTAATTAATGCTTTTTAGGTTTTCTCATAGTCACCTACCAGCATTGGATATGTACCTATGTAAGCATTTCTTACCCTGTATTTCGATTATGGTAAATAAATTTCATTTCAATTTCATTTCATTTCATTCCTAGTCCGTATTACACAATACACATTATTAAAACAGACACTTCATAACCAATTATCGCTCCGACACTCATCGATCCAAATACTAACCTGTATCAAATGCAAAATTGGCATACTAATAAAGGAAGCGGCATCTCATAAAGGGCCATTATACCCGCCAAACTAATCAAGGGGCCAAATTGAATTTAATTTTGCAAGCGAGCGTACGTCCGCCGAGAGCGGGCGACATGCCGTGTAGATTATGATTTATGGACTGCTACCCAAATGTTTTGGAGCAGACTTCTCGATTTACCTTCCTCGATTATTCAGTTCGAAGATCGCATGAACGCTCAATTTGAGTTAGTTTTCGATTTGATATCTGATATCTAGTTTAGTATACGAAACCTTAAAAATTGGAACGTTAGATTGATTGCGAATTTGAATGTTATTTAAAAATAAATTTAGTTTATTTAAAGACACGAGCAAAAAAAAACAGAAAATTAATAAAATATTTATTTATTTAATCTTTATTGCACAAAAGAATACACTTATTTAGTATACAAAAGGCGAACTTGATGCCGTAAATATATTAACTTATTCTAAATAACTCAAAATTCAAAATTCAAATGTCTAGTAGCTAGAAAACGCAAGTCCTATAAAAAACATATGAATTTTAAAAAATAACTGATTTGTACCAGGGACTCTAGCCAAGATGCAAACGCTCGTATCGATTTTCTTTTCTATCGTTCTCGTTATGGGATGACAGTCGACCACGTGGTTTACCGAAACGCACGAGAACGTCATCCCATACGTTTTAAGTGATAGAAAAGAAAAACGTTAGTTGCGAATGCATCTTGGCTAGGCCGACAGGTGACCATAGGGCTGTCAAAAAATAAATCAATAAATCCTCAATAGTTATTTCCTTCCACAATGATAGTTGTATTATTGTAGATATAAAATTTTCATTTGGCATAAATTCGATCTGCATAATAAAATTAATAAACCAATATATAAAAAATACAATGCATAACAACGAAATGCATAATTTCTTCCAACACGATGTCTTAAGGATAAGAATACTTTGCAATAAACATTACTATGGTGTTAACATAAGTAGCTTTCGATTTGTAGGTTAACACATAAAATATATGAGGTTAAAACATCTACACTTAAAACGTCTTAATAATTACTAGTAAGAAAAAAAAACTTTAATTAATCTCATTCAAATTCACCTATTCCCAAACTAAGCTCTACTGAACTATGCATACCCGACAAAGATAGATTATACTTGTATTAGAGAAGTATATACTTAAATACACAGAAAACATCCAAAACTCTTAGCAAATACTCGTGCTTATCACACAAATATTTGCCCATACCTGAAATCGAACCCGGAACCATTAGCTTTATAGGCAGAATCACTGTAGACTAGATTAATGCGTCGTCAATATGCTTAATCGATTGATAAATATTATTTATTTATTTATTTATTTATTTAACAAATAAATTGAACACGGCATTACAGTTGCACACCAATGCACCATGCAATTAAATTATTGAACAGCGAGACAAAATCAAAAACACAAAATCTTACAAAACCTTAACGGAACTAGTATATAGGTACGACAATCCTTACGCTATAACACTCGATCTTCTAGCATCCATCAACTCGCAAAATCTCTAACACTCGCGACGTACAGCCGGCCATCGTCCAAACAAGTCACACTCTGGTGCCGATGCCAGGAGAGCATTAAGCGCCGCGAGCGCGCGCAGTAGAGGCGACTTCCGGCGCGACACGGTGCGCGCCGCGGGCACTGCCAACAACTCACGCCACCGTGGTCGGAGAGTTATCCGCGGGATGTCAGGGACGGACAGTCTCACAACTCGGCCCACCAACTCCCCACAATCTGACTCACCACGTAAAACCTGACAAACAAATATTAGCAGGCTGTTGTTACGCCTTACTTCCAAAGAATTATAACCAAGTGTTCCCAAAAGATACTTCGTTGGATATAAGAACGGGTAGGATTAGGTATAGGATTTCCTATATAAAAATCTAAGAAAGGCTTTTTGGACCCTTTCAAGAAGTAACGTGTATGTGGCTTCATGCGGTTGCCATATTATAGATGCAGACTCAAGCTTGCTCCTCACCAGAGCATTGTAAACTATCTTTATTGCCACCTGGTCATAAAAATCTTTCATGTTTCGGACAACAAAGCCTAATCGCTTAAAGCAGCTAGCGGCGAGCGCAACGATGTGCTCATGAAACAAGAGACGTGCGTCAAACAATACCCCAAGATCCTTTATTGATGACACTCGTTCTATGGGTTCCGTCCCAAGGAAATATTGTGCCTGTAACGGAGCATGCGCTCGGCTAAAGGTATAGACACAACACTTATTCACATTAAAAAGAAGCCTGTTCTCCACACTCCACCTGAACACCGCATCGATATCATATTGTAAGGACTGGCAGTCAGCGGCTTGCTCTACTCCGTACATCAGTTTAAGATCGTCAGCATATAGAAGACAACGAGCACTCCCAAAGACAGATTCTAAATCATTTATCATTATGCCAAATAAGAGGGGTCCCATTATTGATACCTGACTGACACCCGACCTAGTATGATATGGAGCAGAAACAAAGCATCCATGCCTGACATATTGCTGACGATCACGTAGATAGCTAGCAAAAAAATTGAGCAGTTTGGGAGAAAAACCAATTTCGTCCAACTTGCGCAGTAGCATGTCATTATCTACACGATGGAAAGCTTTCATATAGTCGAAATAGAGTACATCTACCTGGATACTCCTGTCAAGGTGCTCAGATAGAATGTCCACCAAAGTCAAAAGATTTGTGTTGACAGAACGTTTGGCCCTAAAGCCATGCTGTGAGTCTCTTAAATAAGGTTTAATCTGCACCGTTAAGGCTTGATGGAGTATCGACTCGAATAACTTTGCCAAAGTAGAAAGAACAGCTATAGGTCTATAGTTCTCAACCCTAGCAGTGTCACCCGACTTTGGGATCGGACGTACTTGCGTGAGCTTCCACTGGCGGGGATACGTCCCAGAAGATAGAGCAAGATTAAACATATAATGTATGGGGACTTTCACTATATATGCAGGCAGGTTGTCAGGCCCCATAGAACATTTAGCTTTGAGGCGCTTTATGGCCCACTCAACTTCTTGCATAGATAAATGCTCGATTTCGACGTAATTGGCACTACGCTCTCGTTGGCCAACCCATGTGACATTCGGGTCTAAACGAGGAACATCCGGCAGGAATACCCCAGAAAAGTAACATGCGAAAGCGTCTGCCACCTTACTACCGACAAATTGTTTACCTTTAAATGTCACGCGGGACTCGAATCCGCCCTTCGACTTCAGACTATCCAGGTATTGCCAAAAAGTACTCGGATTGTTCTTCACCTTGGCCTGGATAAGATCGAGGTAACAATTATAAGCAACCGATATACGCTTCTTTACTTCAGACCGCAATCTGGAGAACCGCTTAAATCACTTGACACTTGTAAATCGCTTGACTTTTGGTAGCCTTCCATTCCTTGTGGATACTACTTTTGCGCTTCAAGTCTCTAATTATCTTAGCTGTGAACCAGGTTGGATAGCATATGCTTGGCTTTCTTGATCGAATCTTTTTTGGAATACACTTATCAAAAACGTCATACAAAATCTTATAAAAAATATCCACAGCAACATTGACGTCCGACGCACCTAGAACTTCATCCCAGGTCTCTTCCACGATGAGTTCATAAAATAGTTGGTAATTGCCTTTAGTAAAGTTCCAGACTTGCCGCAGGTCAATATTACTGGGATCTACTTTCTCAACTGGGGGTCTTATTATACCTATAGGGGCTAATATATCTAATGGTGGATGATACGCATCTTGTCTTGGGACTAGACCGCTGTCTTGCATCTCGGACACCAAAGTACGGGAGGTACACTCAGACACCAGCACAACATCTAATTTTCCACCGTGTGCATTCGTCACCTCATTCACATCTTTTAAACCGCATACCGTTAAAAAGTAACCATAATAGCTTAAGATACTATTTGATGTATACGCTGGATTCAGATTCAGATCACCAACCACAAGCACCACCCCTTTTACTGTATCTATTGCTGATTCCACAGCCTGAAACCAACGCATATAAACATCGTCTGTGGCACTAGGGGGGATATACACAACACACAGATAACACGTAACATGGTCAAGTTCGCACGATGCCCACAAGTCCTCCCCAGTTGTTGTCTCCAGGTCCTGCCGGCGCGTCAGCCCTAAACCCAGGCGCGCCGCGAGCAGCACACCACCGCCCCGCACCCCCGTGGCACGATCCCGACGCAGCATGCTCCACCCGCCACACAAAAGCTCGGAGTCATCGTCAGCCGGAGTAAGAAATGACTTGGTCACCGCTATGACTTCGCAACGTAGGGACAGAAGGTTTTGCCTGAAGAAATTGAGTTTCGTGTTGAGGCCTCTAACATTCTG
This sequence comes from Acleris holmiana, assembly GCA_949316455.1. NCBI lineage: Eukaryota > Metazoa > Arthropoda > Insecta > Lepidoptera > Tortricidae > Acleris > Acleris holmiana. The sequence continues at coordinate 17,821,602 of OX438768.1, read as the reverse complement.
GTAAACAACATTATGTTATTTGTATGACTTACAAAATAATACATAAGGGAACATGCATATTTATTTTCTTACGCTCTCTGGAATGTGCTATGAAAGAGATGAATAACGTATACGCGAAATAATTGTCATGTAATTTTTCATGAGATATGAAGCTTTAAAAAGTCATAGTTCAGACCCCCTGCAAAAACACTCCATACAAAATCGACGACTGGAAGGAAGTCACGGCTGCTGTACCATGTTTTAAAAATTACTATGTTTAAGCCAATATCGTTAAATATTTAATACGTAAATAAAATAAGGATGTCGAAAAAACAATCTAAACATTAAAAGAACTTTATTTTTTTTGTCAAGTTTTGATTCTACATATTTTTTTAATAAATGGGTCAATACTTAGTGTATGGCGTTTCATATGCTATTTTTAACATTTTCTCCTAAATCATATCAATGAAACTCAATTCTGATTTTCATGCATGTTCTCTATATCATTTTATGCTAAACGTTTATTCCATGGTTCCGAGTGGTTGCCGGGTTAGAATAGTGTCACTCCGTGTCTTCTCCTGGATATCGTAAGAGGCGGCTAAGGGACCAAATAAAAGCTTGTAGTACTATTAGGCGATGGGCTTGCAACCTGTCACTAATTACACTGGTAAACATCTTAGCCTGTTTGATCTAAACGTGGTTACAGAATTATGACGAAATCTTTTAGAGTTGTTGGTATTTCTGTAGTTTTGCCTACCCCACTCTGGGAATGAAGGCGTGAAGTTATGTATATGCCTATGTATAAGATTATTATGTACCTAAAAGAAACTAACCGAAAGTTTATGCAAATTAAACGGCACCCGTTTAAGAGATATCAACTTTGAAAGTAGGGGGTCACCATTTTATCGACTGTTTGTTCTCTTGAATAGTTATATTTTATTCAATTAAATATTTCAGCAAGAGTGGATAACTTAACTATTGTTAACCAACACATTGAAAATAATTATATAATGCCACTACAAAGTACAAATATATAAACATAAAACCGGGAGCGGCCACAACCACCCCGGCGGGCCACAAAACGTAGTTAATTACCCCACTTGGATAAAATTTAATTAAGTTTGTTTTCCCAGACCACGTGCTTATTAAATGAGTGAGCATTTTTTTCATTGCGTTCTGATTTTTAAATTATGGGTGAGAATTTTTATGTAAGTGGTTGTGTAAACTTGGTGTGGAAACAAAAATAAATTTTATGAATTACCTTCAAACACTGAATGTATGGTAAACTAAGGGTATAATTATAAGTGTATAAAGTATAAAAATTCAATTTTCAGGGATGGATGCCGAGAAGCGACTTCGTTTTACAAATAATATTTAAATAAATTCTCAGTATATTTAAAGAATACTCCTAATGTACGTTTCATACACACATTTGTCTATTTTTGGGCACCCTCTGTCATTTTATTCGTCTTAGTCGTCGAAGAGTAAAGTATAAAAATATGGAGTTGAATTATATCTTTTATTTTTTATTATATAAATATAAGTCACAAATGAAAGCTAATAAATAGCTTATTCCAAATATTGTAAAAAAACGTTACAGATTGATACTACCATTTTGATAAGAAAACCAAAAAGGACAGGAAGTAAATGTCAACTTCGTGTTAAATAAACTGCAATAAAAAAGTCAACTGAAAAGCGAAAAACTAGCTCTGTTATCTATAAGAATACATTCTTGTTCTTGAATATTGGAAAATGTATTGCAGGCGAGGACAAGCAATGAATTACAAAACATGTTTCTTGAAGAAATGTAACATTTGCACTGTTAGCTTGTCGTTCTCTGCAAAACGTTTTTCAATAAGTATTCAATTTAAATGCTCTTAATAATTTTCTATAAATTATAAAGAGTGGAAAAACGAACGCCACATGCAACTAAATTAAATATTGAAAAAAAAAACCCCTACGCAAAGGAGACTTCATTTTTTTTCGGAGAACTAGAAATACTGTATTCATGTTTTTTTTTTAAGTTTGTTATCCGTAACCAGGAGTCAAACTGCTGCAAACTGTTTTTTACGGTCTTTATTTAGTTGAAAGGTGTAACTATGCGTTGAAGGTATCGATGCCCCTTTCCATCTATATCATAAAACATGATGTCATATTTGACCAGGTTGTTTTCAAAAATGAAATAAAGTCTCCTTTGCGCAGAATTCGATGTGGCGTTCGTTTCGCAAGTTTTTCGCTTTTTAGTTGATATTTTTATTGCAACTGGTTTTTTTTTAATTACTTCATTGTGACGTATTTGACGTGTTTGACGAGGTTGGTCACTAGTATTATAAAAAAAACATACAATTTAAAAAGTTTCTTGTCGATGCAATGCCAATCAGAAGTGAATGTTTTGCATTATCAGCACCCTAAGGAGTTCACTAAATAACAAAATTACATAACGCGATTAAAATTCAGTTCAAACTTGAACTAATCAGCCATTCTGTAGTTAGTAAGATTCTCTCGTTCCGCATTTAGATTGTTTCTAAGGCATTTCAAATATAAAAGGCGTAACCGACAAAATGAAGATGTTCACATCCTTGTTTATTTGATTGAGAAGATGTCAATCTATTTTAATTCTAAACGGTTTTGCGGTGTAGAAAGTTAGTCGCTTATTCCCTTTTGAATCTGATTGTGCTTTAAATTGCACCGTAGTCTGGTACTTTGAATGCAAACAGCGTTTCTCTGGTGCGGGCGAAACGCCTGTGATTTGACTTACGCTTGATTAGGTACGTATCTCAAATTACTGTCATTGTTTTTACTTTAACCGGAGAAAGTAAGACATATATATTCTTTAATTTATTTATTAAAATGTAACTTAAGATCAGAGTTAAAACATAATTATGTGCGATGTTGTAACCACCATTACTAAGCGAAAGTGTTCTTGGGCTTGAAAGTCATCGGATCAGACGTGTATTGGAGTAAGGACCACGCGCAAACACACGAGCACGCGGGAGGCCACCCCAACGCTGGGTGGATGACATCAGACGGCACGCAGCCGTGACTGGATGTAGACAGAGGGCGCAAAACCGTCAGGAATGGAAGAGAATGGAGGAGGCCTATGTCCAGAAATGGAATAATTAAAGTCTGACATGATGAGGATGAAGATTATGTAACAGGACTAGCAGGTGAAAACTGAACACAATTTATCTGCTGCTGGTGTCGCACGGTATATACCTATACGAATTTATCTAGGTATTACCATGAGCCTAGTCTCAGTCGATGTGCCACAATGATATAAATTATATCACTAAAAAGTAACCCACTTATTTAAAAACATGAAATAATTAAAGTAAGATATACTGGGCTATGTCATAATCTGTCATTATGACATTAAAATTTAGCAAAAAGTGACAAAGTATACTTTACCAAAATTTATTAAATTGTGCGTTTATGACTAACTGGAAAAACCACGACAAATAAAAGCAATTAAATCTAAAATTATCTTAATTAAAACTGAATTTCCAAATTACATGGTTATCCATCATAATTATAATGACTACATAGTTTGATTATAAAGTACATAAATGACAGGGATTTGCTACATTATTTTTCCGCTGTTATACAGAAAAAAAGTTCCTCTGCGGTTTCCGTAGACGGAGTAGTGGGTAGAAGTAAGATGTCTCTGTTACCATCACGCCGATAAAGGTGGTCATGGTGACCACCATGACGAAAAAAGGGGATGACGTTAAGTTGACTTAGGCTAGGTTCACACGGCGTCATATTTCCCGTATACCATATTCAAGATTTAATCGAATATCGTAGTGACAGCAAAATTTGTATGGCAACTGTGCAAATCGATCACACGGCGTCTATGCGAGAAATTCTCGTATTCGAGACATGTTTTTTATCGTATACCGTAAGGTCTTGCCACCGGGGATCCGAGATTCTCGGAACAATTTTATGGAATGCGATACTCAGTGGCGCTTACGTTTACGTTGATTCGTTCACACGGACCAACTTGTTTCTCGTATACGAGACGCGCGGGGGAAGACTGCATACGTCAAAAAACCGAATGGACCTCGCAACGAGTGAACGGCCGTGAAAATATCAAATCGAATAGTCGCCGTGTGAACCTAGCCTTAATTTACCAAAAATTTGCAAGAATTGGCACGAAATAGAAAATAATCAATCTGTTTAATGTGGTCGTTGTTAGTGAGGTTGGTCGGTAGTGTGGTCATAGTAGTAAGTTTACATATACGACGTAACATTGTTGTTTTGTAGTGCATCATAATTAACTAGGTATCATTTTAAGCAAATGCAATAAATACATGCACAAGTTCAGAATGCCTAGAAACTGAGGTATGAGTGTCAGAAGGGCTTGCACAGACATTCAGTTTTTAAAATGATCTATTTCAATTATTGATTGGAAGCACACTAATGCATTGCTGTCCAGTTTCGTGCTGTTGTTTTTTTTTGTGAGAACTATCCAAACAATCAAGCAGACACACAAGAAAGCGACTTAAAAAAGCATAAACGTATCGTTGTACACATTTCAAAAGTAAATAAATAAAAATTACTATTTTAAAAAAATATGAAAAGTACAAGATAAATGGCAAAATTGTGTGCGTATGAATATGAATTATCCGATAGAAAGGGAAGAAATGAGTAGGCACGTTCGACCCACTTCAATGTTTTTTTTATTAAAAAGAGCGCCTTCTGTACTCCATTACACAAAATGTCCCTAAACTAACAGTGAGCCGACCATAATCTTTAAATTACAAATAGCTTTGACCTAAAAAGTAGCACATTGTTTAAATACGACTCGATCAAAATCGTAGCTAAAATTAGAATAGACTAAAAATAGTATTTGGTCAATTTTTACGCTTCAGCAACATGATACCAAAAAGAACTTCTTGGAAACGTCATACAAAAAATCGGGCAAAAGCATGTCGGAACATGGTCAGTGTAGGGTTCCGTAGTCGTTAAGTACTTACTACAAACATAAAAATCAACAAGTAATAACTAATTTTCTATTTAAAGTCATTTGGTGCCGTCTCAGATTATTGTAGTAGTTTTGGCTGTAGGTGAAGGGGGGATACTTGAACCAAAAATTAGCGCTTTAAAACTAAGTATATCATAAACGGATCGCTCTTTCGGCAAATTGTTTCTACAAACCCACAATATTTTTAAAAGCCCTATCCAACAACACCCCACACGTAACGTGTAGAAGAGGTACACTAAAAGATTTTTTTTTCATTTTATTGTTCCACTTTGTTGGCATGACTAATATGTAAATTCGTGCCAAATTAAAGCTTTCTAGTACCTAGGTTCTCTGCACTAGGCTGCGGGCGGACGGACGGACATGGCGAAACTATAAGGGTCCCGATTTTGACTACGGAACCCTAATAACAAACATATAAATACTTTAAATGTACAGTCGTAACACTCGAAATAATAACAATGCCATCAAGAGTCGTCGTGAGTTAAAAGTGCCAATTACCTGGAAAACTATTTTATTTATTAAGATTAAAATTACAGTCTGGTAGCTGGGCGTTTTCCAATAAAAGTGTATATCGTTAAGGACAAAGTTAAGAAAATTTAACTTTTTCCATTTCGTCACGAAAATTAGCCATACATTTAGATACGTTAATTTTCGTGACGAAATGGAAAAAGTTAAATTTTCTTAATTTTGTCTTTATCGATGTACACTTTTTTTGGAAAACGCCAAGCTCATGAGCACGTACAATCGAATACACTGTTAACTGTACATTTACAATCGAACATAAACCTTATCGCAACGTATTAAAGTCTACGGGTGGTCAGTTAACAGTGTCTTCGTTTGTACCAGCCACTTTTGTTTTAACGTCAGTTTTAGAAAAACCATCTAAACTTAGTAACTATACAAAGATCAAAAAAAAAATCGTCATGTTTGCGCCGACGCTGTTTCAGCCCACAGTTCCGTGTGTGCAATCATTGCAACCCTAATTGGATCGGCATGAGTGGGGCGTTGGAGGTTTCACAAGACGCTCTACTTAAATAACTTGTGCGATCAGACAAGACAAGTTATATACCTCGGTGATGTAACATGAACTGTGGACTCTAATTAAAATTAAGTATTCTGGAAAATGAAGCTTAAGAGAAAGCTGAGCGTCCTTTAGCACCTTCATTACTGTTATTGTGTTTTCTAAAAAACTTTGAAATCAAAAATTGTACAAATAAATACAATTTTACGGGGTACATGACTTAACAGCAATGGACCTATGAGTGAGTAACTTAAGCTGGAAAGTTAAGTTGACTACACCAGTTGACTAGTCTGGTTATTTAACTTTGTCACATATACATTGTGTATTCATTTCAAAAATAAAAAAATACACTTCGTTTTCAAGACAATGCTTTCGTTTATTCGAAAACACAATTAAATGACGGCGCCACTGATCACTCGGCGCCCTCTCAAGTGAAGATGGGCAAGAGATGAGACTCTTAGCAAGGCAGTAAACACAAGATACCATAAATTGGGCATAATCGATATGATTTCTATGAACGTTGCCGTAATTGAAGATGTATAAGATTGACGTAAGCGGCCAGAAGGACGCGTCAAGCGCTTATGTCAATTCTATAAACTTCGTCAGTTCTCGATAATCGTTTACGTTAGCGTTATGTATCACAGGCCCTAGCCAAGATGAGTTCGCTAACTAGCGTTTCTATTTGCTTGGTTTTTAAACCAATCGCGTCACTGGTAGATCACGTCATACGAAAAGTCACCTAATCTACCAGTGGCGTGATTAGTTTAGAAACCAAACGAATGGAAGCGCTAGTTAGCGAACGCATCTTGACTAGGGCCTCAGGTACCCTAGCCAAGATGCTAACACTACAAACGTTTTTCTTTTCTATCGCTCAAAATGTATGGGATGACATTCTCGTGCGTCACGATAAACCACGTGGTCAACTGTCATCCCATATGTTTTGAGAGAGAAAAGAAAAACGTAAGTAGCGTTTGAATCTTGCCTAGGGCCCCTGGTCTATATCCTTAAAATATTTATCTTACGAGTATTATAAAACTGATTGGTTGAATTTCATTGGTTTTCTGGGTTGGACAAACACCAATCAGTCAACAAAGAGGCCGGTGAAAACATTCTTGGCCCGTCCATATAAGTGATCTTTTGTGACTATCTGTGACAATGTTTCTGAGCAGTGTTATGATTAAAAAGTTTTCAAATCGATTCATATTCAACATTACATGCAAAACCGACGTGATGAATTGAGAAGCTGACTGCTCTTTCTTTTTGTCGGTTATGTTATAAAGGCTCATGAACAACGTTATATATGACCCAGGTCGGATACCGTGTAAAACTATAAATACCAACGACGTATTAAGCAACAATATGTAGAGAAGACGCTCCAATAGATTTCAAACAATCTGTTTTAGGGTGGATTCCGGATACCTGCGGTCTGTCCGGAATGATTCCAAACATGACTCCAAACTAAATGCCCCTGCGTGCAGGGGCGAGCCGAACAATTAACTTTGTATGTCGACGGACAGGGGCCATATTAATATTAATTTTAAAACCTGCCAGTTCAAATAGCCATCGGTAAAAATCTGAATGTTTATTATAGGGGTCATATTTTAACAGCCTTGGCCAAAGGAGTGAAGTCAAATTTTAAAAGGTACATTCACATTTTTTTTTATTATAGAAAGTTGTATATGTATCGGAAAAAGTAATCATATTTATAGACGTCTACAATTGACGATGCCGCTCTATTGGACAACCTTATTTATTGAAGTTAAGGGCAATTCCTTGGAAAATTAATTATTTTATTGTAAAAACAGACTTTTTCTAGCTTTAGTTTTCACACATGAATAGCTAAGTAGTAACTATTCGTTTGTGAACTTGTTCAAAAACTTTAAATATTTTAACGTCTTTGTGTATTTCTTTTAATAAAAAAAACATTTATTTATTAGTTACAGATAAAAAAGTGGGGTGGATCTATACCTTTGGCGAAGGCTGTATATCTCCTTATGGCTGTATATCTCTCCTTCACTGCCTGGTTTTTGAAAGTTTATAATTGTAATCTCGAATCTGCCGTTCGCAATTTATGGATGCCTTTGTGCACCAAAAATTTTAAACTTGCATTAATAATTAATATTAATAATAATATTTTTTTTTTAACATGGTTTATGCAGTAAAATGGGATTGAGACAGCGAGATCGTTGATTTTCAGCCTCCAACCATAACTTAAAACTAATTATGAACTAAATGATCGAGCTAGTATGCTTAACAGCTTTTTGTATTTTTAAATTAAAACTATACAAAACCCTGCTTTGAGCAAAAACATTACAGGAAAACAATTGTAAGCTCTGAATCACTGCAGACCCTCAAACCTGAAAAACCAAACCACATCGCAACCAGCATTACCCGTTGTCATTAAATTTACATGTACGCGGAAAAGGTTGGACGGGCCTGGGCTATTATTTTAAATGAAATAACATGGTTATGCTTCACCTTATAATAATAGCCTAAGCTACGGGTAATTAAAAATCTACCGTAAAAAATGCTGTAATAAATCACAGTTGTTATAACTGCGTATACTACATATTGAAATCTAATTGTAATTCACCCTCGTATTCCCGCGTGATTGCCGGGTTAGAATAGTGCAACTCTGTTTTCTCTTGGATGTCGTGAGTGACGACTAAAGGAATAAGGGCTTGTAGGCGATAGGCTTGCAACCTATCACTAAACAAAAATGTCTATTATATAAAACACTAGTAAACTTCTTGGCCTGATTGTGAAATATGTGGTTACAGAATTATGAACAAGTATTTTAGAGTTGTTGGTATTTCTGATAGCTCTGCCTACCCCACTCTAAGAATGAAGGCGTGATGTTATGTATGTATGTAGGTTTTTATTCAGGATTTGTTTGTTCTTTCTTACTCAAGGAACGTTGCAATCTAAAAGGCAGACACACTATGTTTTACGCGACTGTTAACGTTTTCACAATTATTAACCGAATCGCTGTCATGGTAATAACACTTTTATACGTTTTTTTTTGGCATGTATAATAGTGCCACGCCTCGTATCCTAAATTCGCCACTCATAAAACAAGATCCGAAGAATAGCGAAACTTAAGTGGCAGTGGGCGGGGCACATTGCTCGCAGGACTGATGGCCGATGGGGCCAGAAAGTTCTCGAATGGCGTCCACGGACCGGGAGACGAGCTGTTGGTAGGCCTCCAACAAGATGGAGCGACGACCTCGTAAGGGTCGCGGGATCGCGATGGATGCGGAAGGCACAAGACCGGTCTAAGTGGAGAGCCTTGGGGGAGGCCTATGTCCAGCAGTGGACGTCTTTCGGCTGATATGATGATGATGATGACACAAGATCCTACATTATACAATACAAGTTCCATGCTGTTGTTATATACATGGATATATATTACTATTAACTATATTATTCTTTTTGTTTAACGTTATTTACGTTATACAAATAAAATATAACAAAGAGAGTCAATGGGCGGCCTTATCACTAAATAGCGATATCAGACAACCTAACAAAGAAAAGAAGTTAAAAGAGAAACAAAAATAAATTGTTGCTTAGTTGGTAATGGTAGTGACATATCGTAGTTCGGCATTCAGTACCGCGAATGTCGCATTGGGTCACAATTAGACATTCGCGGTTTTGAATGCCGAACGACGATAAGTGTAATTATTACAGATACTACATACTAAGTACAAAACCTAAAAACCTTCATGCTTAGGTCTTGACAAAGCGGTATTTGGGTCATACACAGATTTAGGTTACCGTCTTTCCTGTACATACCGAAAGTTAATGTTTAAGGTCTAATTTTCTGGCTAGGCCCATTCCCGCAAAAACGCCGTCAGGACTGCTTTAGACCTATCATATAAAAAGATAACTTATATGCACACAAGCATATTAACTATTGACCACAGGAGAGACAGCTTTTGTTTTTAAGAGTTGTGTATGACCCATTTATTAAACATTAGCTTGAATTAAGGTCATCTATAAAAGCTTCTGTTATATAGTCGCTCGGGATTTCATTTGACACGATACTAGTTGCTCGTTTGATTGCGTGATATAAAATTTAAATCTATCAATTAAATAATTAAGTTTCATTATGTTATTAAGCCCAATGACAATGTTATTCCATTTATATATTATATAAATCACTAAAGATAAGATATGATCGGTCGTCCGTTGTTTACTCACGGTATGGATTGCTCACTCGAGCAGAAGCGCAAATTGATCACATTAAGGCACGAGGTATTGGTGTGTGAAGATACAACAAGCTGATCAATACAGATAAACGATACCGGCTATTGTTGTCGAACCATTCAATTGTTATGTCTATTACATAAATCATTTGTTAATTAGTTATTAGTAAAACTCTAATTTTATAGGAGACTTGCATAGCTTATAGCCACTGAACTTACAAGATATTTTTTTGGGGATCTAAAAGGCATAGACATTTACGGTCTCAAGACTGCAATCTTAAGACTGCTTTACTGAGATCACTGACGTCATTTAACATGAAAAACAACAGTCAAAATAAGAATTGCAAAATCCCGTCGCGTAAAATTTGTGTGTTAGTTTATTACTGCTTCATGCTAGATTAGCACATACGCTACTTTTCATTGCGGATAATTTTAAATTTTCTATGGGACTAACGATAATCGAAAAATGCTTCAAGCTGCCAATTTAAAGAAGACGATTTTAAATTAAACAAGATCGTAGGCTTCATTAAAAATGTAACGCAACTTTGAAAAAATAATGAACAAATTTGATTAATGCTGTAACAGTCCATTATGCGAAACAAACATTTTTCCTCGAAATAAGTTGCTAACAAGCCAAAGATCACAATTTCCTTGTCGGATAATAAAAATGTTTCTATTGACAAATAATTAAGTAAGTGCGCGCAGCTAATGGAATGGCGATCAAGCTTGATTTGTAGACTTGAGGGGTTCCGTCGTTATGAATAAAGTTGACTATGCAACAGGCTATTACGGTACATAGTTTTTATGGTTATAATAATTCAATCTTGCTCAAAAGTATACTACCAACAGACCTGTAACCATTATTTTGAATGAAAATTACCTTAATTTACACTTTTTTTTAATGTTTATTAGATTTACCAACAATTGTTGCATTATTTTTTAGGGATCCGTAGTCAAACTACCCTTATATATTACGTTTTGCCTTGTCCGTCCGTCCGTCTGCAGCCTTGCTCAGAGACTCTTAGTACTAGAAAGCTGTAATTTGGTGTGAATATACAATCGTCAACAAAAAGGTAAAATAAAATCTTGGAAAAAAATGTTTTTTAGGTTACCTCCCCTACAATTACTTGTAACGTGGGGATGTATTTTTTTTCTCGTCTACCCTATAGTGTGGGGTGTCGTTGGATAGATCTTTCAAGAATATTTGGTTTGTGATAGCATTTTTTGTTTAAGTGATCCGTTTATTAAATATTAAGCTTTAAAGCGCTAATTTTTGTTAGACTCAAGTGTCCCCTTCCCTTAGCCAAAAGTACAAATACTAAAAATCAGAATAAAACTTAATTGAAAGAGTATTAGCGAATTTAAAAGAAAAACTGTCACGATTAAGTAGACATCATTGGTTTTTGAGATACAAGCGACTAAAGTGTTTATACCTTCTAAAATCATCTAAGCCGGCACCAATTGACTTTAAATGGAAAATTTGTTATTACTTTTTGATTTTTATATTTGTAGTACTTAAGGGCTTCGGAACCCACACTGAGCATGGTCCGACATGAGTAGGTTTATGTCTAAATGCACAATCAATTACAGGTAAACACTTTATGCAATTTAAAGCAATAGGTATAACTGGCTATATCCCAACATAACTAACAATTATATAAATCTAAACTTGCAAATTTTTTTGCAGTTATAGATTTACGAGTACTATGATCAGTTTCCTTTGTCTGAACCTTTCTTCGTAAAAAGCGATAAGAAAACAATCGATAAACGATATAATTTTTAAACATTTTCAATACAGATACAACGACATGCTAGCCTAGTTGGTAGTGACCCTGCCTTCGAAGCTAGGGGTCCTGGGTTCATATCCCGGTAAGGGCAGATATTTATATAAATATATACTTAAATACATAGAAAACATCCGAGACTCAGGAACAAATACTCGTGCTCATCACACAAATATCTGCCCTTACCGGGATTTGAACCCAGGACCCCTAGCTTCGAAGGCAGGGTCACTATATATATATATTTTATACTATATTTGGGACTAGGTCAATTTGTGTCACAATGTCTTGTGATTTATTATTTATTATTATTATAGATACTCATTTCATTACTTTTTTAATTTGTGCAGTTTATTTACTAGGTATTCTACCCCTTCAATCCTGTCAAGTTCCACGCTGGAATAGAGACATTAGTCATAATAAAATATAGCTCTGCTATCCCTCTTTGCTTCTTATATACACTCAGTAACGTTACAGAGGCCGTATGATGAACTTTCAAACCCGCCAAGTTAAAAGCAGCGAATGGGGTGAGAATTTATGGCTGATCTGCCGTGTCTCGCACAACTCTTCTAACTTAACTTCTATCATACTACAAACAGGGAGATTTTTGTAGGTCGGAATTTAAATCTAACAGCAAGGAAATAAAGCTCAATTATCTTTGCACGTGAATGCTTTAACTATGAAACAAATAAAAATTAATAAAGTTCAAACTAAATTGTCTTGATTTTTTACCCTCTATAGCACACCGGGTCTCACGAGGTTAAGTTGGTCAGACGAGTTACGTCTGACCACCGTAAAATCAACGGTCTCATTTTGGATGCTTTATACCATTATTGTGCTCCTCGTTGCATGAAACTGACCCTGCTTGGGTTGGCAACGTATTTGCAGTCTTAAGATTGCAGCCTTGAGAATGCAAATGTCTATGGGTCTCAGATCCCCTTTACCACCCTGTGTACTCGTTTGTCTTCCCTATGCCAAAATAAAAAAGCTGAAACATTATAGCCTCTGTTATACGCGATGGTTATAAAATGATTCTTTATAACTTAGGCTAATTGTATGAAGCCCTCCAACCGAACCCCACAAACGCCTCTTTGAATACGTCATAATTAATTATCTCCTCAATTATAGCATACGTATTCAAAGTGCCGCTGCCCTGTTTCCTCTGTACCATAATCTTGTAAAATCAGCTCCTAATTAGCATAATTGGTTTTCGACATAAAAACTTCCGTAGGTATCTGAAAAAGCAAATTTTGTTACGAGCTTTGTGTACCGCTCACAATTTATGGGGACTATTATCAAGATGTAGGAAAGGTTAGGGTTTGCTTTCGGTGTTTCGCAAGAATTGACGGTTTTTATTGATGTATTGAAATAAAATTGCTCAAAAAGTTTGTGTGATTTCCAGTCGCAAAAATGCTTGATTAAATTGTAACCTCTTTTATTATTATTATTATTTATTTATTAATCACAAAAATACAGTACCTAACTTATAAATAATGTCCCGCAAAACCGCTTGAACGCCAAGCAGCGAAATAACACGACGCGCCAGCCCCAGATAATTGGGTTACGAGCAAGATGTTAAGAGCTCTTTTTTTGTCTGAACTATGGCTATTTCCAATTTGGATAGTTGAAAATGATTGAAAGAAATATCAGATTTATTAACTTTTTCCATAAAACTTAAACGAGATTGTGATTGTTACTTGTTAAAATATTAACAACGTTTTGTAGCATATAGCACTCTCTAAGAACTCCACGTTTCATTTATGGTCCAATGTTCAAAATAGGAACACAAAAAGTTCCTATAGAAGTAACATTCTTTAATTAATTTATTAACGTCGACGCCTTAGTCACGCTCCATCACATGTACTTACATTTTACAAAAAGAAAAGTTGCGAAATTATGAAATCGCGAAAACATTATTTCTGTAACCTAAATAACGCAGCCAGTGCAACATTAAAAGCAATAACATTGCAGTTGCAAACAGACAAATTACTTGGACGCCATATTTATAAATTAGATATTTTATCGTCCCGCGTTTGCTAGGTCACAGTTGCAGAGAAATTGCGAGGTCAATAAAATTGTAAAAGGTAGCGTGTTACATTTCTCCTGCTTCCTTCCCTTGCTAACAAGGTAACAGACACTGGGTCATTTATCACGCCGTGCTGTAGCGGCGACCCGATAAACACACTACATTTCTCACCCTTTCCGCACCGACACGATAAAATACTCTTCGAAATGATTAAAGTTTTAATTGTTTGCGGACATCATTTGCAGTTTCTCGTGTTTTGGACGGAGGAAATTTTAAAGTTTTATTTGATGCTTATAGTTGTAGTTTTAAAATTAGTTTAATTTTTATATTTGAAAACTAATAGGGAAAAAAAAAACTGAAAAACTGGTATAATAATGCTAAGTGCTACCTACTGACTAAAAGATTTTTTAAAAGATAAAACTATATACTACTCTACGTCGTCTCTCTCCTACGTGATATTGCCGTGCCCGACAGGGTTTCATATCGCTAAATTCAACAGTGACACCAATAACATATATTTGAATAGTGACATTATTGCGTTGAAAAAGAATTCACTTTTATAAATTCTTTTTTTGCATAGTGTCACTGTTGGATTAACTTTGCAATATGTTTAACTTGCCTATTTGTATGTAGATAGTTTGTAAGTAACATGTGATTTTTATGTAATAACCTAAACACATAGAAAACATCTGTGCTCTTTACACAAATATTTGTTCTTACCCAGAATCGAACCCGGGACCACTAGCTTTGTAGACAGGGTCACTACTAATTATGCTAATCGTGTCGTTACTGACTTCTTTTTAAATCTGAATATTTGTTAGTTTCCGTGGGAATAACGTAATACCAATTGAAGGCAGTCTAAGTTGCAAGATAAACAGTAATTACTAACGAAACGTTAAAAGTATTTAATCATAAATTTCAATAAGTTCCTTGCAGTAATATTTTCGTATTTTCAATAGCAATCAAGCCGTTTCACTTCTGATTAACATAGTTTCCACAAACTTCCTCGATGAAACTTCGAACCAAAACTTATTCCAAGCCCATTCCTTTTTGCTAATTTGTTGGATTCAACCATAAAATTCCTACAAAGTATAAAACAAGAGTTGGAGAATTTAAAATTGCTTATTTTGAAAAGTCGAGTTAAGTATTATAATGTATAGGGTTTATTTATTTTTAAAATACTTGCGAAGGTGCGGTTTCTCCTGTGTTCGATTACAAGAAATCATAAATATTAAACCATGCAAAAACAAAAGTTAAACGAAATCCGTTGGGCGACGAAAATTATCCTTACATTGTATTGCTAATTTTCGTCGACGACGGAGAAGTTTCATAGAAAATTATTATAATTATGAATTAAAAAATAAGATAAGGACAAATCTTAATAATATTACGTAAGTTTTACAAAGGTAGCCAACTTTTTGTACCCTGCCCAAATACGTCTTCCTATATGGTCTGCCAAAATTATAAACGTTATTATTAAGAAACTGACACTTTTTAAGGATGTTTATAAATGAAACCTTACCTATCCTAATCTTGTATGTTACAGGTAAGATATTAAATAAATTCTTAAAATCTTACGTTTTCATAGATATAATGTCAACAGCGAAATTATGACCAAAAACATTTTTGGAAAACAACGAGAGCCCTTTAAATAGATAAAAACTACTGATACTATGACGACAGCTTCTTTTGCAGCTCTCTCTTTAACCAATATTTCTCATAGACAGGTTTTCATAATATCCTTTTGAAGTGTCTGAATTTATGACAGTATTTAGATATTTCTTACTTAATACCCATTCCGTTTAGTTAGTCACGGTTTAAGTCGGCAAGGTTCGTATTTATGTAAGTGAGCTCGGTGCTTCAGGCAAGTTACTTAACTCGCAACCTGTACCTTTGTATCTTCGAATAATTAACAGCTAGGCCAGGGTCAAACTAACAATTTAACTATTATGATTAACGGCCTCACTGATTCAATTTGCGAAAGTACTTGGTAACTATTCCGTGGGAGTGTTAATTAAAGTCTATTTCAATGGAAAATAATAATTGGCATTGTTAACGGTCAACTGTGGTCTTCATGAAAGATCCCATTATTGTGGCGTTCATGTATGACATATTTAAAATTTGTATATTGTTAATAATATTTAAATTGAAACATATTCAACGCAAAATTTGTTGACTTTTACTTGTGTTAAAAGTACAATTAAAATAACAAAACGAGGATCGAATCGACACTTTTACCATGACAAATGACAGAGAAATCACAGTTTTACATTAAATTTAAAGCACTTGCCGAGTAACATTTGTAAGCACGTCAACACTCAAATACCTTCCTTTAAAGGTTTGCATGTAGATTCGAATAATTTTCCATGCAAATCCAACCAGAAATGGACTATTACATTCAGAAATGGCGGTAATACATTCCCGAACGAGTTAATCTAAGGCTTGGCGAAGGTTTTGGCATGTTTTGGAAGCCATTATGCTGCACAATTTATTGGTTACACGTCGCAGATGGCCACTGATGGTATAACGCGTCCAAATAAAATAAGTTATGATGAAGTTGCACGATGTTAGATGGTTAACTAATGTTGGAACAAACCATTACGTTTAGGGTTCCGTAGTCAAACTAGGAACAGTTTCGCCATGTCCGTCCGTCCATCCGCAGCCCAGCTCAGAGGCTCTTAGTACTAGAAAGCTGTAATTTGGCATGAATATATAAATCGGTCACGCCAACAAAGTGGTAAAATAACATCTCGACAAAAAGTTTTTTATTATACCTCCCCTACACTTAACGTCGGGATGTATTTTTTTTTCTTTTCTTCTTTATAGTGTGAGGTGTCGTTTCAAAAAATAGTACGGTTTGCTTAAACAATTTTTTGATTAAGGGGTCCGTTTATGAAATATTAAGCTTTAAAGCGGTAATTTTTGTTAGTTTCTAGTGCCTAATCAAAAAAAAACTTAAATGAACCGCGTATGATGAATTTAAAAGGAAAACTATCACGACTAAGAAGACCTCGTTGGTTCTTCAGATACAGGCGATTAAAGTGTTTTTACCTACTAAAATCATCTGGGTATTTCTTCCAGCGTTTCAACCGCTTTGACTTCGGTGTCGCATTTTTAACCATTTCCCTGTACGAGTAGGATAACCATTTTCGGTTATTTTCTAGGAGTCCAGGCATTCTTCAAAATAACCGAAAATGGTTATCCTACTCGTACAGGGAAATGGTTAAAAATGCGACACCGAAGTCAAAGCGGTTGAAACGCTGGAAGAAATACCCATCTATGACGGCACCAAAATGACTTTTAAATTGAAAATTAGTTAAGACTGGTTGATTTTTGTTTGTAGTACTTACCGGCTTCGGAGCCCTACACTGAGCGTGGTCTGACATGAAAATAACAAAAAAAAATGCATGTGCTCCCTTTCAACTGCATTTACGGTTTAGCAATTATAGGTATCATAATTGACAGATTTTTACGATAACGATAATAGTTCTATGACTAAGGAAGATTAACGAATGACATAAACGTTAAGGATATACCCAACGTACAACTTTGTAACTACAATTATTGTCGCAATATCACTGCAATTGCTCAAACCTTTTTTTACAAAATATAAAAACCTTCATGGTGTCGTCACGCACTTCTCTAGATTAAAAAAGGGAAAAGCTAGCCTTTGTACCGTATTTGATTGTTTTTATAAACAAATTAATAATTAGTGAGAAATTTATCTCCATTCCCAAACCAAGATATTCAAATAAGTTTATATTGTGAAAATAAACAAGTGACCTTAACCAGAGCGACATGAGTTACCAGGGGTTATTATGACATAGCTATGCAGTTCAGTTTACTCTTAGAGAAAAGGATAGAGCTATAAAACTGATTTAGCTCTGTCTTTTACGCTCGCCGTGAAATGAGATGGGCCCTTGCCAAGATGCGTTCGCTAACTAGCGTATCAATTCATTTGGTTTTTAAACCAATCGCGTCACTGGTAGATCACGTCATACGAAAAGTCACGTGATCTACTAGCGACGCGATTGGTTTAAAAACCAAACGAATAGAAACGCTAGTTAGCGAACGCGTCTGGGTCATACACAGATTTAGGTTAGCGTCTTTTCTGTGGTCTAATTTTCAGGCTAAGCCCATTTCAGCATAAACGGCGCCAGGAATTTTTTAGACCTATCATATAAAAACAAAACTTATATGCATACAAACTTTTAACTATTGACCACAGGAAAGACAAGTTTTGTTTTTAAGGGGATCCTATCATTTCATAACCTATGTTTCACAAATGATTCATTTCACTAACATATCATTTGACAACCAGCTTTTTTTTTCAGAAACTAAGAAATTCTAGACCAATTTCTGGACCGTCGTGTAGAACCCTATAGGATATGTTAGGTTAGTTTTATAAAAATCCTGAAATATTGATGGTTACAGAAAAAAAAGTGGGTTTGCAAATGAATAGGTTGCGAAACGATGCATTTGTCAAAGATTTGTCGGCGAAAAGGCAGAGAACCGTTTTTAAGAGTGTGTATGACCCATCTTGCCTAGTCAAGATGGGTCATACACACTCTGCATAGCCATGTCATAATAACCCCCCAGTTCGCCGGCAATCAAACTCGGTTGGCTGATTAACATAGTTTTCGCGTCAGGACAACTTCGGCGGAATGTTCTAGGTATTCTATGGGCAGGGACGAGTTTATAGCAGCTTGAAATTTGATAAAAGGTAAATACAGTATATTTATTAAGTCTAGTATTTTTTGCCCGTGTGGTTGCCGGGTTAGAATAGTGCCACTCCATGTCTTCCCGTGGATGTCGTAAGAGGCGACTCAGGGAATAAGGGCTTGTAGTATTGTTAGGCGATGGGCTTGCAACCTGTCACTAATACACTAGTAAACTTCTTGGCCTAATTGTGCAAAATGTGGTTACAGAATTATCAACAAGTCTTTTTAGAATTGTTGGTATTTCTGTAGCTCTGCCTACCCTACTCTGGGAATGAAGGCGTGATGTTATGTAGGTGTATGTGTAGTATTTAATAGGTAAATAAGAAATCAATCCACATTATCACAAACTTGACACATTGCACCATGAAGTTTATAAATATTTATAATGTTAACGGCAGTAAAAAATGCTGTTATTACTTTTTATTGACACGCGACAAATAAGTTTCGCACATCACGAAAATCTGGTCATCACCGCTCAAAAATCAAGGTACACCGACATAACACCAAACATTCTCGATCGTTACGTGCGTTATCTCCAGAACTGGACATTTGCATACACCTTGCCAAAAGAGCAAGGAGTAATAGACATTAAAAAGAAACTTGGTGCATAACTTAATTAACCGAACTTGTGTATGTATTTATTTGCATGGGTGCTGTGTAAACACTCTAATGTAAAAAAAAAAAACATTATTAAAAATTTGGAAATTACAGAAATAATAAGGGAAATATAAGGGATCTTTAAGGGATCTCTTCCAATTAACCTTTCGGCGAGTGAGTAAAAATAAATGTAACAAACAATAAACAAATACTAAAGTATTTTTTTTTATAAATAAGCACATACATATAAATAAATAAGTACATACATAAACTCGTACATATATAAATAATAGTAATTTAAGTACTCAGTTATAAATAATTAGACAGCCAATTTCTTTCGTTCACCATCATAGACGCCATCTTGAATTCTAGTCCGGTCGAAGTTCGGGAGTGACAACATGAAAATCTGTAGTCAATTTGTGGTCCGAATAGTAAAAAACCACATTTGGCCAAATGTTGCCCAAAACGCCACTGGAATTTTGAAATAGTGAACCAGTTTAAATAATGATTAATTATGCCTAACTTACTTAGGCAAAAAGGAAATAGTTGTAAAATCAATCAAGTTTGCCCCATTGTTAAAAAACGTAAAATTGATCTACACGTGTCAGCACCCTGTAAAAGTAAGTTGAGAGGCTTCCACGTGTATCTACAGAGTACGGAGACTTTAAATAGATTTAATATAATTAGAACTTTGCTCCCAACTTCGCCCTTTACTTCGTTATAACCTAGAGCATCTTTGTAAGCGTGTGTAACCAATAAATTCAGTAAATGATATAATACCAATGTTCCGCAAAATAGTGATTCGCTCTAATCACTATCTTTTAACCGAAATAACACTTGCACGTAAAGTAACCCTAAGTTATAATGTAGATATCGAAACGAGATTTGAGGCCACGCCTACGAGTACATTCAACATGACTGTCATATATATCGTAAGCGAGATTTTAAAATTAGTGTCGTTTTTTCATACCGATAGCAAGTTCAACACTAAACTGCAAGATTGACTAAAAGTTTCATCAAGTTATTTAGTATCAAATGTTTTTAAGAAAAAAATATCTGATTTAAATTAAACGAATCATAATTATTTTATAATTTTACATACCTACGCGGTAATATAAACAACATTATCAGTTTTAAATAGTTTTATTTACCCGAATGAATCAAATGAAGATATTATGTCGTGTAGTTTAATAAAGCATATATATACAGGGTAATTTTTTAGTAGGTGCACAAATTTTAATATTTGCTTCGCTTCGCCTTAGGTGATAAGGCACGCGCTAAAATGTGTTTTGTACGCTCCGACGGGACTTCTTAAACTTGCCGGATTTAACTTCACCTGTAAGATCGACGCAGCGCTGTGTTGAGAGAATCACCACCCTGGCGGTCCGAGCTCTACTCAAGTGTATGTAGACGACACTATTAAACCACAATTTGGCAGTGTCATCTATAATATATCAAATACCTTGAAACCCGATTTTTCGGCGGAACCCGAACTTTTCCCGAAGATGACGACTTGACAGGTCGATATTTTGACCTGAGAAACCCCTAATTCCGCAATTTTTATCGTTAGAACCGTTTTTGAGAACGTGATTTCAAATACATACTTGTATACTAGAATTATAGCTCGTTTAACGAGTAATAGGATTAGAGAGAGATCGGAATGGCTTTTGTTGCTATGTTTTACGACAGTAATTCCAAAATGGAATTTAATTTTCTTGCTACTATTAGAAATATACGGGCATTACAACAAATTATTAAATAAATAAATAGAACCGGCCAAGTGCGAGTCAGACTCGCGCACCGAGGGTTCCGTACAACCTGTAGGTGGAAAGGGGTAGTACCTTTAAAATTATTAAAAATATTTGTATTATTTGATGTAACTAAAAAATTACAGTTTTCGCAATTTTCCCTTTATCTGTGCTATAAGACGTTGCTTCGTACCAAATTTCAAGATTCTAGATCGACTGGAAGTACCCTGTGGGGTTAGACAAGGTGTATTCGACACTCAGTAGCGATTATGTTTCGATTGAAAAATATATGGAATTGACGTAAGTGTCACGTCACTATCTCGGTGGCTTACGTCAATTCCATACATTTATCAATCGAAACATAATCGCTAACGATTGTCGAATGTAACTTGTCTAGCACCACTGATTCCCTTGCGAGTTTCGAAAATTTGCGGCATGAACGGCTGTATCTTTTGATTCCGTTGGCTTAGAAAATTGTTTTTTTCACAGCTCCAAGGGACAATACACCTAAGTATTTGATATAAATTTCAGCTTGATACCTTCACGCGTTCCTGAGAAAACACGTCTTGACAGACGGACGGACGGACAGACGGACGAACGGACAACAAAGTGATCATATAAGAGTTCCGCTTTCTTCTTTCGGGGTGCGGAACCCTAAAAAGATAAAAGTAGTGTCAAAGTCAAATTATGTCATATGAATAAATTAAAAAATTCGACACCTTTTTTTGCAAACGAGGGCTTTTATTTTGTTTTGAGCTGTGTTATAATAATTTTATAAAGTTTCTTAGATTGTTTGTCTGCCATACTCACAAGTCAATTTTGAATCACTTCTCAATACAGTAAAGTTATAATAATCTAGGAGCCGATCTCATGGTGGAGACGGAAGGTTACAACAGGATATCTACTGTAAGTAATTGTAATTAATGTAGACCCAATACATTGGGTTTCGTTACTTTGGTCTCGATCAGATGATGCTCCATGATGAAACAAAACATTACAGTTGGAAACAAATCATTGTCTCGATTATTGACGAAAAAAATATTACTTAAAAAACGAGATAAATATCGTTTCACAAAGATTATTGACTGGGTTTTTTGGATCGAAAAATACTAAGTATATTCTTTCTATTACTATTTCATATCATTATTACTTAAGTTAAACCTTCGTTTCACTTAAATTAACTTTCGAGAAATCCTGTTGAACCTTCGCTCAACATGTACATCATTCTACTATTATGTATTATAAAGTTTGTAAGTATGGATGTTTGTTGCTCTTTCACGCAAAAACTACTTGACGAATTTAGGTGAAATTTGGAACGAAAACAGCTTATACCTTGGATTAACACATTTCATATCGATATTCTCTAGGGAACTGATTTAAACGCGTACGAAGTCGCGGGCGGAAGCTAGTATGGAATAGTTCTAACGGTAGAGGGTAGGTATCACATAGACCTACACAGATGAGTAGTTCTGAAGTTGAGAATAAATAATACGCTTCTTTAAATTAATATATTTTATCACCTTTTAAATAAAATACAGGATAACAGAGCAGAAGTAAAAATACAAAGCCATACCTACTAAAACACGAGATCTCATGTGCTTTTATTAAAAGCTGCTTTTATTAAAGAATGAGTATCACGATCGATATCCGAAAAAAGAAACGTAAGAGTGGCCAGGAACGAAATCAAAGGAGGTAGCAACATTACAACCTCGTTACATAGTGATTCAGTTCACCATCCGTGTAAAAACATCGTAACACACGGTATTGGCGCTTCAAAGGCTCCTGAGCCATATGCATTTTGTGAATCGAAAATACTAAAGGCAGTTTAAAAGCGCTTAATATAAACAAATGAACATCAATAGCTTTGCAATGCTTAGCCATCCCTAACAAGAATAATCCTACGGAATAAATGCATTGACTTATTAAATGGGGTTTTACAACTAATGAGGCAAATTGAGCTTGCGGAGAGAATGTTCGTGTTTTATTTATCTCTTACGAAAGTCAATATTTTGTTCTTTGGCATTTTACTTCTTTTGAAAAATGTTTAAGTTTAGTTCCAAATCGAATCTATAACCCTTTAAGCATGTAAAACACTGTCACAGAACCGATTAAAATCGAACTGAAACTGCGGAACCTGAACATTGCAATAAAGATACATTTTATTACAAATATCTAGTTTCTGGTTCGAAGACAGTGTGCGTCAGGCATTGTTTAATGTTTATATTTTTTTTGGATGCTAACACAATATATGAAGGTATGTTCTAGGAGGTACCTACACCCCAAAAAACGATTTTGATATGTCAGATTATTGACTAAGAGTAGAGACGTAGTTTTTGTAAATGCTGAACACAGTGTACCTCCGCAGAAGGAAAATTTTGTGTTAGGGTTCTCCCAAAATATTATATTTGTTAAATACACAATCGTGAAAAGTAAACTCCTCTTCGTAGATTTAAATCACACTATCTAATCGGTTCTTTGTACCACGAGTAACAACTCGAGTAAAGCCAATTTTAGGAGTTTACTTTTCACGAGGGTGAAATTAACAAGCATGCATAACAAACAAGAATACATGGTGGTAAGTAAGAATTACGGGGTAACGTAATTGGGGGTCAGTTGTTTGATTCGTACGAACAGTGCCTCTACTTTGTATGTCCGTTATCAATATTCAAGTCAATTTTGTAATTTTTCACGTACAAATTGTGACTTAATAATTGAACCCGAAACAGCTCATTTTTATTTTAAATCTCAATGAAACTTTATGTTCTAATTCAAATCAATGGTATCATAAACTCGAGCACCAACACCAAAATGACTCGTAAATTACAGTACTAGGAACACAGAGTATAAAGAAGGGTTAAATCGAGACAAACAAGTTCATTACTCTCGCGGTCAGTGGGGGCGGCTGCTGTATTATGGGTATACTCGTATCAGCCGGCTCGAACACACCTCGTAATTTATAGCGCCCTAGTACAATTTTATTTTAAATAAATTATTACTGTTTTATTTGTAAAGGGGAAACGGGAAAATTTTAAACGATTTTGAATTACTTTCACCGAAAAATGCTGTACAAGTAATGAATAATTAGTGAATTAAAATTACTCCAGTTAAGCGCAATTTCAAAAATAAAAATCTTCTAATAATTTAAGTAGACTTGTGTGTGTTATATTTGTTGTCTAAAACTCTTGTTACAAAAGGAAACAAAAAGCTTTTCGTACACCTCTAATGTTACGTCAAATCATTAAATACTTTTTAACACAGTTGCTCAAAAAGTGGTACTTTTCGTAGCTGTATATCGTGCGGAAAGTTGAATATTACGCACTAGTGCGTTATAGTTTTCCATTTTTTTTAAATATAATTTTGTTTCAACTTCCAAGCCGTGCATCCAACCAAAGAGTTTGCATGTTCAACCACTTTTTGATTACGTCATTTAGATTTTTATTGAGACTATACATAGGTAATATAATTTAAAATATTAAAATTAAATACATAAGTACACACATACACACATAAAATGTATCTAGGTAATATTAAAAAAAAAACAGCTCTCATTAAGATGGCTGAATCTGAATTAGTATTATGATTAGATTGTGCATCAGCGGTAGGTAATGCTGGTGAATTCACATTACACCATGCCGAAACCGGGCCTAGCCCAGTACGGCGTAATGTGAATCCACCTTTATACAATACCGCCGATTAATAGAGATTATTCTTTCTTTGCCCCCGCGGCGACTTGAACAGCTACTACCGCGGGGATATGGTGTTTCCACGTGAAGTGATTTCGCCAGTGTCAAGTAAGTATGTATAATTATAAATCAATATAGCAATAAAACACAATCCAATCTTCTCTAGGAAGATTGGGGGCAACGTTGTACGGTGATTTGTAGGTCAGAGGTCAAGATAGTTTAAACCTCTGCACCACTGCGAGTCCACTTGAAACGAGAAGAAAGATGCCAGATACACGAAATAAGTCCAAGTCTTCAATCACTGTGCGACACAAAGGCATAAAAAGTACAAATCACTATCAGAAAAGAACTTTGAACACCTAATTACCCAAAAATTAAAGTCTAAAACAAATCACACGTCCGCCATCTTTTAACGTTGCAAATGGCCCCTCAATAGAGATTATACTTTTTGATTTTAAAATATAGGTAAGTAATTAAATTACTGTGACTTTTTTTATTTGGCTGAATGGTCACAACCGTTGCCATTTCATAAAGTCTGTGTCAATTAAAAGTAAAATTGACTCTTGTAATAGTTTTATTAACTGATTTTATTTTGTTCCATTGATATTTTTTCGCAAATGTGTTAAAAAACGTCGATTGATACACGTGCGGAACTGTCATTTTAACTCGTCCCTAGTCTTGTCCCTCGCTTGCAGCTCGGGCCAAGATACTTCGGGACTCGTGTAAAATGACATACTTTCCGCACTTGCATCAAAATGTACTATTTTCCTCGACACAGAAAAATTATATTGTTGAAATGTAAGCATAATATCAACGCCGTTTGGTTCGGTTTGTTCACAACTCAAAGGAATCAACGAGAGACTCCCAAATGAAGAACGTTACAATCAATCTTTTTATTTAAGTAAAAGCTTAATTTGATCTTTGGGTGTCGTATCACCACAATTTGCTTTGAGTTTGAAAGCATCAAACGTCAAATTCTTGTACTACGGGTATTAGACAACGCTGAATATACTTATATGTATAGAAAAACATGTCACAGGTTTTTACTTAAATAAATTGAAAACTTACAAGACTGAAACAAAATACGCAAAATTACGCATTGAGATCGAGAAAAAAAATATATCCCACGTTACGTGTATGAGAGGCACACTATTTTTTTTTTTCTTTTTTGTATTACTTTGTTGGCGTGACTAATATGCATATTCATGCTAGGCTGCGGACGGACGGACGGACGGACATGGCGAAACTTTAAGGGTTCCTAGTTTGACTACGGAACCCCTAAAAAGGAGTGTAATATTTTCAGGTTTTTTTATTATTTGTCTAGTGTTCAAGAAAACGTATTTGGTATTGTATTGTATTGTCTGTTAAGGTAATTTATACTTTTATTTCTAAGGTGTTAAGAGACCTTTAGATTGAACAATAGGGATAACTGTTTCAAAGAAATCTCTTTAACAGAGTTTTTAATGGATTCTGTTGAGAAGTTTTTTTTCTTATTCTGTGTTGTTACTTATTGTTCAAATAAACAATGTCGAGCTTGGTGGAGGATTCAATGATTAAGGTATCCAACTTTTGCACTAGTTTCCTGTATTTGAAAAAACTGGTCTTAATCACCAGCTAGTGTGAACATAATGGAAACACAAAACTTGTGAACTTGGTGAACTTTTTATCCCTTTAAGGCATCTCGTCCACAAGAACAACACACAATACAATAGTTTTTGTTTTTATCCAATGGCATAAAAAAGGCAGATGATCAAACAGACTCCTTGATGGTAAATAGATTCTGAGACCCAAAGGCATTTCGTCGATGAAACTGCAATAGCGCGTAACTAACAAATTCAATAGGTTGCAAGATGATCCTTCTGACTTACTAGTTAAGGGGTATTTTGCAACTTATTCAATTTGTTACTTACGCGATATTGCAGTTTCACCGACGATTTGCATTCTCAAGACTCCAATTCTGAGACTGAAAATGCGTTGCTAACCCCGAGCACATAGTCACCATAAAATCTTAAGTCCTTACACTATAATTATTTAAAGTGTTCGAAGTAATCGTAAACAAGTGCCATTTTCTTTGCTAAAGGGTTCCCATGCAAATACTTAAAATTACGGCATACAAGTCGCTACTGTAAAGCGTAGTCACTAGATGGCACTCTTTGATACCGTATCGTATTCCTTACCATTTGTATACGTCGCCCACGTACACATATGGCTGATTTCACGTACTTTATTGTGTTTGAAGTGTCGGGGCTGATCTATTGTCATTCCGCACCCGAACCGAGCCGCACGTTCCGCCAATTGGAAATTCCAACTACGAAATATCAATACGTCGAGTATATTTATTACTAGAATTTTATTAGTTAAGTGTTGTGAATGGTAGAAGCTATGTTTTATTTCTAGAATGAAAAAATAATGGGGCCAATTCGAATCAGTGTACCCTAATTATAAATGTCTGTTAAGCTAAATTTATAAATACCATACTCGATTCTAGTAACAAGAGTATAGTTTGACGTTTATTCATTAAGGTTAACAGATATGGCTGTTTGTGAAGTCCTTATAAAAAGTTCAAGTTTTTTATGTATATTCAAACTCAATTTATTTTTCAACATAGTCTGTGTTAAGAGCCAAACAAATTATTCAAGCAAGTTTCCAATTTTCTTTACCCCCTCCAAAATATAAGATTTTGCCGTTCACGCCTGCGATGCATTCCTCATTTGTTTTTTTCCTTTGTTATCCAAACCATCTTGGCAAGATTAAGACTAGATAATAATCGCACGGATCTAGATCCGGTGAATACGGAGCATGTGGAACCAGCTCGAAGCCCAACTCGTGGATTTTAGATTGTCTTAATGAAAGAGGATTTTCTTGTAGGATAATTTTTGCCGTTTTCCAAACAATGCGGCTTTGAAATGGTCTAATCACTCTGTGTAATAACGACCAGTGACAGTCTTTCCTTTTTCCGAATAATTAATGATGATAATTCCTTAGCCATTCCAGAAGACTGTCGCTATCACCAGCCGACAAAAATAGTCTTCCTTCGCCTTCTTTGGGACACGTTCACTAGCACACATCCATTGTTTAGACTGTTGCTTCATCATGTATAATGGTGGACCCAAGTTTGATCCACAGTCACATATCAACTCAATGAATTCTGAGGATTACGCTTCATCATATCCAAATACAGCTTTGAAATTCGGATTCGTTCGCGTTTTTGTTCGATCGTCCGTAAACGTGGCACCCATCGTGCAGTAATATCATGGCCAAATCTTTGTACAGGATTTTATGTTCTCGTTCAGGCTCAATGCCTGTTCTCAGCTCGGCAGTTGTCAAGTATGGTGTTCATTATGGACTTTTTCAACAACATCATCAGTGGATTTGGCGGCCAGAGCGTGGAGCATGAGATGTGCTCGAGTGTTTAAAATCATCAGGCAACGTCGGACATGAACAGAATTAAGTAAAATTTTTAAAGCTTCAGTACAGCTACCTTTCATAAAAAAGTGTTGCAACGCCGGAGGCGGTAGTTTAAAAAGACTTATTTAATAACCCTCGTATTTATAAATAAAAGAAGAAACTGACTTGCTGAGTGATCAATCAATGCACCAATTGGCCTCGATATCTGATGTAAATGAATAAGGTATGTCTGTACATACTTTGACATTAATGTATTGTATTGTGTGGAGGAAACCAATTCCCAAAGTTATTATTACGGGTGGGTTCCGAGGTCTGAACATTTACAATCTCAAAATATGTTGCCAACCCTGAGGACTAACATGTCACTTACGCATGGGGCATCAGGACACATACTAACATTGTGGTAGGAAGAGTGTTCAAAGGTTAGTTAAATAAATATTAAAGAACAGAACACAATTTCACACACATTGTTTCCCAGACACTGATAAAATTTCTTTTCCCGTGACTCCATTTGCACAGAAGTTATTTAATGATATTCTTACGACCCTTACTCTGGTTAAAAAGCACCGCATGTCAGTCTCTGCCTTCATAAGCCAAAAGGCGGCATCTCAAGTTCATTAGCCAAAGCAAGTTCAATCCTTTTCCATTAGTAATAAGGTTTCTTTTGCTAGAGGAGTTTTGTCTGTAACAAAGAGCAACCACCAAAACTCACTTCGCGTTTAAACTCGTGAGACCTCGTGTGACCGTGTGCCTCCTGTAGGAGGTACAATATTTTTTTTTAGTTTGAACCGTAGTTAATGAGTATAAAGTTCAGTATTATTTGTTTGAAAATTAAAAATGGCATTTAAAAGAATTGAACTTTATTTTCTTGCTGATAGATGCAAATTCTCACTCGCAAAGATTTCCCTGTTTGTAATAGGGTGGGCTTTACAAGGTTAAAACATTAGGGGATCTATATTCTTTTCAGTAAAGCCATATTGTTTTTGACATGTTATTATATTGTTTAAACTAATTTTCATTATTGTCAAGTAAATAAGAGTTATCATACGATAGCATTATCGTTTTACCGAGCACTATATGGAGCCCCAAAGATAGTAAGGATATTTATCTAATATTTCTAAAACACGTGTCCATTATCACGACATAAATCAGAGCCGCCATTTTGTTTAACAAACAGCAATTTGTTTGTCTACTTAAAGCGTAGAATCATTTAGCTTCCCGAAATTCTAACAACGAACCCGTGAAAATACGGTTAGATGCATCCAGAAAATTACGTGGTTTTGCCTTAATACTTGTACGGAGGGACAGTACCTGATGTAAGGCCATGTCGCTACGCTGTGGAATGCCAAATTACGCCGCAGTGGGAGCGGGGTGCTTTCTGCAACATTACTCGCGTCTGCTTTATGTGACTGTAGTGATGTGCCGTGGAAATTTTCTTGTTACCAGTAAAATACCATTTGGTAATATACGTAGTAAATGACTTATGTTACTGATACAATTAAGTACCTAAAAAATTAAAAAATATTATCAGCATTAAGTTTTTAAAAGTTTTTTTAAATGAAATTTGTGCAACCTTCAGAATAATTATTAAAAGTTTAACATGTTCTAATAAATCCTCATATTAACACAATAATAAAAATAAATGGAGAAGATATTAATTATTTAATGTTTAAACTTATTTTGATTTTGTTGTTTTATTTTCAATTGAATCCTTGTTTAATTTTCGACATAATCTGTGTTAAGTATCCGCTTAGTTTATTGTTTGATATGGTAACATTCAACATAATGTCAGTTGAACTGTAAGTCATATCGTATCCCCCCTTCCGTTTTGAGATCGCGGGCGAGCCGCCACGTAAAAGTGTCGGTTATAGTATTTTTTAAATGTTTGGTGATTAATTCGTGACGGTACCACCTCCAATACCTTGGACAGTCAGAAGGACGCTTTGCTGATGCTGATAATCAAGCTGCAGGTAGAACAGGAGCCTCGGTAAGCCTTTAGTACTTAAGCTCGGGGCCTGGAGAGCCTGCACTTGAAGGCAGTAAGGTTTCACCGCTGCACTGCATGAGGTAAGTGTTCTCTTGATTATTCAAGGTATTCAACATTTAATACTTTCGTTTTCGTTTATTTATCGTGTCGTGTCGCTTTAAAAAAAAAATCATCGTAATACAGTCCATTCATAAACAATCTGTTTTGTGAATCAATTACACCATTGTAGAATATTATTACACTTTTCTAGAATATTATTACACTTTAATTATATTACTTTCCAGTAATATTGATAATAGCTTATTCCCGCTACCCATCTCGTGGTCTATCAAACACGGGAATGATTTTTTTTTCAGGATAATCTATCTCCATTCGAAATTTCATCCATCCGTCACATACATACACACACGATAATACGCTTGATATTTGAAATTTATAATTACCGTATTAGAAATATTATGATAGCGTTACTGGTAAAATATCCGCCTTGAGTAAGTTAATGATACCGGCACATCACTACTCTAGACAGTGAATGCCGTTGATAAGTTTGCGCTTTAACGAAGAGTTTCTAAGGCTATTGTTTGAAAGATTTCGATTAAGGTAAGGTCATGAAAAGCAATATAGTAGTACGATAGAGGTTAAAAAATTAACAGTGGTATTAACTTCACTGAGACGACACATTACTACTCGTACTAATGACTTGAAATAATTTACGTATGTGATCAAATTATAAAATTCCGGGCATAAGTACGTCGGGTCCCCGAATTCCAAAAAAATATAATCTTAGTACGTTTTAAATAACTCTACTCCAACAATATATCACACAAATGTTATCAAGTAAAAAACAAATATTTTACCCTTGCCACACGGAACAACGGGAGGATACGCAAAAAAGAAAAAGTGAGTGCGACATACAGACAGACCAATATGGCGAAACTAAAAGGGTTCGTAGTTTTGCCATGTAGTTTTCTAAACTTCCGATTCCTAAAAATAGTTATTTAATAAGTATGTAAAGCCATTCAAGATGATTTTCTCTTCTATTCAAAGAAAAACCTACGAGGGTTTTAAGCTGAAAGCAAAAGTTTAACAAAGAATCAGTACATCATTTTTGTCTAAGCATTCGTAACATTTGGTATTATCACAGCGCAAACAGGTATATTGTTCATTTTACATCGTGGCAAAAGTGCAATAACAAGAAATGGGCATTACGAAAAATTGTACATTTAATTATTTGGCAGAAACATAAACAAACCCATCCGAATAGTCTTGCACAGAACATACTGTCCAAAGCAAGAGTCAACTAAATAAGGAATAAAGCGCAACATTATCCACCATTATAACACACATCATGTTTTCAAATGCTCCTCGTACGTGCAATCGAGAACCGATTCGAGTTATGCCCATATGTCTAAAAATGTCATGGCACCCTTGCAGCCGAGGCGGCAATATCGGGGGGTATCGGCGTGTGAAATTGGGTGCCCATCGGCTGGTGTTAGGCCAAACGGCCTGGATGGAGCTAGGAGCATTTGCATTAAATCTAGATTTGTTAGGCTCATAACCTCTTTGGAATTGTTTGTTTGCAGACTTTGATCGTTTTCAACCAAACGAAGTGGGATTTGAGTTCCTGAAAAACGTGAGTATATACTCAAGCATTGTAGTGAATGTGCTCAAGTTTATGGATTGTATGAGCACCATTAAAAGGAACTACGGGCGTAGCATTCGTATTTTTAAGCCTCAAACGCCCTGCAAGCGGAAGCGGCTTGGTGCTTTATTTTTCAATATAAAAACGCCTCCACTTCGCGTTCAAAACGCACTTTAATAGGTATGGGAGGTATGATTGGAGAAATGGTAAGGTCTCTTTTTGGGCAAACTTTTAACCCAACGAACGAAGTAGGTAGTCTTAAAGTCAATTACGACAAACTTAAATATAAATGATAAGATCTTTATGAAATTTGGGACAAAAGTAGCTGAGGAAAATGCGTCAGGGTGTGTGGTCAGAGGGTACTATAGGTACTAGATAACGATATATATAGACATAAATACTTAAATACATAGAAAATATTGAAGACTCAGAAACAAATATTTTCACATACTGCGAATCGAACTCGGGACCACCAGCTTTGTAGGCAGGGTCACTACGAACTAGGCAACACATCGTCAAAATTTATAATCAGATTGATTCTAATCTGGGCTGGGATTCTACACGGTAATAACGATATCGTCTTTGACCTGTGTCTGTATTGTCAACGTTTTGATAACTCTTATGTCATTGATAATAATGGCGACTGTGACATGAACGATGTTAAAACACGTCAAACACGATATCGTTTTAACGCAGAATAGAGGCCCAGTGCATTGACTTTGTCGAATACATGCATTCTAGCGTGCGTGTTAAAAATTGAATGCGTTTGCGCCACAACAAGAACAGAATTCACAAAGCACTTATGAAATACATTTACACCTTACAAATGTCAAGCGACTTAAACTTTCAAATCTTTTTTATAAATACAACAATTTTGCCACCTAATTGGTATTCCCTGTTACTGTTACCAAAGAGGAGCATTAAACGAAAATAAATCATCGGGTTTTAATGGTTAAAAAATGTCCACACAAATAAAATCTTGAAGAAAGTGCTATTTTATCTAGTTACAGTGCCATCAAATAATTCAAATGTTTGACATAATACGTAAGTTAGCCGTGTTGTACATTTCCCGACGCGACACGACTGTTACATGGAAAATGTATAAATCAGCTAACTTA
The DNA here is from genome assembly GCA_949316455.1 of Acleris holmiana. Classification (NCBI taxonomy): domain Eukaryota; kingdom Metazoa; phylum Arthropoda; class Insecta; order Lepidoptera; family Tortricidae; genus Acleris; species Acleris holmiana. The sequence continues at coordinate 17,788,702 of OX438768.1, read as the reverse complement.
CGTATTTGTCTAGCTGTTAAACATTCAAGTTCCTAGAGTACTGTCTTCATAAATTATGAAACAGTTTTCATAAATTTAATTTATTAATTCTCTGGGCAATAATCCAAACCATAATCCTACTAATATTATAAATGTGAAAGTTTGTGTTAGTTCTTATTCCTTCACGCTGCAAATAGAGTAAGATTAAAATTTGAAACAAAATTTGTAGTACAGTTTGGCGATGGGCTTGCAACCTGTCACTAATTCACTGGTAAATATCTTACAATTAGCCTAATTGTGCAAAATGTGGTTACAGAATAATTAACAACTTTGAAGTTTGTATTTTGTAGCTCCGCCTACCCCGCTCTGGGAATGAAGGCGTGACGTTATGTTTTAATGGAATGTGCGGCCTGGCCTTCCGACGAGCATCGATGGTGTGAGTGACGCAAAAGAAATAGCTACAATCTTTAAGGACTATTTCTGCATACAGTCCCCGTTGGGCCCGTGGCGGGAGATGCCTGATGCTCGGACCCGTAATGAGGTAGTAGGAATAAGATTTACAGCAAAGAATGTCGCTTGTGCCATAAAGTCCATTTCGCGCGGAAAATCTCCAGGTCACGACGGTCTGAGCATCGAGCACCTCCAACATGCCGGACCACACATGGCGAGAGTCCTAGCTATGTTCTTTAACTTGTGTATGAGTCACTCATACATGCCCACTGACATGTTAAGGACGCTAGTAGTGCCCGTGGTGAAAAATAAAACCGGGAACCTAACGGATAAGAGTAACTACAGGCCCATCTCTCTTGCCACGGTCATTGCAAAAGTATTTGACGCTATGCTTAATACACAGTTAAATAAATACCTAAAACTGCACGACAACCAATTTGGGTTTCGACCTCATTTGTCCACAGAAAGTGCCATACTGTGTCTTAAGCATACCGTCAGTTATTATACTAGTCGTGATACACCAATATATGCGTGTTTCCTCGACCTGTCTAAGGCGTTTGACCTGGTGTCCTACGAAGTACTGTGGAAGAAACTCGAGTCAATCAACTTACCAAATGAACTAATAGGCATCCTCAAGTACTGGTATGGTCACCAGGTCAACAATGTTAGATGGGCAGGCGTAATGTCCGATGAGTATGGGTTGGAGTGCGGGGTGAGGCAGGGTGGACTGACCTCTCCTGCCCTCTTTAACCTTTATATGGACGCACTGATCGTCGCGCTTAGCAGTCGGCATGTCGGTTGTCATGTGGACGGTGTCTGCGTCAACAATCTCAGCTACGCAGACGACATGGTGCTGCTGAGTGCGTCGGTCTGTGGTCTCAGGAGACTGATGAGGACGTGTGAGGAGTACGCCTTGAGCCACGGATTGTCGTATAATGTGGCAAAAAGCCAATACATGGTTTTTGAGGCCGGCAGTAACCGGCCGAATATCGTACCGCCTGTCATGCTTAATGGAGCCGTACTGGAAAGAGTTTACAGGTTTAAATATCTAGGACACGTGGTTACTGCTGACCTCAAGGATGATGGGGATATTGAACGGGAGCGAAGAGCACTGTGCGTACGCGCAAATATGTTGGCACGTAGATTTGCACGGTGTTCCGGTGACGTGAAGTTAACGCTTTTTAAAGCATACTGCACGTCGCTGTACACGTGCGGTCTGTGGGCGAACTACACGCAAAAAGCGTACAGTGCTCTTCGCGTCCAGTATAATAACGCGTTCAGGGCGGTGATGGGGCTGGCTCGCTACTGCAGCGCCTCGGGCATGTTCGCGGAGGCGCGCACGCCGTGCTTCCACAGCACCATGCGCGTGCGCGCGGCGGCCCTGGTGCGGCGCGTGCGAGCCAGCCTCAACACCGTCGTGGCGATGATTGCGGACAGACTGGACTGTCCATATATCATGCACTGCTGCGACAGGCATGTTAAGACTGGCGTGGGATAGGTTAAGTTATTTGTAAGCAATTAATATGAGCCTTGTGTTGCTTGAAATAAATGAATAAATAAATAAATAAATAAATAACGTTTATCCTGGATTAACACATAGCCTAATTTTAATTCCAGAATGTTTAAAGCTCTGGAGGGATAAATAAATAATAAATAAATAAATATCACGGGACAATGTCACACAAATAGACCTAGTCCCAAACTAAGCTCTAATGGGTACTAGACAACGATAAACATACTTAGATAGAGAAATATATACTTAAATACATAGAAAACATCCAAGACTCAGGAACAAATACTTGTGCTCATCACACAAATATCTGCCCTTACCGGGATTTGAACCCGGGACCGCTGGTTTCGGAGGCAGGGTCACTCCCAACTAGGCCAACGCGTCGTCAAATGACAACAGCTTTACTGCTTTATTTTCAGAAGCAATCCCTACATCTGCTCCTTAGCACGAACTTTCATTGACACATTCGTTTAAACCATTCAAAGCGCCGTCTTAAACAAGAGCATATCTACACTCAGGAACAATGGAAACGGGTCACTTTCTATGGAAATTCTGCACTAAGTGACCCGTTTCCATTTCTCTTGACTATAGTTAGTAGTGCTCCTCCACTTATCGCACTGCTAGATCAAAACAGTACCAACTCAAAAAAACTGTTAGATTTGTTTCAAGTCCAAACACATTGGTATTAAAGTTGATTTAAAAATACAGTTTTATTTTGAGTTGATGCTGTTTTGATCTAGCAGTGCGTCATCTCGGACCAAATAGGTTTAGGCTTTTAGTCTTAAATTTCCAATCACAGTGCATCAAATTCTGCGAATCTAGCTGAATGCAGACGGTGATCTGCTTCGACAAACCTTTTCCCTGTATTTCACTGGATGCGGTGAGGATAATGTTTATATTTGCATTGTTGTGTTCCGGTGTGGCGATAAGACAACCGGTGAAATTACTAGCATAGAGGCATTCCATCTTGGTCCTCTGGGCTGGCAACGCATTTGAAGTCTTAGGATTGCAGTCTTGGAATTGTAGTCCTGAGAATTCAAATGTCTATGGGTCTCAGATTCGCACCATCAGGTTGCCTGTGTGCTAGTGCCTTATTCTAGCCATAAATACAACCTAAATAGTTTACGAATAAAACTATTTACACTAAAAGCAAATTTTGCATAAATCTATACTAATATTATAAATGTGAAAGTAGCTCCGTCTGTTTGTTACGCTTTGACGAATAAACTGCTGAACCAATTTAGATGAAATTTGGTACGGACATAGATAGATTTGACTTCCGGGGAAGGACAAAATTGGACGGTACCTGAGGGAAAAGCGAAAAACAACGGAGTCGCGGGAAACAGCTAGTGCTTTATAATAATGTTAAGCTAATTGACTTTAATAATATACGACGACGACTTCGTTACGTTACCGCATTATGAAGCTAGCGGTCCTGGGTTGGATTCCAGATCAAGACAAATATCGTCACTACTTTGAAATAACCTCGTATCTCATATTTCGTGATGTCCGATTTTAAACTTAAAAATGAAGAGAATGAGGTTTAAAATCGTACATTATGGTATATGAGATACGAAGTGTTTTCAAAGTAGTGACGGTATGAATGCGATATTTGTCGCGCGAGTATTTGTTATTTAGTTTTGAATGTTTTATAATGTATTTATGTATAGAAGTACGTTTATCATTATCTAGTACCTATAGTACAAGTTTCATGATATAAATTTAATTTATATACAAAGATATAAAAACAAATACATTAACAACATAGAAACGTAATTTAATATTAATGCTCATCAATATCATTGCACACAAACATACAAATATTTGCACTGAGTGGGGATTAAATCCGGGACCACTCCTTTTTCTATTTGTTTATGTTCAAATATTGAATAGTTGCAAATTACATTTCATCACTGAATAGGTACCAGGACAAAATATCTGAAATAGCCATAAGTAACAAGGATTTATCAGATACCAGCTGTGATTCTGTCCGCGTAAAAGTCGTTTATCGCTATACCCTCAGGAAACGTCCAGTATTTTAGGATAAAAAGTACTTCATCTAAATCGTTTCTGCGGTTTATCCGTGAAATCGTAACAAACAGACAAGCAGACAGACACACAGACAGAGTTACTTTCACATTCACATTTATAATACGGGTATTAGGATGGATGTTGAGCCCAATGTAGAATAATCTAATTATTATTGTTGGTAAATTGTGTCAATTTGGAACAGTGGCCCTAGACGATACATTGGAAGAAAGATATCGTTATCGAAAATGTATAGGATTGACGTAAGCTGCCAGATGGTCGCGTTTTACGTTAATTCCATAAAGTTGTCGGAAATCGTTTGCGTTTGCTAGGGCCACATTTAGATCAATATGTTCTGAATGTGTAATGATCGCTTTGTGTATCTCCAATCTCCAAGGTGATTAACCTGTGCTATAAACCGAACAACAAGCTTCAGCTAATCCAAGCTCATAACGAGCGATCCAGTCCACAGCCGTAATGACGCCATTTCTCGACCGCAATAATTTATATACCGACTATTTTCTCGCAATTAGCGCATTGTTTCTGCAAGTACAACCCAATTGCAAGCACTTAGTTATGCGGAATGGGGAAGACACAGAAATCAAGTGGTTACTTCTCTCGACAACAATCTATTTCAGCTCGGAACTCTTGTTAGCGCTAACAACGAACGGAAGCGAGCGACGGAGGACTTAGCTTGGATTGTGAATTCTCCGCTGTAACTTGGCACTTTTTTTCCCGTCCCCTTTTGTCTGTTCGTGTTGCTTTTAAATGACATTATTACGTGTTACGGAGTTCCCGAGTTTGTTGTTTGGCGTTATTGAAAAGACACGTAAGAAACGCGTTTGGGTGTTGGCCCGTAATGGGTGGCGTGGTGATTCACAATGCATATAAATTGAGTTTATGGGTAACAATGTTTTAAGGTGACTGGTTACGTGCTTTGCTGGTTTTGTATTGATAAGTAACCTTGAGATATCAGCGGTGTGTCTTTACATACATTTAGGATGAACCCGTTTTCATCACGGTGAAGACACCGAGGTCAGAAACGACCGAGAGGTAGCGATAATATCTGGGTAGTTCTACCAGCGTTTCAACCGCTTTGACTTCGGTGTTGCATTTTTAACCATTTCCCTGTACGAGTAGGATAACCATTTTCGGTTATTTTCTAGGAGTCCAGGCATTCTTCAAAATAACCGAAAATGGTTATCCTACTCGTACAGGGAAATGGTTAAAAATGCGACACCGAAGTCAAAGCGGTTGAAACGCTGGAAGAACTACCCATCTGTAGCAACTGCACTACTAAGTAATGGCAAATTATTAATGCGTGGTATAAACAGTAGTTTGTCTTCTCATAAATGTATATATTATTGGTTTGCATGTGTGCGTACGTACCTCTACCATACACGCGAGCCACCACAAGCAAAAGCAACAGGACGCTCTTAGACGGTTTAGTCGGAACCGCGCCGTCGGCGCTAAAGGTTGTTTGCGTACGTATTCTGTATTGAGCGTCGCGCAGAGATGCAACCCTAGCACCTGTGCAGCAATAGGTAACAGAAACTGGAACCACTTTTGTATTTGTATTATGGTAATGGCATCTCCACCGAAACGTCTGTAGTATTGTCGTAAGCTCCTGCGTACTTTTATATGCAGTACTATTTAAGTAAAAATTGCAGAAGTTGATTGTTGTCTTACTTTAACTTCAGTTGTAAAGCAAGAAGCACAATTTCGATATCTGTTTCTAACTTAAAAGTTAGAGAAAGGCAGCAATAAACTTCTGCATTTTTTATTGCCAGTCGGTTAAGACTAAAAGCTTAAGATTAAAGGTATCCTATTTGACAAGATTGCAGTCACAAAATAAACCTATGTAAGATAGGTTTGTTCTTTACACATACATAACATCACGCCTCCATTCCCAGAGTGGGGTAGGCAGAGCTACAGAAATACGAACAACTCTAACCACATTTTTCACAACCAGGATAAGATGTTTCAGTACTACAGTGCTAACAGTACTACAAGCCTTTATTCCCTTAGTCGCCTCTTACGACATCCACGGGAAGACATGCAGTGGCACTATTCTAGCCCAGCAACCACACGGGCACTGGTTTGTTTTTTAAATAGTTATTAAATTACTTTTTGGCTTAATAAGGAGGCTGTATCCCGGTGTAATGAAATTTTACTTTTTTATTGATAAAGTAAAAACTTTGCTGTGCTTTTAATATTTTTTATGCCAATGTATTGCTTTTTAATTATATATATTTTTTTTTTTTTTTTTTTTTTAAGTTAAGGAGAAGGCACACGAGCATTCAGGCCACCTGATGGTAAGTGGAATCTGAGACCTAAAGACATTTGAATTCTCAAGACTATGATCCCAAGACCTCAAATGCGTTGCCAACCCTGAGGACTAAGATGGAATACCTCTATGCTAGTAATTTCACCGGTTGTCTTAGTCATTTGAAATGACTTTAACCCATTACACTAGTATACACTTTCTGTAAACTTTGTTTTTGTAATTATATCTGCTCGTTGCCACTGTTTATTTTCCTCAGTCGTCCAAAGGTTAGCTGCAAGAGAACCCTTAAAGGAATAAGTATGCCTTTGCACATTACTATTTTTGTATTTTCTAGTTGGATGCACACAGCATTTGGAAGACGAGTAAAATTGTTTAAATCAATAACAAACTGAGAATATTTTGTTCATCCTTTAAGATTACTAAGAGTAAATCTTATTTGTGGGCTGTTAAAGTATTTTTCAAATAAAACAACTTCCAGAAACGCTACAGCCATTCTTTGTCCAAACAATAAGGCTCGCTCAAGGAACTGTTGTAATAATATAAAAAATGCACGGAGCGCAATGTTTTGCATAAAAGCAACAAGTAACGTTTTTTCCAAAGGGATCTTGGAAGTTTCATTTAACTTATCCATAAACTTGGCCCGGTGGCGCTACACTTCCAACTTGGCTTATCTTAACTATAGTTTAAAGCTCCGCATCTTTTATTTTTAATCCCCGACCAACGACAAACGCTATCGGAGTTGAAATTACTTTGTTCTAAAGCAAAGATCGAATATCTGCGTTCATTTTTCAATACTTTGTAAGTGAGCGGCGAACTTTACTAGTTATCTACTTAAAGTTTGCGTTCTGGCCACTAATGCGGGTACCGAGCGAGATTAAAATAAACCTGCCTTTAAGGTTTTTTAAATTAGTTATGAGACCTGGCGCTTGGAAGTTGAAAGGTATTCCAATCTTATCGAGAGATTTGAAAATAGTGTAAGACTCAACTTAATAAGTGGCTCTTGAACCTATCCTCTTGACGCCCGCCATAACATAGGGAGATTTTTGTGGGTGGCAATTCGAATTTTCTTGTAAGGAAATAAAGTTCAATTATCTTTGCTCTTATACACCATTTTGAATTTTGAATCAAATTAAAATAAAGTTAAAACTAAATTGTTTTGATTATGTACCTCCTATGGAACACCGGGTCTCACAATTTTATTAGTGCTAATAATTTTCGGTTCGAATCATTATTTCTCCTAAACGTTTTTAGTCCTAATTATTTAACTTTTCAGTATCGTTTTAAAACCTCTCTAAGCTAATTAAACCTAGGATTATGTTCAGTTGACTGACTCAGATGGAAATTAAATCAGGATCAAATATTTATTTTGGACCTGTGATACTTATAATTATGAATAAGTAATTACCATTCCTAATATCCTTCCATTCTAGGTGTCATAATAAGCAAGTTCAACAAAAAACAAGTTTTAAAACTCTGTCTATATAGTTATGCTAGCTTTACCTATCATTTATATTTTTTTAACTCCAATATATTGTTTTTGTTTATTATGTCGACCAGTGACACTCGTGACGTTAAGACGAATCTGACAACAATTCGATTGTCGAATTCGGCCCATCCTTCAAGCCTCTACGACTCCGAGGGAACAAAGAACCATACCACACAAGTCAAAAACATTACCCTCCTCCTTCGGCAGTCGGGTAAATAAGGCGAACGCTCGTAAGTTTTCGTTCTTTGATTCCTGTTGACGTTTGCGTTCGTAGAATAATAATAATAATAATAATAATCACAGGACAACGTCACACAAATTGACCTAGTCCCAAACTAAGCTCTAGGCTTGTACTATGGGTACTAGACAACGATAAACTTACTTATATAGAGAAATATATACTTAAATACCTAGAAAACATCCAAGACTCAGGAACAAATACTCGTGCTCATCACACAAATATTTTCCCTTACCGGGATTTGAACCCGGGACCGCTGGTTTCGGAGGCAGGGTCACTCCCAACTAGGCCAACGCGTCGTCAAATGACAACAGCTTTATTGCTTTATTTTCAGAAGCAATCCCAACTAGGCTAGAATGCAATTTGACTAGGTCTATTGGTATATAGTTCGTACTTTGTCTCAAATACCCCATGTCCGAAAAATTTGCACAGCTTCGACAAAATCAAAAATAAATTGAAGTCTATTGGCATTCAGAATAGTTCTATAGTTCCTGATACCTACTTTAAAACCTAAGTTAAATTAAATGCTTAATCAAATTGAATCATGCCTCATGTCAATGACTAACAACTTTAGACGTGTCATTTATTTATATTTGCAATACGGCGTGATTTATTTTATGTCTGATCCGCAATTTTGTGCCATTTTGTACTGAATTGAGTTGAGCAAAGGATCTAAAATACGATCAATGTGTTGTGACGTGTGTCTTATAGAGCAGACCTTACACAACCAATATACATACTCATTTATCTTTAAGCATGTATGTTTACGTTCTCCACCAAATTAAATCTCATAATCTTATAATGAAATCTTTTGGTGTTATTTAAATAAATAAAAATATAAGATAAAGATAAATATAAATTTATTGATAGACCAAGTACAAGAATACGTACAAGAAATATCCCTTGGACTCCAAACTAGGCTACGCCTGTATCTTGGAACCCCGTGAGCCGGTTTACAGAAAAGGTATACAGAGTGAACTTAAACAAACAATAAATAGTACAGTGAAGAAAAAATCATGAGTAATACTTTTAAATTTTAAAAAGGAATACTTTGGAATTTAATTTTGTACGACTTAGGATAAACAAATGATTTACTCCAGAACCACGTGTGTGTGTGTAAGTTTTAATTAAACTCCATAACTTTTTTCCATCTTACCTATGTGCAATCAAAAATTCAAGCCCTGCATATAATTTTTCAGTAAATAAAGAAACAAAATGTAATTAAGCATCATACAACAGAGCTCTGTAGTTCCAGATACATTTTTGAAAATTCTTTTAAACATTTTTTTTACTTGCAATCAAACACACAGACATCACGTAGTTATTACCTTTGGTTACATAGAAGTAAGCCTTTGATTAAGCAAGATAAACTACGCCAAATGGTTTGGGAAGCTCGGTAATGATCTCAATCGATTTATCTAACAAAAGAAGATCAGTCGCCGGTAACAGGACGCCAATCTAAAATTTTACAGCGTTCGAAAAGTGACCGTCTTCTCGATTGTTCAGATAACAGGCTTCGGTGATCCAATTTCGTTAACTTTGGAACAAGAATATCATGTATATTGGTGAAAGCGTATTTTGATTATTTATAGGATATGTTTAAATGATATCGCATATTTGATCATTTGTTTTAGTGCCCGTGTAGTAACCGGGTTAGAATAATGCCACTCGATGTCTTCCCGTCGTGTAGTAAGAGGCGACTAAGGGAATAAAGGTTTGTAGTACTGTTAGGCGATGGACTTGCAACCTGTCACTAATACACTGGTTAACATCTTAGCCTACTTGTGCAAAATGTGGTTACAGAATCATCAAATTAAGTCTTTTTGGAATGAAGGCGTGATGTTATGTTATATGTTTGTTTTGGTTTGCACGACACGTTAGCCTAGTTGGTAATGACTCTGCCTACAAAGCTAGAGATTGGGGGTTCTACTCCCAGCAAGGGCAGATATTTGTGTGATAAGTTTAAGTATGTTTGTTTATCGTTAGTACAAGTCTAGATCTTAGTTTGGGACAAGTCAGTTTGTGTAACAATGTCCATTAACAATGCAGTGTACCCTTAAGGCTTAAGCATTCACACATTGAGAGGGAGGAGCAGGCTGAAAAACAGCGCTGTGTAGACCCCGTCTCACAGCATACGCTGAGTTCTGAACCTTTTGCCGTAGCATGAGACTTGTTGTAGTTAATACTTTATATTTTATCTTACTTTAAATAATAATCTGTACAACTGTGTTATGTGTGGCAATAAATATTTTTCTGATTCTGATTCTGATTCATTAACTTTGGTTTGACGACGGTAGGTCAGAATTTGCACTGCCAACGAAGCTAGTGGTCCCGGGTTTGATTACCATTATGGGAATGGAAAATATTTTCATTTTATCTGAGACCCATAGACATTTGCATTCTCAAGACAACAACCTTAAGACTGTTATCCTAAGACCGCAAATGCGTTACCAATCCTGGGAACTAAGATATAATGCCTCTATGCTAGAAATTTCAACGGTTGTCTTGCCCTCACACCGGAACACAACAATGTGACCACTTCTGTTTGGCGGTAGGGTAAAGGATAAATTGGTGGTAGCGATCTAGACGGAGGTTGCATAAGATTCTACCACCACTAAAATTCTAACATGATTCTGCCTTGAGCGTTTAGGGATGTATTTTTCTAAGTTGGTATAACAATATTTTATCGTGGTTTGTAAGGCTAGAAGTTATTTTGGACCTAGTTTATTTTAATATGGAATCGTTTAATTTATTGAAAAGCATTCTCATGTTTTTCAGTCTGTTTGCTACCACCGATAAACAGCTGAACCAATTTAGATGATTTTGAGTCCCGGGAAAGGACAAAGTGTACTTTCTATCCCCAAAATTTGTATGGTTCCTGAAGAAATAGCGACAAACGACTTCTACGCGGACGGAGTCGCGAAAAACAGCTGGCTTATAATATAACTTAGTGGTGGTAGGACCCTGTGCAGGGTCCGTCCGGATCGCTACCACCATCTTATCCATTAACCACCCGCCAAGCAACAGTCTTCGCACTGTTGTGTTCCGGTGAAATTACTAGCATAGAGGCATTCCATCTTAGTCCTCAGGGTTGGCAACGCATTTGAGGTCTTGGGATTATAGTCTTGAGAATTCAAATGTCTATGGGTCTCAGATTCCACTTACCATCAGGTGGGCTGAGTGCTCGTGTGCCTTCTCCTTAACATAAAAAAATTAGACAAACAAATCAAGGAAAACTTTTGACAGGCCCAAAAACACGGTAATTACATACCGAAACCCTAATAATTAAAACACTCCGATTGTTCTCGACAAGACTAGAAAGAAGTCGTTCACTCAAAACTTGGCAGCACTTAATTATATTCAGCGAAGATATCTGTAAAAAAGGGAGTTTCGGTAAACAGGGTCGTAACTTTAAATTGGTTCTCGGAGAACAATGGCAAGGTAGCAATAGCGCTCGCATCTCATTCGTTCAAAGATTTATGAAAAACGAAAAATGTATTTGCATTCCCTCTGTGAGGACTATTACGGACTGGGGAATTGACTTGTGGCAGACTCGGCGCGAGTGATTTCAATTGGGACTCATTTTATGTTGCTTGTTCTAGTACCTTTTACGAGTAACCTTTTATTTCCTCTTAATTAATGGCTGCCTAAGATCCGTGTCCAGGGTAGAATAGTGCAACTGCATGTCTTTCCGTGAATGTCGTAAGAAGCAACTAAGAGAATATATGCTTGTAGTACTAATAGGCGAAAGGCTTGCAACCTGTCACTTATTATATACTCGGAAACATCATAGCCTGATAGTGCAAATATGGTAACAGAACCTATAAACAAGTCTTTTAGAGTGCAGACTCGTGGTCACCCCAGTTTGTCACCCCAGTGCCTTTCGACGGAGCCCTGCCTGTGGCAGGGCTCCTATTTCTGAGCGATTTGCCCTTCGGGCCTCTTAAGATACCTAACGAACCTAACCTACCTACTTTTGCGGAATAAAAATTATTTCTGACGAATAACCGACTAAAGCGAATAGCACTGGGGTGACAAACTGGTGTGACCACGAGTCATCCGCTGTCTTTTAGACTGGTTGGTAATTCTGAGCTCTGCCTACCCCACCCTGGGATTTAAGGCGTGACGTTATGTCGTGTGTTGTGTGTTAGTTTGAGTCTTACATGTTTTGACGACACGCTAGTCTAGTTGGTAGTGACCCTGCCTTCGAAGCTAGGGGTCCTTGGTTCACATCCTGGTACGGGTAAATATTTGTGTGTTGAGCACGAGTATTTGTTCCTGAGTCTTGGATGTTTTCTATGTATTTAAGTATATATTTCTCTATATAAGTATGTTTATTGTTGTCTAGTACCCATAGTACAAGCCTAGAGCTTAGTTTGGGACTAGGTCTATTTGTGTGACATTGTCCTGTGGCTTATTTTATTTATTTATTCTAAGTATTTAATTATGAATTACCCATGTAAGTAAGTTTATCGTTGTGTAGTAGTTACACAGCCAATAGAGGTTCGTTAGGGACTAAGGGACCGTTGTTTGGTCAGTAGTTAAACTAACTAGTTGTTAAAAATCGTAAGTAGTGGTTACATCTCAAGGAAATCTGTCAAATTAATTTATTAGTTATCTACTGATCAAACTACAGGCCCTAAGTTCAATTAATAGTTTTTTCAGCTGATTTCTTAACAAAGCTCGTGGTAAATAAAAAAAGCAAAATGTTTTTAAATGTAAAATTAATTGGTTTTTTTAGGTCCTTTCTCTTATTTACATTCCTTTTATTGCATCTTATTTTTTAAAGACTACGTACCTTATTAAAATTTTATCAACAATAGCAAGTATCAAATCATATGTTCATTGCTCTCGACGATTAGAATTCCTATACAGAAACAGACTCATATTACCTCCCGAACCTCATTTGGGCGTTCGCTCGCCACATCTACAGCCGCTAACGTCTCCTTTCCCCTCCTCGTGGGGGTTAAAATCGTGAGTATAATTCCGTTTTACCTCCTGTCTAACCTGCAGAATGCATTTCCCTTAATGAACTGGCTCCAGCCTGCCTCTGACGTCATTATAATGACTTCTATTGTCGAGCACTTGTAAAGGAAAAGCCAACGTTTAATTATTCGTTTAGTATAAAAGTAAGAGCGGTGACATAATAGTATTTTATGTAACTAATAAATGATGAGGGGTGTTAAAACAAGAGTGTACAGTTGCATACATTCATTTATCTACACACATATTATAAGTACCTACTCTAAGACGGGTTCAGTCAGAATCCTAAGGCCAATAAACTGCATTATTACCTGTAACTTAATCTAAGGCAATAGGCAGTATCTCAAACTCAATGTCCAAAGAAGAAAGAATCCTATCCCTTTAGTAATAAGGCTGCATTGACTACGGGAGTTTTGTCTGAGATACTGCATTTTGTCTAAGCAGGGCAGAAGTACTAAGCTAAGTTTTAATACTAGAATTGGGGCCTATTTAACTTGAGGTGGTTTTGAAAGATGTTCCAAATTTGAAACTTATAACTTTATCATATTTGATATCGTTATAAGATCACATTGTTACAGCCAGTACGCAGATATCAAAATTGAATGTTTGAATGCTGCCAACGGGTTCTGCGTGCAACGAGGACATGATACGTGTGTAGATAAATTTCAAACAATGTAAATAAAAAAGGCTTCCGGGGGTTATTATGACATAACTATGCAATTCTGTTTACGCTCATAAAAAAGGACAGTGCTATATAACTGCCATAGCTCTGTCCTTTACGCTCACCGTAAAACGAACTGCAAAACTGGCTCCTAATAACCTTGATCTTATTAAAATCACAAACGTTGCATTGTAGGATGTTTAAGAAAATACTTTATAAGGGTGAATTGCAAAAATATTGTACATAGTTAAGGACCTAATTGATGTCAGTGTTTAATTGAAACAAATTATTTTGTTTCAATTATGCTTTGACATCAATTAGGTCCTTAACTATGTACAATATTATTTTTTTGCAATTCACCCATAACATCAGTATTGTCCGTTGAGGTCGCTACTACGAGTACTACATCTTATCCCTTTAACCTAGCGCCAAACGGCAATGTTTACATTTTTTTTTTTTTTTTTATTTGTGTAAAGGCTAAAACAATGCTATCATAGTCCTTAGCTTCGGCAGTGCATTTGCAGACTTTTAGGATTGCAGTCTTAAGATTGTAAATGTTAATGTTTGCTTTCTTCATGCCATAAAAAACTCAAACCAATTGTTGACTTAGGGTGGATCACAGCGTCTGAAATAATTAACAATTCAAGAAACTCAACAGGTATTAATTTTCCAACCAATTCATCATTAAGTACAGTGATAATGCCTCACCTAGCACTTTAATTATAGAATATCACACGTAGTTTTGCAGGAAGACGTTTTTGATACACTACTTTTTTAATATGCGCAAAATCTTCGCACCTACTTTTCAATACAACATTGCAATAATATGAAAACCTTGGCAAGAATCCAGTTCTGAAAATTCCGAAGTGGCACTTTTCATTTCAATATTCCGCCGCCGTCCGAACGATTCCCAACAAAATATTGACAAGCTTGTGACCCGGGGAAAATTAAGTTTTTCCCGTCACGTCAGGGAGAATTTTACGCGATAGTTGATCACGTCAAATCAATATTTGATACGTGCTGGAGTTTTATTCGGAGATTGATGTTAAATCGAGCATGATTTTTACATTTTAATGGTTGTCACAATAAAGTCGTCAATATAACAATGCAACAAGTGAAACAATTATGCAAAATAGCAAGCTGTAGAAAACTTATTTGCATGTTTTGATGGTATTCCGTTGGTACCTATGAACATATTTTTAATTTTTCCATTTTGTAAATTTCCTAATTGAATAACCTAGACTAATCCTTTGAAGCTGCTTTTCCACCGATGAAGCGAGGCGAGACGAGGCAAAACAATAATTTAAATTAATATTAAATTAATATATATCCCTCCCTGCACTACTTCTGCGGAAATATTTGAAAAAAAAGAAGAAATTACAATTTGCAATATCCAATGGACCCCAAACTAGGCTGAGCCTTTATCCTGAGTAGGTGTTGGTTGACAACATTTGAGTTATTTACTAAGTAGGTACCTATCGGTCATTTATATGCTGGTACTACTGATTTTTTTTAATTAAAGATAATCTAATCGACAAAAACTACCTATATTTTATATACTGAGTATGTGTGTGTGTGTGCGTGTGAGTGTGCAAGGTTTGGTTTTTATTTTAGGCACCGTCTCGTCTCGCCTCGTTTTGATAGTGGAAAAACACCTTAGACCTATCTATTGATACATCGTTTGTTCTCAAAATCTTCACCTAACTTTTTTTAAGTAGTCTTTCCATATTTAATATGTTTTGTACTTGATCAGAGTTACCGACGGTGTCCAGGAGCACATTATTCAAAATATAGTATTTTTTTAATTACTGTAAAAACTACATTTATACGTTTTTTATTATTGCCATATTATTCACAGTAAAATTAATATTGGTACTATTTTAGAAAGGCTACCACAGCAAAATGCTTTGTTACAAGGCTACCCCAGACTTTGTTAATCTTTTCTAGTTTCCTACCTTAATTCCAAATAAATGTTTTCCTTTAAAATAAACATATGTTTCAAATATACCAAAATCTGCTTCGTGTTTTGAATTTTTCTTCGTGAATTCATTCTTACGTACGGAGCAGTGCGAGAAATTTCGCCTCCGTTACTGTTCACCAAGCTCAAGTTTATTTGCAAGTAAGAATAATTGATATCAAAAAAAATAAACCGCCAAAATAACTGAATAGCTCAAAATAAACCTCCTTTATTTAACCTTAACAAAATGACAGGCAAAAAGTCAGTCCACCTGAATTCAGCGTTTGCTTAAAAATATTTTTGGACGCCGACTATTACCTTTTATTTTATTAAGGTGAAATAGAAAAGGTTTATTATTTTTGGCTTTTCATTTTTTTCGAACTTTTATTTTTTTGTTATAAAGTGTTATTTTTTGTGTCTAAAATTGTAATACATAACACAGTATTTAAATCTGTGAGTGAACAATAAATCACTCCTATTTTCCTACCCCGTGTGGTTGCCGGGTTAGAATAGTGCCACTCCATGTCTTCCCGTGGATGTCGTAAGAGGCGACTAAGGGAATATAGGCTTGTAGTAGGTACTGTTAGGCGATGGGCTTGCAACCTGTCACTAATACACTGGTAAACATCTTAGCCTGATTGTGCAAAATGTGGTTACAGAATTATCAACAAGGTCTTTAGAGTTGTTGGCAATTCTGTAGCTCTGCCTACCCCACTCTGGGAATAAAGGCGTGAGTTTATGTATGTATGTATGTATTTTCCTACCCTTAGGGTAAGATTTTTTTCCTTCTTTATATGGGACCAACTTCTTCAACAACCCTATCCAATAAAAAAAGAATTACGCCGGTTTTTTGTTTCACGTCACGTTCAGCTACGTCAAGTTACTCCCCGACGGTCTTGGCTACCACTGATCATCGCTTCATAATCATCTAACAACGTCGGAACAAGGCAGGCTAAGTTTAGTGCATACTGTAAATAATTTACCCCCGCCAAGTAACTTGACTAGTCTACGTCTAAATTCTAGATATTCCGGATAAAGCCCGGATGTCTCGTTATAAAATAGTTTGTATATTGTTAGATAGATAGAGAGTAAAGACTGGGTTGATCGAGAGCTTTGTACGTGTAAGTTTTTAAGTTTTTTTAACATGGAGAAGACAAATGATGTCACTTTATGGTAAGTGAGATCTGAGACCCGTAGAAATTTATTTCCAATCTCAAATCAGCAAGCATATGAATGCAAATGCGTTGTAACCCTGAAGAACGAAATGTATATTGCTTCTAATTCTAGTCATTTCAAAACCGTAATAAATATAAAATTTGTTTTTAAATGTAGATTGTATATCAATGTGATATAAAATAAAATCGTAATTGTGAAAGAATCCTATCGTGCTAGAGATAAGTATCTGAAACGAAGTCGAAATAAATTTGATCATTAGTGAAACACTGTAAGTGTCACATTAAAGATTTCATAGGAAATGATACTGCACTCTTACGCCAATTAGGGAAATTAGTCGATTTTCAATGAAAAGTAGTAAACATACTACCAAAATCGTTATCTACTCTTGTATATAAAATATAGTAAAACGAATAGTAGTTATTAGTATTTTTTTTAAAACGCCATTTTAATAGAAAATGGATGAAACTGAACATCTTTATCAGAAAGTAAGACGCGATAGCAATTTAATCCACCTGAATCTATCAACATGACTGTGGCGACTTCTATTAAGGAAAATCACCACAAAAAACTAAACATCAGCCTTTTTTAACTAAAAACATAAATAAAGTCAAAACAACCCTCTTTCCATCAGCCGTCGCATAAAACACGTATCACAATCAGATTCATAAATCGTACACGTTTGTCTACAAATTAAACGTACAGATGAGAGCGCGTCACAGCGCTTCCGCTTCAAAACAATTCATTGTACGCCGCCATTGTGGAACGAAATCAACGAATAAACTTTTCAATACGGTGACAAATTCGAGAGGTGCGACCGGAACGGACCTGCGCAGACGTCCGGTCAGCCGCGTGAATAATAACGGCGGTTGGACGTGTAGTGTACACCCGCCTTTAGTTATTCACATGTGCTAAATTAGATTGAATGCTTTTTGCGAATCGCTTGAACATTTACAACTCGATTTTTACTTATTCCAGTTTTAAAATTAATGATTTTTTTCTAATCTAAAAACAACGAAAAAGCAAAGTCTTCACTATCTAAAAACGCCCCGCCCCAGTCTTACACACCAGTATTTATATGACGACATAAGAAACGATTTTAGTAAGACTTTTAACATTACCTTTCTTGTCGATAAATAATGGTGTAATTGACGTAATAAGAATTTATCAATGTGTGACCTATGTACAAGAGCGGGACCAGATTGAAAACATTTTAAACACATATTGGGGAAAATTGCGATCGTGTTCTCTAATTTTAAATATCTGTAAACATTAATTAAACCTCAAACTATTTTTGATATACTAGAATTAAATGACGCTTTTAAATTTAGGTTTACAGGGCCTCTTTTCTATTGCGGTAAAACCATATTGCCTTAAACTCGTTATTGTTTTGTGAATTTTACGATAGCTCTTATTTACTTGACATTAATGGAGTTAAAAACACACACATCAAAAGCAATATGGTATAATCGTGTTAAGGAGAGCCTCAGATTTTTAAATTAAGAGAACACGATCGAAATTGGTTTTTGTTAGATGACTTTTCCAAACTCATTTTTACTTTGAAGCTCTTTTTCCCGAACGCGGTAATTACCAGTCGTGTTTTTCTAAACCAAAAAATCTTATTTGACACAGCCAAAGCCATACCATAGTATAACCAAAGCATAACCTAGAGCTACCTACATTACGATGTAATTATTTTTGGGTTGTCTGGGTAAAAAGATCAACGAGAACAAAAGCGACGATGATAAAACCGGACAGGGAAAATTGACATTGGGTCAAATTAAGAATGCGAAAAAATGTGAAAAGAAATATTGCTTCACGGAAATAATGATTTTGTGAAAATTATGTACTAAACCGAAATTGGCACTATTAATAACTTACGTTAAATACATCTTGTCTATTTCTAGTGTTCGTT
Organism: Acleris holmiana; assembly: GCA_949316455.1. NCBI lineage: Eukaryota > Metazoa > Arthropoda > Insecta > Lepidoptera > Tortricidae > Acleris > Acleris holmiana. The sequence continues at coordinate 17,770,035 of OX438768.1, read as the reverse complement.
CTACTTATTTCCTTTTACGATAAACATTATGTCTCGTTTGACGCGCAGTTGGCAACATGGCTGCCATTTACGACGGGTCTTAAAAATGATCGACGTATTTCTGTATTTACCCTTATCAATCATAACTGACTTTATAGTGGCCGACATAGACGCGCCAGCGATTTCAACCGTCGCCAAATGTAATAAGGAACAGACTCGAGTGACTGTGGTGTGAAATATTATGCAGACTTTGTTGAATATTGCATAGTGACGTGAAATTTGAAGCGATGGATATATAATAAGATGAAATAAGTTTTTGAATGGACAGTGAGAAAGCTATTGTTTTTTTGCGATTATCATACGAATTGTGCCACATTTGGGCTTTGAACCCAAAACCTTGTACTAACAATGTGCCAGTAGCAGAACATTACAAGAAATTTGGAAATCTTTCCTAGGTATTAGTCTAGAGAATATACTCAGAAATTTAATATTGAAGAGTAAAGAATATATATTTTATCGTATTATGTAAAAATAAAGAATGTTTTTAAAAGTTACCTAGAATTCCTTAAAAGAGACTCACAATTTCAAGTTTCTTATTTATTACTGGTGTTACCTTGGGTACAGTTAACAGGATTGTTACAAAGTTGATCATTGACACAATCACTATGAAATTAATTTGGTGTTCTTTAAAATGTTTTTTTTAATGGCATTAATAGCACGGGACAAAGATAATATTGATGTTAACATACAAACTTCCTCTAAACTCTTCCTCTATAACAATAGAGTTGCGTGAATACACGCCAATTATTTAACTGAATTAGTAAATGTTTTGTGTCAATCCAGGATAAGACCTTTCTGTGTGCCAAATTGTAAATCCGTTTAGCTGTTAAGGCGTGATTGGAACATAAAGAACAATAATAAAACATAAAATTCTGCCCGCCACCTCGTCAGCATTGACCAATATTTTTCGGAATAGATTCCCAAAGGTGATTTTATTAAAATATGCCAAGTCATTACATGAAGTAACAAAAGTTCAAACTGTCCTATTTATAATATAACTGGCTGCTGCCCGCCACTTCGTCCACGTAAAAGTCGGTTATAAGTAATCCCTCGGGATCTTTTAATTGTTTTGGAATAATAAGTATTTTATGTCCTTTCCCTGGACTCAAGCTATCTTCACACCAAATTCCATCTAAATCAGTGTAACGGTTTGGCTGTGAAAGCGTAAAAAACAGACAGACAAAGTTACTTTGACATGTTGTACCTATAATATCAGTATGGATTTGACAGCAGGGTATTTGAAATACCGGGACCGAATTTCAGTGATTCTTTCACTCATAAAATATTCAAGATATTTTCCTTTCTAATAAAATATGACACGCATTTGCTAAAAAATATTCTATTAATTTACTTTGTTCTAAATATATATTTGACTGCTGTTGACTCTAAGCCGATAAGCCTGTGAGAGAGAGATGAAAATCCTCTTTCAACGAAAGCAGGTAAAAAACCGGGCAAGATCATGTCGGACCATGCTCAGTGTAGGGTTCCGAAGCTGTTAAGTACTACAAATATAAAAATCAACAAGTAATAACTAATTTTCTATTTGAAGTCATTTGGTGCTATCTTAGATGATTTTAGTAGGTATAAACACTTTAATCGACTGAATCTCAAGAACCAATGATGCATGCTTAGTCTGGATATTTTTCCTTTAAAATTTGTTATAATATTATTATGCTCTTTCATTTAAGTTTTTTTCTAATTTTTAGTATTTGTAGTTTCGGCTGTACGTGAGTCTAACAGATATAAGCGGTTTAAAGCTTAATATTTCGTAAAGGGATTACTTAATCGCTAACTATTCCATCGACACTCCGCACTATATTGTACCACTTTGTTGGCGTGTACAGCTTTCTAGTACTAAGAGTCTCTGCGCTAGGCTGCGGACGGACGGAGAGACGGACGGACGAATGGACATAGCGAAACTATAAGTTTGACTACGGAACCCTAAAAATGAGAATGAAGTAAAATCAGCCTTTTAGCACATTAGCTTTCAGAATCTGTAGTGAATTATATATAATCCCTGCGAGCGTGGAATAATTTAATGTTTGCTGGTTGTTTTAGTACATATATTTTTATAAAAAATAATATAATAAATAAACAAAATTTAAGCTACGAGAAGACGCCCGCGACTTTGTACGCGTAGAATTAGTGTTCGGCTACTCCCCCTATGTGTATGTAGACGACACTATTAAATCACAATTTGATAGTGTCGTCTATATTATGTCATGTACCTCATTTATCGCTATTCCCTCGGGAACTGTTCAATTTTCTGTGATAAGTCCTATGTCCTTCCCCGGGACCTTAGTTATTTTCATACAAAATTTCATCTAAATCGGTTCAGTAGTAAGGTTATAAAGTTATTAAGTTAAGGTTTACAGTTCAAGCAAACAAATAAACGAAGTCTTCAGTTTTCTATATTAGTAATAGATAATTTACACACGTTTAGATTAGAAGTCAATAGCATCTCTTTGGTGGTAACGACCATTCAAAGTCATTTTTCATCGCGTTTACGAGGCGTAACGAAAAAGGTTAAATGTGTTAAAGTTCCTTCTGTTCCTGGACATCAAAAAATTGTGACTCTAGCGACCACCTCTGCTTTCTGATAGTTACGTTGTAACTTTATCCAAAGCTTTTTATTTCCCTTATTTTCATCACATCACTATTGAAAGTCATGGTTTTTTTACAGCTGAAACGGTAAACTTCTCAGAATTTCTCAATCATCTTACGAAAAAAAATAATTAACCGTAAATACTTCAGGATTTATTTGGGAGACCATTATCTCGAACCCTATAGGTTAGGATAATTTTATAAAAAAATCAAAGCCAGCTTGCGCAAAACAAATGAAAAGATTTATTACTATAATAGTAAATTAACTAATCAAATCGGGGAAATACTGGAAAAGGGCCGAATCTTAAGTACCCGAAACCGACGTGCATGCATGACTCGATGTATGAATGTGGAAGAAGCGAAAGAGCTTTGTCAGGATCGTAGCAGGTGGAAAGAAGTGGTCTCTGCCTACCCCTCTGTGAAACAGGCGTGATTTATGTATGTAGTAAATTAACTCTAACTTGTAATTTTCATGCGGTTCTGTATGCAACAATCTGAACAGCGTTTTAGTTCGTACAACGTATTAGTGAAAAATTCAAATCTTTTTGAATTGTAAAAATGCGTATACGCATAGCGCTAAAGAAAGAGCTTCAATAAAATGTAATGTATGTGCAAAGTTAGAATCTGCAAAACGTTGGACCAGAAAGAGTAGAAAATAAAATGTAAACATCGTTAGTTTTTCCGCAAATGGGGCTTTCACACACGCACGTGAAATATCGGCTCAGTTTCATCCAATCAGTGGCCGTCTGTCGCGCGATGTTAGCTTAGGCTCCAAAGCACATCATTTAAGCCGTACGTTTGCGCATGTGTGTGCAATCATTTTCAAATAGACGACAAACACAAGGTGATATTTAATCTTGCGTTGACGTTGCGTCTTTTTTGTTCTATATTATCTTTGTGTTGGACTTACTTCTACATATACCGCATCATCCTTTAAGTAATAAACGTTAAAGGAAGTGATAAATATATTTAACGAGGAAATGAAATATTAGCACCTGATCTCAAGATTCGCAAGCAGGCTGCTGCCAGATAACAAGCCATGTTCAAATGCCTTGAACTCCGTTTTGGGTCTATTTTGTACTGAAAATAATGTTCTTGACATTATTGTCAGTACAATGGATTATGAATGGTATATGTAGAGAAACCACCACATTTCATTTAACTCGCGTATCCTTTTATTTCATATAATATCAAAAGCCTTCAACCTTAAGTAGTAGCTTTGAAAAACTTTTCAAACGCTGAATACCGCAACCCAATTTTATTAAAATTGATACCTCGATGAAGAGGCAAAAACTGATAATATTGGCCGTTTGTGTACTGGTGAAACATTTCGTGAAATTTCTATAGCGTTGAGATTATAATGCAACAAAAGGCCCGTCCACATTATATACGCATTCATCCATATTTTATTCCAAACCAATCAATCTTTACTGCTATTTTCCGATCGCCAGCTCTACGAAAGAAAATAAATCTTTTGTAAAAGTTTTCTCAACAGGATAGGTATTATTCATGAGCTTGCCAACGGTTTGATTGATCGCGCTGTTTGTTTTAATGCAAGTCATAGGAGGAGAAACAAAGAGAGACTGAGGGTTTAATTAAATCTTGCTATATGCTCTCAGCTTATAGCAGCATATTAGCCATCGAGTCATACAATTTTAAATGCACTATACATACCAGATAACCACAAAGTTTGAAAGAGACTGCGGGTTCGTTCCTCTCTTGTAACCTACTTTACTCAAACCGAAACGAAAGACTTTCGCAACAGGCCTTCCAGATTCTTACTGTCATATTCTCTCTGGCATCTGTCAGTGTATTCTGGTTGTGCCAGAGACTGTGCAAGCGATAGACAACCGAGTACTATTAATACTCTGGTTTTACTGTTGTACCTCTTGACATTCATCAATAATTATTAAGTCTTTCTATGGAAATGTTAAGTTTATTAGTTATTCTTCAATATAACGCGACTAAGGGCTTGTAGTACTGTTAGGCGATGGGCTTGCAACCTGTCACTAATACACTAGTAAACTTCTTGGCCTGATTGTGCAATATGTGGTTACAGAATTATGAATAAATCTTTTTAGAGTTGTCGGAATTTCTGTAGCTCTGCCTACTTCACTCTGGGAATGAAAGCGTGATGTTATTGTATGAATTTATGTATGTATTCTTTAATATGAGCTTTGAACTTCATAATATCAAGATTTTGAGAAAGTATGCTTGATTCATACTCGCATAAACGTAAAAGATAAACAAATTTTGTATCAGTTTACGAACTAATTTTATTCGTTATACTTGGAATTATTTGTGGATGGATTGGATTGGATTTACACCAACACATTTATTTAGTTCAAAGCTTACCTACCATTTCAACAATTCCTCGAAACAAGTTCCACACGTCGGATAAATCCTCTATTTACAGAAATATAACAAAATATTCCGCAGAACGTGACGTCAAAGTGTAAGAACTACTTTAGTTGGCGTACCTATACACCCAAGAGAGATGTAAGTAGATCCATTGATCCGTTTCCATTGATCCTGAGTGTAGTCGGAGGAAATGGCAGTGAGTTATCTTTACAAATGCTTTCACTTGTTTTCATCCTGATCTAATCATAATTTACTTTAAAAAAAAAGATAAACGTTGTTTATTCAATAAGCAGGCCGGGCGAGCACTTTAACACGTCAAAACTCTACTGGTGCTTCAAAAAGACCACTGCTGAGAAGAAGCGCCACAAGAGACTCATTAGTATTCGGTTTTTTTTTTTTATATTGCTTAAGACAATGATAGAACTTAACCTAGCATTACATAAATCAATTAATAAAATTTAAAATAATTCTAATGAACACAAGAGCAATAATAATATTTATACATACGCATGACGATGCTAAACTTAATGAAATAAAAAATTAAATAAAGCTTCGATACGTTCTCCTACAAAAACCGTGTCCCCTAGACTAGATAGGTACTAAGCTGTTACGTTAGGTATCTTAGGCCAAGCATTTTTGTCTATTAGATAATCCTCAACCCTATAGTAAGCTTTAGACATTAATGGCTTTTTTAAGTAATACCTATACAGTGCTTATATTTTCTTAGTATATTTCAGCTAGCTGTCTCACTCGCACTCGCATCTGATAGTATATTTGTCACTCGTGTTTTATAGAAAAACGGAACTTGCCGAGATACATTAACCCTTAATTTGATAGCGTGCAATGTACTGGACATACCATGATGTTAACTTATTTTGTTACTGATATTTTTTTACGCCCATTCAAATTCAAATAGGGTTTGAATTCAAGCCTTTTTTTTTAAAATTTAAGGGTTACGGAAATTGAAGCATTTGAAGACCCTGATATTGTCTTTTGTTATTAGTTTAGCCGAATCCACTTTAGAAAATACGCTCTTGTTAGTCGCGTGCTGTGATACAATGTCTTCGGAAAAAACCAAAGATATATCGTTTTCATTAAGTGAATGCGGTAAGTCTAAAAATCAAATACTAAAAGTACTTAACTTTTGAATAGATACTTCATTGAATAGATGGATGGATATTTGTTACTCAATCACGCCATAACGGCTGATTTGGTCACGCCGACAAAGTGGTAAAATAAAACCTTGAAAAAAATTGAATATTCTAAAACGGCACCAAATAACTTTAATTTAAAAATTGGTTCACACTTGTTATTTTTTGCGTTTGACGTAACGGCTTCGGAATCCTACACTTACCATGTCGAACTATTAGGGAAAAATAAGGTTAAAAATGGATACTGCGGTTTACGTATGTGGTAGTATTAGTATATCTAATTCTCTTTACATGTATTTTGCCATAGCAATTTACTTTTTCCGCTTATCTGCTTCTCAGATGTAGTTTAAGTTGGTTTTTGTTAATTTGTCTACCCTCTTGCATTTTCCTTGCTTATTCTACTTCAGGATTAACTCGAAGAGATCCCATATGAGACAACTTTTTGTATTTGTTTATGTGCAATAAAAAGTTAACATACATACAAGAGGGATAATTATTTTTAAACACAAACAAGCCATTCTCCTCAAACTTGCACCGCCGCTAACGTGGAGCTTCAAAATGTTCTTAACGCTTACATTCTGTAAGCTAATGTTTTACATTGGGATAGAAATGCCAGGGAAAAGTTTGCCCAGGTGATGTATCATCGGGGCCGCGTTAACAGCTATTTTACATAAATCCCTTGGATTAGGTTGTTCGCTTGATGGGTGAGAGACAATTATTATAGAACGTTCCAGTAAAGTAACATTAAAGATAATTCGGAAATTTTGAGAAAGGAGTTTGGGTTATAGTGTTGACATTTGTAAATATGTTACATTATGATAGATGTTTTCAAAATTTGGCATTTGAAAGTACTACATTTTAAAACAAAATATGTTTATTTTTAAAAGGTCTGAGTGGAGTGGTTGGGTTGATATTTTTAAGTATTGATGATACCTTAGCGTAAATTTAGCACCAAAAATGTAATATCTCGGCTGCAATATTATTAAACGCATTAAATTATATACATTTGTGTGTATTTAGAGGTCCTTTTAATTATTATTAGGCAATCATACAAGGCCTCTGAAAAAAATTATGTTAATACAAACTTACCAAATACCCTTTGTGATTTGATTACATGTAAAGAAACAAGTAAGCTACAAAATTGCCTATTACCCTTTTTCACTTAACAAAGTCTTCCTTGAGGGAGACATATTATGTCCAGCAGATGACGTCTTTTGGCAGGAAGCATGAACTTACCAAAAACTTTTCGATTTGTTAATGTTTTTTTAATTGAACGAACAGCTTCCCTTATTGTTAACTTACGTGCCTTACACCTCATTGTAAAGAAGCATAATTTGATGAATTTATTGACAACGTCAACAATCCGGCAACTCTTAAACAAAGCTTCAGCTCCAACATAACAAAATCAAGCAACCTACTTTATTTACAAATTACACAACTTTGCGCGGCACAAAAAAAAACATCTTAAGAAGGTTCGGATAAAAAAAATTGTTCTCCATTTGGGGAATATGAAAATTTGCGGGCTCATCAACGCTGGGCCGCATAATTTTGTTCCTCGCGACAGAAATGAGGAACCTCCAAACAGATAATGATGTCATTTATAAGGATCAAAAATTATATCGCCCTGTTTACAACTGCGAGGTTCGTGTGAAGTGCCCCGAATGCTTGACGAGATGCGTCAGAAGAGAAATGAGGTGAAAACTTTTTCTGAACGCGAACAAACTGTGTTGGTTTTATGCGTCTTTGATGTAAGTTCTTTTTAAAGATATTTTCACCTGTCGTCTTAATTATAACCACTTCAATTTGGGGAGTAGCTTCATTTGTAGATGTTGGGTAACTTGTTTCTTTGGTTTTCGCATAGATTGAATTTATCCCGACTGCCAAAGAAAGAAGGGATGTCTTTTGGTGATCCTAGAACTTCAAAGAAGCTTTAGTAGCTTAGAAAGTATAAATTTATTTCAAATGCGTTTTTTTTTAAATTATGATGTATGTCTACACTGTTAAGAGTTAGATATCAAGTTTTAGAATCACAAGTTATAGCTATTGCCAAGGAGGTAAAGGTATACCGCAAGATAGCGTTCTTTACCAGGATCATTAAAACCTTACTAACTCCTGTACATATTAAAAAGCTAAAGTTAAAGCTGGTATAATACAGAAGAAGCTTTCTTATATCTTAATATTTAAGTAAAGTTATGGGAAATCCTGTAAAATTAACCTTTGTAAACATCTTAGCATCTTTGTGCAAAATGTGTTTTTTTTATGGTAAGGAGAAGGCACACGAGCACTCAGGCCACCAGGTGGTAAGTGGAATCTGAGACCCATAGACATTTGAATTCTCAAGACTTTAATCCTAAGACCTCAAATGCGCTGCCAACCCTGAGGACTTAAATGGAATGGTTACAGAATTACCAACCAGTTTTTTAGAGTTATTTGTACTTCTGTAGTTCTGCCTACCGCACAATGGAAATGAAGGTGTGATGTTATGTATGTATGTATTAATGTTTGAATCCTTGTAGACTTTTTCCCATGATCAATGTGTAAATAGACGTTTTACTTGAGATAGTATTTAAAAGTTTCTTCCCAGGGTCGAATAAAACGTCATGAAATTTATATTGTATCTTATCGATTACACTGTTTTGTTTTCTGGTTCTATTTGGGTTGTTGCTTGTGTTAATAAGGCCAGGGTATTTTTCTCTATTCCCATTTCGATTTTTATTGAAACTTGTTTAGCTAATACGTATCATACATTCACAAACGTTCTCATTTATAATATGTAATCAGTACGACTTTAATTTGTTACTATAATGAAGGCGCGTTTTTTGCAAAATTATGGAACCTTTTAATAATTATTAATAATTCCTAAAGTAACTTGAGAGTCCTTTACCTTGATCGTGTATCTACTCTTAGAGTCCCAATGGGCTTAGATGTTTGAAATCAATTGGATAGTATGTGAATTTTTAACCATGTGATTTATTTGAATACATTTATTGTTATTCTTTATTTTTCCTATCACAATAACGAAAACACCAACGTATCAGCACAAATATATACGAAACTGTAGAAGATTGGAAATAAATCAAATTGAATTTAAAGAATCTTGTGAAGTGGGACCCGCCTTTCCACTCAGATGAATTAAATACGATAAGAGGGCGTATGGGGCACACGATTTTAAGGTCTTGTAAAAGATGAAAGGCGTGGAGAAAAGACATGTTTAAGCAGCTACATGATAATAAATATTTTAACTATAAGGGAAAATGACATTCTATAACATTCTTACAACTTTCAACAAATAGAACTCTTACACCTGCCAATTTCAGTCAGTGAAAAAGATAGAGTTATTGGTGCAAAATATGTCTGTCCCTTTTACTGACCGAAACTATTCAGGCTTAAAAAGTTCATAATACAGCCTCGGGGCGTGTTCAAGTTTAAGATAAACTTGAACAAGCAGATGTTTGATTCGTAAGCTCGATTCCAAATTAAAAATCGAAAATGTAACATAATTTTGCACTGTTTTTTTATGCCAAGGAGAAAGCACGTAAGCACTGAGATAAACTATAACTGTATATACAAGGCATTTTACAGAAAAGTAATTCCTGCTTACCGTAAAAAAATAATGACAAAATATTCTGACACTTAGCTCCACATTTTGCTATCACCGCCATATTTCTTCTGGTTTAATAACAAATGTGTGGTTGCCGGGTTAGAATAGTGCCACTCCATGTCTTCCCGTGGATATCGTAAGAGGCAACTAAGGGAATAAGAGCTTGTAGTACTGTTAGGCGATAGGCTTGTAACCTGTCACTAATACACTGGTGTGCAAAATGTGGTTACAGAATACGTATGTAATAACAAATCGAGAGTTCTTATAAAGAAAATTATCATATGCTACAATTTCACTCGGTATATTTCAGCTGTGTAAAAGTAAAAAAAAATGTACAAGGTTTTCCTTACTGATACGTGTTTCACCTATTAATCAGGCAATATTCAGCTCTCAGCATGACTGTTACATCAAAAAATGCTAACGAAACGTTGATGTAACATTTTTTTTGATAATGTGATGTTTTAAAGAGCTGTGTGCTGAATAATTAGTGCCCGAATTAGAGTTATATCAGCAGAAGATACGCTGTGTATTTTGATATACAGCAAGCTTATTAAGCTTCTGTTTCTACAGTGTGCTGTAATAATGCTGTTATACGGCACTCTTTTACTACTTGAGAGGCTACTATCTGTTGCTCTCATGGTACAACTATCCTATATCATAAAACAAAGTCGCTTTTTCTGTCCCTATATCCCTATGTATGCTTAAATCTTTAAAACTAGGCAACGGATTTTGATGCGGTTTTTTTTAATAGATAGAGTGATTGAAGAGGAAGGTTTATATGTATAATACTTTAATCCGGAGCGAAGTGAGGGCGGGTCGCTAGTATATAATAAGTATTTAAGTAAATAATTAGCTATATAAGTATAAGTATATGGATGTGGCGCTGTCAAAAGTTTCTAAAACCACCAGTGTTCCCACAATCACGTGTCAGTAGAAAGTTTTGTTTCCAAGCTAATACAATACAATATTAAATAACAACGAGTTCATATTGTTTGGAGGTTGCTCATTTCTGCCGCGAATATACAAATTTAAAATTTATGCGGCCCCGCGTTTTATACGCCGCAAATTATTATATCTGCAAAGTGAGAGTGACATCTTTATTACAAATTGTATTAGCATATCTTGCTTCGATATCGTAATGATATTGTTAACGTTGTAACATTTAAGGTTTTTATATACATTGTATTTACACCTAACTGTAGTAACACGTTATGATAGCTCTTATTAAGTTGTCAGTAATGGCGGCTAAGTTAAAAACGATACGATAAACATATCACGAGTCAGAAAAACGTTTGCATGCTGTTTTGTTCACCTGAATTTACGAATTTATTTAAAATCATTATAGGTATTCTGAACCCATTTACTTAATTTTCAAAATGTTTAAAGTATATACAGTAATAATATAGGTGAGGTTAGGTTTGTTTTATAACAACGCAGGAAAGTTAAACGGTTTTTTTTATCACTACATAGTACAAAACAAAGTCGCTTTTTCTGTCCCTATACATAGGGATGTATGCTTAAATCTTTAAAATTACGCAACAGATTTTGATGCGGTTTTTTTTAATAGATAGAGTGATTGAAGGGGAAGGTTTATATGTATAATACTTTAATCCGGAGCGAAGCGAGGGCGGGTCGCTAGTATTTTATAAACTCAACTAATTTTTTTCTGCTTATAGGAAATAAATCATTTTATGAATTGTATGAATTATGAAAATTCGTAAAACAGAGGGCAAACGTTTTAAAATGTAAAATAAGTTACCCAAATGCAATATGGATTTAACGAGTACAATAAAATCCCAGAATCAATTTCCTTATGGTAAAAGGAGGATTTAAGTATATTATGGTATAGTAGGTAAGTGGGATCTAAGGGCCTTAGTTCTTTACAATATCAAGACTGTAATCTTAAAACTGCAATCCAAGCATTCAACATGAATACAAGCTCGCTGCCAATCTTGAGGACTACGATGGAATATCTGTAAGTATTGCTAGTATTTTTTCGGTTGTCTTGTTTCCACACCGAAACATAAATATGTTTACACTGCTGTTTGGCGCTAGGATTAAGAATAAACGGTGGTAACTCTCCGAGCGGACCCTGCACAAGTTCCTCCATTTCAAGGCCTAATTTCTCGATAAAACGTTCTTTGCGAAGAAATAGGCCGTAAATTTATAATTAATGATACATTGGGGCCACTCCATGTCTTCCCGTGGATGCCGTAAGAGGCTACTTAGGGAATGAGGGCTTGTAGTACTGTTAGGTGATGGGCTTGCAACCTGACACTAATACACTAGTAAACTTCTCGGTCTGATTGTGCAAAACGTGGTTACAGAATTATAAACGAGTCTTTCTAGGGCCGTATTAATAAACTGATCTCGACTATAATGCTCGTCTCAAGATGCGTCTAAACTTCTTCGCTTGACGTTTACTTGGCATATCTTTTGACAAGCATCTCAATCAAGAATTTATTAATACGGGCCTTAAAGTTGTAGGTATTTCTGTAGCTCTGCTTACCCCAACTCTGGAAATGAAGGCGTGATGGTATGTAAATATGTATTGTATGGATATCAATTTTAGAGATTTTATGTTGATCTTACAAAAATGATGGGGTAATCCCACCTGACCTAGTCCCACATGTAGCTGGTATACGCTGAATCCGCAAATTGTGGACCAGGGGTCGCAAGCTTCGTAGGTCACAGTTTTTGACAGATTTTCATATTTCAAGTTGTATTTTCAGTTAGAATTATATTGTGATTTATTTTGAAGTCTTGCTAAATTATATTCACCTTCAGAGGGTTACGACCGCACGACGGGTGGTTCGGTATTTAATGTTTTGTGGTCCACAAAGTTCTTTTGTTTTATTAATGGTAAACGCTGTACTGTTTACCATGTGGCCCAAAACGACACGAGATGGTCTCCTAAACGAGAGACAGTGTTGCCTGTCTAAAAAACAAAATGGAAGAAGCTTACGTAGTCTATTGAATTTGCAAGGTTTTCTGTAGATTTAAGTTTTATTTTCATCAAGCCGTGAATAGTTGTAGATTTCGTGCTAGAGTACATAATTTCGTGCTTTTTTAAGAGCTTCAACTTGCAATGTTTGTATGTACTTGTATTTCATTGTATGTTAGGGTCAAATATTGCAAGGAAGATTTGAATCACTCCCCGGAGACCGATTGAGCTGAAATTTGGTATTCCTTCGTAACTTCGATGACATACTATGGTACTATTGAGCTGGTCTGATGACGGAGTCGAAAGGTGGCGACAGGATATTCTCTAAACTTAACATAGGCCCACCAAGTTCGGATTATGATCATTATGTTGGTCTTGTAAAGGAATAAATTACTTTACAAATAAAATAGTTCGCAACAAAAGCCTCAAAAATTAAATTTTTGACAGTAACTTATTACAAACTTTGTCTCACGACTCGTACCACGTAGAAGTCGTTTATCGCTATTTCTCACTACCACCATCTTATTAATTAATCCACCGCCAAGCAGGAGTTTGCATTGTTTTGTCCCGGTGGAGATGTGGCAACCGGTGAAATTACTAACAAAGAGGCATTTCATCTTAGTCCTCAAGGCTTGTAACGTATTTGCAATCTTAGGATTGCAGTCTTTAGATTGTAGTTTTGTGAAATGTCTATGGGTCACAGATCCCACTTACCATCAGGCGGGCTGTATGCTTGTTTTCCTTCTGCATGCCATAAAGAAAAAACATTTCTTCTTTTGCTTTTAAAGATGCTTATTTTATGTCTGGCTTATTTTTTCTTTGTGTTTGATTTTACGGTAGTTGGCGTTGAACCGTCTACATGGAACCAAACAAACAAACATATTTTTTTATTATATTTAGTTACTTACATAACTTTTACACTTAGACGAGAAACATGTCCACCGGTCAAGCTAGGTCAAGACATACTGCCACACTCATCTTGCATCAAATATCTTGGGTTCTACTTAGATCGAAGAATGACCTGGAAAGACCACATAAGACACAAAAGATGTGAAGTCAATATCAGATTTAAAAACCTATTGTGGCTTCTTGGCCGGCAATCGTGCTTATCCCTCAGCAACAAGTTAAGAGTGTACTGCTCCGTTATAAAACCAATTTGGACCTATGGGATCCAACTATGGTCTTCAGCAAGCAAGTCGAACGTTCTTTGCCTCCAACGCGCCCAAAATAACATTCTTAGGGTCTTATCCGCTGCACCCTGGTATGCTCGCAACACTGAAATCCATGAATACCTGGAAATGCCAACAGTTACTGAAGAAGCGAAATGCTATTCAACAAACTACAAGGCTCGCCTGACTAACCATCCAAACCCCTTGACCAGCATATTACTTAAGCCAGATCATGTCAAAAGACTGAAAAGAGCCGATGTGCTATCCTGATAAGGGAAGTTAGGGTGCTGGCCCTATCTTGCCATAAATACTCCTTTCACTCAACACATCTGATTATAGTCTTGCGACTGATTGCAGATTATTAAAGGAAAAAAAAAAAAAAAAAAAAATATTTAGTTAGCAAATACTACTAAGTTTATTATTTCTCTGTTATTTTCTTGTCTAAAAAAGCCCAGGCACATAGCTATTTGGTGTCAATTAAAGAGCATTGTATTGAATAATTTTCTTGAATATTCATTTTAATTGAATTACCTAATACTTTATCTACTCTGTCATACCTCCGCCTTCGACCCTACATGAACGCGCTTTCGTTACAATTCAGCTTCCGCCTAAGCACCGGTATATGAGGGCCCATTTAGACGCGAGGGGCCTTTTTGTCCGTGACCGACATTTGTAATAGAATAATGCAATGCTTTGTGTAAACGTTTAAGGTGTAATTCGGGGTATATTTCCACGCATAGTCACATTGTTGTCTCTTTGATTGCGTCGTTTTGTAGTAATGGTGCCGTTGTATGAAGTTACTATTAGCGTGATGCTACGTTGCTATGTGACCAAACTAAACATTTACTTAGATATATTATTATGTCTTGAAACTTAACTAAATATCATAAAACACACAACCGAATCTTCTTTTTAGTGGTGGTAGGACCCTGTGCAGGGTCCGTCCGGATCGCTACCACCATCTTATCCATTAACCACCCGCCAAGCAACAGTGTTCGCGTTGTTGTGTTCCGGTGTGGGGATAAGACAACCGGTGAAATTACTAGCATAGAGGCATTCCATCTTAGTCCTCAGGGTTGGCAACGCATTTGAGGTCTTAGGATTATAGTCTTGAGGATTCAAATATCTATGGGTCTCAGATTCCACTTATCATCAGGTGTCATAAGCGCTCTTGTGCCTTCTCCTTAACATACAAAAAAGGCTGAAGACACAAGGATCTTTAGCAAAAATTAAGCGGCCTTTTAAACCACGTCAGCGTAATTCAAATGGATAACTACGCCCTAAATTACAGCTCGGTTGTACTATAAGAGTCTCTGAGTTAAGCGATCACGGACAGACGGACATAGCTACACTATAAGGAAACTGTTAGGGCTCCTTATTGACTACAAAACTATCACAAGTCACCCTATGCCACACACTTTTCAAATATACCTACTCTGTATAATACCGTTAAAAATCAAATCCAAATCGGATCAGATAAAGCTAAGCGGGTTCCAAAATGGCGCGGACCGCAGCGAGGACGTTTAAAGAGGTCAGTTGAACTTGGGAGTTTCGACTTTTTGTTCATGCGGGCATTCAGAGTCGGAAACGTACCCGTTAATTACCGGGTTTGCCTACAAAAGGGCATCCTGAGTGCCTCCCGGAGGCTTTTGTCGTCTGTTTTATCTTAATTGCTTTAAGAAACTCAATATCGTTTGACGACAAGATGCTTTTTATTCCCCCGCCCGTCCGCAAACAATGACGGAACTTTGAATTAGTTTTCGGTTAGATAACACCGCGGTTGTTCTTTTTCCCGATTTTTTTCTACCGAATCCGCTGCCAGGCCATTGAAGTTTTATAGTTTTGTCATTTCACTTTCGACGAGTGTTAAATTCAGCGAACTTTTTGTATTTGCTTGCCAAATTAAGTTTTAAATTAGTTCCGGCGGTAAATGTAATTGAATGTCACAGCCAAGACTCTTTAATCTATTTAAGTTGGATTTAAATTTGACTGAGGCTGCTCTGCTCGGGTTCGGGCTTATTGGAAACCTTTTTGTTAATACCTTTTGTACTTTACTGTAAGTGATGACGGATTACACATGTTTTCAGCCTAAAAGTTATAAATCTCTGAACTGCGGATTATAATAATTTGTAGTTACCTCTACCTTTTCCCCCGTAATCCTTTAGAATTCTCTGTAGTTTTAATGCGAACCAAAATTATCTTGTTTACTCGTATGTTCATATTTAACTTGTAAGCTCTTCGCTCTAATGTTTCACTGTGAAAACAAAATTTAAAGTAACTTTCTGGCGCGAATCCAAATCGCTAGCGGAGGTCATAGGTCACCCTGCCTTAATGTGCGGACATACGTTTTTGCACAAGCCTAGCATTGGACCACATGCTAGTTTTATTTCTGAGGTGCTACTTTTCAGACTGGAAGTTTATTTACTTGTTGTATACGTTATATAACTTATCTGTGGCGTAGGGTTGGCGAATTATGCGCATATAGTTATTAAGTCGGCAGCTGAAGCTATTTACTTCGGCGCGGCGAGGTGAGACAGCCAAATTATTTCGCTTCTAATACAAATACTTGAATGAGATTACACGTCCGTTTGGTAATTCACCTTAAAAACAGTTCACATAATATATTTTGAATCCCCAAAACGGGATAATTCTACGTTTGATAAAAATCGGGTCAATTACGAGTTATCGGAGGGCGACGCCAAGATACAAACACTGCTTACGTTTTTGTTCTCTATACTCGAAATGTTTGGAGTTAACGTAAGCTTTCGAGAGATCTGTCATCAGCTTACGTCAATCTTATATATTTTGTCGAATTTCGGAAATGGCTAACTTAATGTTATGCGTCTTGACCTGAGCCCTGAAAGTCGGGAACGCTATTATATTGGAGTTTTTTAATGTCATGGAGAAGGCAAAACACACAGGCCACCTAATGCTAAGTGGGATCTGTGACGCATAGACGTACGCATTCCTCAAAACTAAAATCTCAAGACTGCCATCCTAAGACCGCAAACGCGTTGCCAACCCTAATGACGAGATGCCTCTAATGATGGAATGCCTCTATGCTAGTTATTTTACCGGTTGTCATACAAGGGCGACACTGAAAGTTTTTAGAACTGGCCACTTGTAAACAACATAGTAAATAATAAAGTTTAAATTTTGAAAATGGAACTCTTTGCCAAATTTAATTGAGTATGTATGTCATTAATTTCTCATTTGTTTTACGATTTGGCGGCAAATTGAAAATAGTTTTTCGTCACGTCAGCATTTTAACGGGAGAAAAATTTCGTGCTATGATTTTTTATGACTTTCGACGTGCCACTGTTTATACCTGGTTTAATGAGTTTAACGTCGGCGCACTGATCTCACTGATCACTCACAAACATCAATAAAAGGCTACTTACTACTATTTAAAAAGTTATCACTACTTAGTTAGAATACTCGTACTACTCGTCTAACAAAAAGCAAGTTTTCTAAACCCGGATGCAATTTTTAATAATTATTGTCGTCAGTTGATATTAAATAATTTTACATGCGCCATTTTGTTTTTTTTTATTAGAGTTCCCAGTGACACTAGCGACGCTTTGACGTACCTAATGACACCAAAGGAAACAAATAACCAAATTTAGATACATACATGTCAAAAATAACATATGGTAATAAGGCCTAACCTTAGATTTTTTTCCTGAAACATTTTTTTGTTTCAGTAAAAAAATCCTACTATGATGGCATCAACAATAAATTATTAACGAAAACTAAACGCTTAATATACAGTCAACGATAACACGAGCGAAATGTTTAAGAGGATGTTTTAGACATGTGATGAGATGTTATTTAGTTTGGCAGCAGTTTTAAGCGGAAGTCATTTTAATTTCCGCGTGAACCTCGCGACTTATAGCTGGCGTTCTATGTCGCTTGATCGGATGCTTTGATGCGTGAATCGACAACTTGATTGACCTAGTCGGTACAAAGCTACATATCCAAACTCAAACAAACTCAAACTCATAACATTTATTTGACAAGTACACACTGCAACACAATATACAAAGTGCAAAAAGAAAACAAGATTAGAGAAAAACGTTGCGCTGTAGTGTGAAGTCAAATAGGACTCAGCTCAGCATGTGCTGCAGCAGGAGCCACAGCGCTGGTTTTCAGCTGAACCCCGGTGATTACCTATTCGTAGCTGAACGCGAACGCGTGACGAGAGAACAATACTATGTATAAATAAATATAGCGTATATAATGTATGTGTAAGAAAAATATGTATCCCGGTTACTATTCTTGGTATGGGCTAATATTTGTATGATAAGCGCGAGTTTTTGTACTTGAGGCCTGGATGTTACCATACACACTGTAACTGCAACCTTGAGGCCCTAGCCCGGGTCTATTTCGTTTGGCCAAAATATTTTGGTCAAATGATTCATTTTCCAATTTTTCATTTGCCAACCTGCTTTTTTGTCTGTACTGTAAATATTTCAGAATTTTATAACAGCTAACCTAACCAAACCTATAGGGTTCTTTACGATGGAATAAAATAAATTCTAATAATATTATAATATTATTGGTTTGGCAAATTAAAAACTTAAAACTATGATTATTATAGTAGTAATCATCCTAAATTGTAAATCATTATATAACCATATTAGTGGCTTAGTCGTCATGTAACATTTAATAACATAAATACTCGTAAATATTAAAGATCGTTTATGGGGTGGACAATGTGGGGTGGACTAACCCCTTACTTATAAACGTGGAATAACCATGGGATAGCTTATGCTATGTTTTGTCGTTATCTGTAATTGTGACATTTGCATCTGACAGAAAGTGACAAAGCATGGCATAAGTTACCCCACGGTTATTCCACGTATAATTAAGGGGGTAAGTATATAATAAGATAAGACGTCCGATTAAAAGTGCGTAAAATGGCTTCGTAATATTCAACATAAGGTTCTATTAGCTTGCAACACTGCGTTTAGGTTGGTATCACTGAAAATGCTCGGGGAGGCGGATAAGTGGTGTCGAGTGGAAATCGGGTTAATTTCCGCGCAAAATCCACGCTAATACCAGACCGCGTGACTGAGTCAGATAGGTACCGATTTTATCCGTCCGAACTTTGTTAAAAGCGCTCCATTTGACGTAAACCTCCCCTGTAGGTTTGTTTGTTTGTTTAGGTACTTAAATAAACATAAACAAACTTAACTATGTGACTGAATTAGGAAAGCAGCAACGAGGGGCTCGAAAAAAAACGAAAAATGCAATAAATTTATTTAATAAAATAAAAATAAATATTACGGGACAATGTCACACAAATTGACCTAGTCCCAAACTAAGCTCTAGGCTTGTACTACGGGTACTAGACAACGATACCCATACTTGCATAGAGAAATATATACTTAAATACATAGAAAACATCCAAGACTCAGGAACAACGTTAGCGTTACATCTTATCAAAGGCCACAGACGGGTGACGGTATAGCTCTTACTGTTAAGTCTAATAAATGAGAATGACAACCGTCTTCAAAAAACAAGAAATAACTTCTTTTAAAATGATATGTACTTAATAGGTCAGACCAACTGAATTCGGCTTTTGGTTAGAAATATAGTGGGAAGCCGACTTCAGTTGGACTGACCTAGACCTGTCATTTTTTAAAGAAGTTATTTCTTGCTTTTTCAAGACAGTTTTTTGTTTTTTAAAACATTTATTTTATTTCATACACTTTAGTGATCATAATAATACTACTATCTCGTCCACGTATATTTTATTCCTATAATATTTGAGGTGTTTTTCCAATTTTTTTGTAGTCGGTTAAAAAAAACCCGAAATGATGAGTGTGGAATGATTTGCATAAAACCGCATGTACTCATTTTGAACAATGTAGTTATTAAGTGATATATAAATAAAAAGCACACACACGTATTATAAAAGTCGTTTTATAGAATTATTTAACATGCATAATTAATGTACATTTGCATTTAAACACAATGCACTAATACATACTGTAAGCACTGAGAGCATAATATTAAAAAATATCAGAAACAGAATCAGAATTAGAAAAAAAAACCACACATATAACACAGTAGTTTTACAAATTATTATTATTTAAGATAAAATAAAATACACTAAAATAAAAAATATAAATATAAACTTCAACAAGTCTCATAAATGCTATGGCAAAAGGTTCAGAACTTAGCATATGCTGTGAGACCGGGGTCTACACGGCGTTGTTTTTCAGCCTGCACCTCCCTCAATGTGTAAAAACTTAAACCTTAAGGGTACACTGCATTACATTACGATATTATAATTTATAAAATAAAACATAACATAAAACAGGAACTTTCTACAAGGCCAACATTCAGTGGTCGCACCTTTTAATACAAAACAGAGGTAATCTTATATATAAAATTCTCGTGTCACAGTTTTCGTTCCCATACTCCTCCGAAACGGCTTGACCGATTCTCATGAAATTTTGTGAGCGTATTGAGTAGGTCTGAGAATCGGCCAACATCTATTTTTCAAACCCCCAAATGACATGAAAAAAAAAATTGCAGGGAGCGAAGCCGCTGGCGGATCACTAGTTAACTATAAAAATATATGAAAGATATACATTGCTTAACAACACCAAAAAAATGGTATGTACATATCTTTATCAATTAAGTAAGTAATTAACAAATAATCAAACAGAGCCGGGCGGAGCTCCTATTTCGAGTGGCGGAGGCGCTTCGCGCATTGACACAACTCTACCTTACCTATCATAATGACATTGAACTGATTTAGCACATTAGCTTCGTTTAAAATTAATTTCATTATAATTCATTTCATACTATATAATATGACCTCATTATTATGTCACCTGATGTTTATAAATATTTTTTAATTAGCTGTTTCCCGCGACTCTATACGCGTAGGAAAATAAAACATAGCCAATGTTACTCAAGGTTTGTTATAAAAGGTTATTTTTGTACATTATAACATCGAGTGAGTTACATGTTTGTATTTTTAGATTTGGGAATTGTTTAGGTTATTAATATTGATCTCGAAAAGTGTATTTTCATAAATGTTACTTTTCGAAGTTGTTCAAGTATCAAGTATTTTTAAAGCCATTAAAGCAAACAAGCTTGCGCCACTCAATGGGGAACCGTTACTATTGTTCAGGGCCGTTATCGTTAGCTCTACCCTGGACAACCAGTCCCTGTCTTTCATTGGACACTGTTTAATTAAGCTTCGTATGATAGAGGACATGCCATAGCGCCTGAGGAACCTTGTGGAACGTTGTATATTTTCAAAGTACGATTTTCACCTGTTGGTTTTCTTCTCAGTTGTCATATACGTTTAACTATACAGGGTGTCTCATTTAAATCGGTCAGTATGGGAATTTCTGAAACTATAAGACATAGGAAGATCTGTTCTTGGGAACCATGTCATCGATTTAAGTAATAAGAAAAACTGCATTCATACATTAAAAAAAACCTGTACTCAGTTCGGAAGTCGAACCCGGTTGTTTTGAAAGAAATAAACTACACTATTTCTATTTAGATATCGATAGTGTAGGTCTTAAGCAGTAAATGGCTTTATGAAACATGATGTCTAAAATTAATAAAATGCATTGTTTTCACATACTTTAATTTATTTCAGTAGTTTTTCAAAACAACTGGGTTCGATTCCCGAGTTGAATACAGGTTTTGTTTAAATGTATGAATGCAGTTTTTCTTCTTATTAAAATCGATGACACGTTTCCTAAGAACAGATCTTCGTATGTCTTATAGTTTTAGAATTTCCCAAACTGACCGATTTAAATGAAACACCCTGTATTTAATAATCCCTGCTTTATCTTAACTAATTTAATCTATCAGTAAATATGTATTGTCAATTAAGTCTATCCTGTAATTGTGAGTGTTGCACACCTGTTATAATAATATGGGTAATAATATGCAGGCCGGTGTAGTGTCCAGTGAAGCATTTTTATTAAGTTAGTGTATAAGCCTTGTGTATTTAATTGTTGGTGTGTCTAAAAATAAATAAATAGGTTCATGAAAGAGGTTTACTTAAGTTGTAATGCTAGATTAGTTCTATCATTGTCATAGGCAATATTTAATAAAAAAATGACTGACTATTGAGTTTCTTGCGGCATTTCTTCTCAGCAGTGGTCTCCTCTTGGGAAGCGCTGGTAGAATTTTGACGTGTAAAAGTGCCCGTGCGGCCTATTTACTGAGTAAACAACTTTAATCTTTTTTATCTTATTTTTTTGTGTTCTGAGCCTATAGCCAAGTGACGATAGCGTTTGCGCTTGCAGAAGCGCTAATATGTTCATTCCTTTCTTAACTAGTAATCGAGCGCGAGACGGATGTTGTCGTATCGTTAACGTTTGTAGAAACGAATGTCACTTGGCTATACGTCGGTGAGAGTGCGATACCGCGTAATTAACAAATTTGAAAAGGAGCAAAATGCACTTTACCAATTAAGTGCGTAAGGTGCATTTTGCTCCTTATTTAATCTAGTAGATACGCGGTTTTGCACTATCACCGACGTATAGGCTCACGTCTGTTGATTGTGTGCGTTAGCTAGCACAACTAGTTTTAACTATATAAGGTGTCCGAGTGCTCGTCGTTGTACTAGTAGTGGTCACCATACTTTGAATTGCGATATATAAAATAAGATCAACATTACTTTTATCACCACCACATTTTAGCGATGAGAAATGTGTTGACTTTTGATATTTCACACGCCAATTTTAAAATATTGAAGGTATTGACAATTTAAAGCACCTGACATTTACTCATTCAGTCCGATTAACTAACATTTTTAGTTCATTTTGAGTAATTTCGATATGGTCACCATATAAAGTAAATTAGATTTAACAAAAGTAGAGGTCACGATCCCAAAACACATGGCAGTGTTTTGGGTAGATGTATAAATGAACGTAATATCACGACGCAAATAAATATTTACCTTACATACATTTGGTGATAGGTCATTGTGACTGCACGATAAACTACTATCGGCAAAAATTACACATGTGTATTTATTTCTCCAATAACGTTTTTACTGCAGTAAACCTTTTATTTAGGACAACCTGTAGAAAAATAGTCCATTATACTTGATCGCTGGCCAAACAAGCCTCGCTGGAGAGCGCAGTCCAACAAAAGTCCCTTTACTTACAGCCTTTATTGCCGCTATTTGTAATACACAGTTTCCTCAGGAACCTCTCTTAAAGCCATTTAGATGAATTCAGCCGTTTGCCATTGTTAGGTCTAGACAAATGGGAAAATTTGATGCTTAAGTACGCAGAAAAAATACTTTTTTACCAAGAAATCGTACTTAACACTTACTTTACCGTGGGCTTTATTATACTCCTCAAGACTATATTACTTTTAACATGTTATCGTATTATTATTTACTTAACCGCAATTACTGGGCCTCTATTGTACAGGATAAAATCAAATCGTATTTTTATGGCACATGAGCACTCAGGCCACCTGATGGTAAGTGGAAACTGAGACTCATAGACAATTTAATTTTCAGGACTAAAATCCTAAGACCTCAAATGAGTTGCCAACCCTGAGGACTAAGATGAAATGACTGTGTGGGGATAAGACAACCGGTAAAATTACTAACATAGAGCATTCCATCTTGGTCCTCAGGGTTGGCAACGCATTTGAGGTCTTAGGATTATAGTCTTGAGAATTCTAATGTCTAATGTCTAATTCTAAATTCATAATGGGTCTCAGATTCCACTTACCATCAGGTGGCCTAAGTGACAGGTGACAATTTGGTATACATTGCAAAGTGAACACGCTGATACATCGCTGGGTTTCATATAAATGCGACATGTACATTAAAATGTCACCTGTCACATATCATTATCGGAATGGTGAAATAAGGGGCTGGTCACCGCTGCTTATGGACATTTGCGTTGAGGATCTGAAAGAAATTTAATGACACCCTTTTTAAAAAAAACCTCGTATTGTAGCGCATTGGGAAGATCTCAGCAGGAACTTTATCCCGAATTGTTAAAGTACGCGCCAGAAATCTACTAGAAAATGGAGTCTCGATTTGGAATCTCTTTTTTGCTCTCTTTTTTAATAACTGGAAGCGATGGCATAAAAAATACCGGTTTGTATGACTAAAGGACTACAGATATCAAACAGTTTTTAGTTAATTTGAAACTGTTAAGCCAAATGGATTGACAATATTGAAACGCGTCAATGAAATGTCAAAAATGAAATAGCGGATTGCAATTCTGTACACTAATTAGCTTTAATATTGAATAGAGTGGCCTGAAATTGTTCTAGGAATGTAAATTCATTATTCTTCATTTGGGACACGACATAAATGAGTAAGATGTACAGCAGATATAGTTATTAAACTGTTAATTAGATGCTCGCTGCACAGTACGGACTCTAAGGTTTCTTTTTAATTTAGTCCTTATGAAAAATGTTTTATTGCTCAAACAGCTTTACAAGTTTTTGTTCTTAAACAAGAATTACACTCTAACGTTAAACTGTGGCAAAAGGATTAAACTCAGCGTGAGCGTAAGGTCGAATAGTTTGGTTATTTATGGTATTATTCAATAGACTCGGTTCTGGTTCTCGGTTCTCGGTTTTGCCAGCTTCATCCCGAAAAATCGGATGGTTCTTTAGTGAATAGCGATAAATGACTTACGTGGATGGAGTCGCGGGAAACCACTAGTATATGTATATATCATAGTGCGTTTGTTCGTTGCCGCTTGACACTAGTCGCTGCTGCCGTCGCCAGTCGTTTTCCACCAAGACGGGCAAGGAGATTGGCCTGGACTAAACTGAAAAGAAAATTGTATGGCAAAAAATAAATTATTTCTCTTTTCTACGGCATTAACGTTTCGCCTGCTAACTTGTCTTTCCTTTTATTACCGACCGCGAGCTCACGATGATTAATGGAACTTTCTGGTCAAATGTAGCGGCGTGATTTCAATGCTCCCATCACCTAGCCGGTGCAATAGCACCTTTACGCCTGTAGTACACTGCTGCAAAACCGATGCGAAATTGAGGGCGTAGCTAAGATGCAATCGCTGCTAATGTATCTGTTTTCTATCAACTCAAATTGTATGCTGTTGATATAAGCGTTTGACGCAGTCATAGGAGCCCTTAGCCAAGCGGCATTCGTTTCTACAACTTTAACGGTACGACACCATTAGTCTCGCACTCGATTACTAGTTAATAAAGGGGTGAACATATTGCGTTTCTACAAGCGAAAACGCTATCATCACTGGGCTCTACAATTTGTCGAGTTTCGAATTCACGAACTTTGCATTATGTATTTAATAAAGTTACATTTTAATTAAAGTATCTGGGTACGGTCAGTTCCGTTACGATTTCGTGGCCAGTGTGCCACAGGCGGCAGACGGGCTTCCACGTCAACTCTGTCTATGTAAGCCAGTCGAAGTAGAAATCACAAATATGAACAAGCCACAACTTATCCATTTTGTTTTTACTTTCGCAGTTTCTATATAAATAAAAAAAAAAACAATTCTGGACCCAAGACTTAGTATCATAAATATGAGGTAGGTTTAGGTTTTGTTAGCCTTTCAGCTGGCCCGAAGGGCCAAAACAATTAGAAATAGTCGCGGAGCTCCGATGACTTTATGTAATGCGTATAAATTATATATTCTCCTACTGTAATTGTGTAATTATTCGATCGGGCGAGGGTGGTAAGAAAGTTTTCGGGCGGCCTTGTTGCCAGAATTATTCATGACTCGTTCGAAAATTTCGATTGATTATACCGTTAAGCACAAATTAACTCAGCGATAAGGCCCGGGAGAGTTGCGCGAAGTTAGCGGGACAAATGGAAACTTTATACGTTTTAATGTATTGTTTAGCAAATTACTGTATAGCATTTTAAATGCTTACAAACGAAACTTTTGGGAAAAATTAAACAAAAAGGCTGTTCAAAAAATATGTACAGTGTGATGTAAAAATATCAATCGACGCTTACACAGACGCTCTTGAGCCAGAAAAACGCTGCGCAAATTTCAATTTAAAACACCATAAATTTCTCAATTTTAAAATTCTTAGTGGAAATAGAAACACAAGATGAGTGCCGCGGGAGGCAGCGGCCGCAGTTAATTTAAACATTTGCCGGAGCCGGCTGTTCGCCAATTAACAGGTCAACTCATTAAATTACTTCGCACCGGCTTGCTCGCCTGGCACTCGTGTCTTAAGTATTCATACTTCAATTAGTTGAAAGACCTTTTTTAGGGCGCGTCTGATTATAGAGAGCCTGAAGTAATTAAAGAACACCCTGTAGCAATATATTACAATACTTATAATTGGAATAATTATAAAAAACAACAACTTACCTTAAATATAACAACAGGCTGTATTTTATATTCATAATTAAATAAAATACGCGAGGATATGCGTCCTACACGCCCAATACGACGTAAATATTTTTATCTTGCTTCTTTTCCAGCCTTTGCATAATGATTATAAAGTTGTACAACAATCTACTTGAAAAATTAACAAAAGTATATACACAGAGTTTTAAATAAACTCAAACAGTTATTTATTACAAAAGCTAATATAAATCGGGTGTAGCCAGCAGTCCTGGGTTCGAATCCCGGTAAGGGCAGATATTTGTGTTATGAGCGCGAATATTTGTTTCTGAGTCTTGGATAATAATAATAATAATAATATCACGGACAATGTCACACAAATTGACCTAGTCCCAAACTAAGCTCTAGGCTTGTACTATGGGTACTAGACAACGATAAACATACTTATACAGAGAAATATATATTTAAATACGTAGAAAACATCCAAGACTTAGGAACAAATACTTGTGCTCATCACACAAATATCTGCCCTAACCGGGATTTGAACCCAGGACCCCTAGCTTCGAAGGCAGGGTCACTACCAACGAGGCTATCGTGTCGTCAAATATTGATGGATCGATTGTATGTTTTCTATAAATGTTTAAGTATGTATTTCTCTATTTAAATATGTTTATCGTTGTCTAGTACCCATAGTACAAGCCCAGAGCTTAGTTTGGGACTAGGTCAATTTGTGTGAGATTGTCCCCTGATATTTTTTTTTATGTATTTTATTATTTTGGATTTTTTCGAACAAACTAAATAGCATTTTCAATGTACTCCATCCACTAGTCAAGTTAACATCAGTCCACTGTCAGCCTACAAACTTCGTAGTTTTCGCAATACATTGCTTGCTGGGAAAATCTAAATTCATTAACAATAAGAAAATGTTGCTACGATGGTGGTGTGGAAACGATCCCTCAAATTTATCCTCGTAAGGCCCAACGGCCTAAATTTAGGACATTTGCCAAAGTGACTTCAGACTTTAGTTGACTTACACAAGGTTCTTTTTTGAACTAGTAAAATTTGACGTGGGCCTCAGGAGGATATTGCTCCTATTACGGGCAACACCCGGCATACAACAAAACATAGACGATACATTATACAAATTAAATTATGCTAATATAAATACAATAAATTCCAAGTAATAGATAATAGTGAAGTTTATTCATATCAATATTAAAAGCATAAGTCTCCCTCTCTCCAAATTTATTTGCTGTGCCCAACATTTTTTTTTTATGTTTAGGAGAAGGCTCATGAGCACTCAGAGCACCTAATGGTAAGTGGAATCAGAGACCCATAGACATTTAAATTCTCAAGACTATAATCCTAAAACCTCAAATGCGTTGCCAATCCTGAGGACTAAGATGGAATGCCTCTATGCTAGTAATTTCACCGGTTGTCTTATCCCCACACCGGAACACAACAATGCGAACACTGTTGCTTGGCGGGTGGTTAATGGATAAGATGGTGTTAGCGATCCGGACGGACCCTGCAGAGGGTCCTACCACCACTAAACATATTTTATACTATATTTTGTAGATATAATATAATGATTGTGCTGTGTCATGTTATATTGCAGAGGGTCCTACCACCACTAAACATATTTTATACTATATTTTGTAGATATAATATAATGATTGTGCTGTGTCATGTTATATGTAAAAGCATGGTAGATCATGAATATTTTTTGTACATACATACATAACATCCCTTCATTTCCAGAGTGGGGTAGGCAGAGATAAAGAAATACCAACAAGAGACCTGTTGATAATTCTGTAACCACATTTTGCACTAGTAAGCCAAGATTTTTACCAGTGTATCAGTGACAGGTTGCGAGCCCATCGCCTAATAGTACTACATGCCCTTATATATTAAGTCATTATGTGTGAAGAATTCGTGAATATATTTGTATGGTTTTCTACCAATACGCGGGACCAAAGACGGAGGGAAAATTTAAATTGTAATAAACAGTTTATCGAAGAAATCAGAGAAACCCCCTAGAGACAAAGGAATTAAGGACCCACTAATGAGATGTTGATTGCATCCCGCGCCCCGTTTGTCGCTTCTTCTGCATTAAATTCCTTTTTTTAAGTTGCCCCGGGCAACAGTTAAAATGCAGAATGCGTCTTCAACGGTTTTTTTGTGCCGGAGGTCTTATGCAGATTTCATTAAGCGCTGTTCTCCACTTAGAGTTACAATTTAAGAGAATGAGGGTCTTAAGTTGGGACACGCTGTTAATTGATAGCGCGAGATTTTTATTCATCTACGTAATTGGTTTCGTTTGTTACTATATAATTAGACATTATTTATTTTGAAATTTTTTAAGCGTTGTGTATCGTCACAGAGTGATTTTGATGCGGTGGCTTGCAACATTTTATAAAATTCACGTCGCATTTTGCAGGGGTCGGGTATCGTAAAAATGATCGCTAAAATGCAGTATAAAATAGTTCCGGTAAGCAACACCTGGCGGAACAATCTAGATAGTTCTGGCGCCTAATTCCACCCGTGCAGGGCCTCGCATGACGGACCCCTATAAACACAGCTACGCTGGGAAATATTCCGATACACAGGCTAAAATGTTAGAGAAGGAAATAGCTATTAATCTGTCCTTTCAAACGTAAAACAGCTTAATTTGAATATAACGTAGCCGACCGCTTGGCTCAGACGTACACTGTTCGTCTTTTTTTCCATTTTAAGCTTTTGTAGCGTACTTAACAAAGGAACAGAACTTGATAAACACATGAGTTCTTTACCACATTACGATCTTAATCTTCACTCAGTGACTGAGGAAAACAACAACACGAAAAAAACACGCGCGTCTCCTTTTTATTTTAGCTAACTTTAATGGTGGCAACATATACAATCATGTTTCCAAAATCACAACAATACAGAATCAAAATCCCGGCCATCCATAATGCAGAGCGTGGCTGTATAGTGCAGTTATTTTAGACAGCACTCTCGGAATACAGGGCGATCTAAAACTGTTACAGCTGGAGTCAAGCCGAGGCCGAACGCCGACGACTAGCGACTGGGCATTCGGCGCACGTAGCGCGGCCATCTTGGCTGTTGTGGAAACACGTCTCGGGTCTGCTAGATTCTTTTACCATACTTAAGTTTGTCTTTTGTTTGACGCTAAATGGGACTGGTTGTTTAAATATAATATTATTTGCACAATAAAACCTTTAAATGTATTGAGTCATCTTAACTTTTTTTAGGATTTAAGTAAAATGCTGAATGATTTCGGTCTGTCCATGTACTCGTAGGTACCTATTAACGTATCTCGGTTTAAAATCTAGAACAGAACAAATATGTTACCCATAGCTTACCCTCCTTAACTCGTTAAATATTTTAGCATTTTATAACTTAACCACGTGAACGTGAAACTGACAAGCAAGTTGAACAAAAAAAAACACATAACATTTTGTAATCTACTTCTTCAATCGTTACATTCACAACCATATTTCAAGCCATAACCATCTTAACTCAATCAAACCCGCTTTAAACAAGAACAGATTCAATCATGCACCCCATTCCCTCATAATGTACCATTCTGGTGTGCTTAATATTCAATAACTGCGTTTTATCTACAACTATCGGGGGCAAGGGGTTCTAAACTGCGGCCGCTCCTATTCAGATCACGTCCCGCGCTGTCTTAACATCTGGATTGTTTCGGAACACGCTGTAGCGTCTCGGTTTGTTTTTAAACTGGCATCTGTCGGGCTGGCTTGGACTTTACGTGTTCTCCACTCGGGACAAGTTAAACGTGCCAGTTACCTTTTTAAGTGCGCATTAATAGTTTGTTTTATTTAAAGTTCTTATAAGTCTTCTATGTTTTATTGTTTTGAGTAATCTCCCGGGGTAATAATAACTTAGAAAGGAATATGAGTTGTTCTTAAAACTTAAACCAACGTAATATAAAATTGATGTTTTCGATATAAGTAATAAGATGATTCCACTTTGGATGAAGGGAATTCTCTATCAAGATTACTTATCTATATACTATGTCAACAATGTAATTACGATAGCCCCAGCGCTGTTTTTGGTAATAAAGTCTAGATTAAATTACAAGAACGGTCGCCAATAAATACCAAACTATGCCTAATTAAACTCATAATTGCTACCACAAACGCGTGATCATACTACTTTATTAGCACTTATCCTAAACAAATCGTTTTAATGTATCTTGCCATTATAGACCTATGTGGTTCACAATTCAAATTGATTCAAATGAAGTATATTAATTGGTATAACTTTTTCAATATTTGGTTTCGTATACCTTATTACTGTATTTACACTTACAATCTCTCAATATTTCGACGCGTGAGTGAGTGAAATGCGAACATGTCCAAATTTATCTTGAAATAAACTAACTGTCACACTCAGGGTCAGTTAATGACGACTATGTCGTTCCTTAGTGACGATTTTCATACACAAGTTGACTCCATGTATGAAGGTGAAGTCTAAAATAACGGACACGTATTTTTATTTAAGCTGCCCAAACGCAATCTATTGGGAGAAATTGTCTTAAGTGACTACACCCTCTAACATAATTGAACAGTTTTTTGTGCAACTAGAAAACAAAATTAGTTTTAGCTGAGAGTGTTGATTTAGAATCCCGAGGCCGAGACAGCAAATAGAATCCTAAGCGCAGCGAGGGATTCAAGGACACGAGATGGAAATAACTTTGTCCGCGTTGCACAATCAACTTCACCTCAGCAGGGAGAACATACTCCGGGTAGAAAATACATACCCACCCAGCCACCCATTTATATTGACTTAGCACTGTTCTCGGTATCATGATTATTTCATTACATTAACTTTTCCCATCACCTATTCGGAAAGGGGACTTTTCTTCCCTGCTAAGAGGGATCGTAGTGGTACTTTTCTGTTTATATACATTTTGTTGCCGGTATAAAATACCCCCGACAATAGTCCCGTGTGGTTGCCGAGTTGTCCCGTGTGGTTGCCGGGTTAGAACAGTGCCACTCCATGTCTTCCCGTGGATGTCGTCAACTAAGGGAATAAAGGCTTGTAGTATTGTTAGGCGATGGGCTTGCAACCTGTCACTAATACACTGGTAAACATCTTAGCCTGATTGCGCAAAATGTGGTTACAAAATTATCGTCTCTTAACAGTTGTTGGTATTTCTGTAGCTTTGCCTACCCCACTCTGGAAATGAAGGCGTGATGTTATGTATGTATGTAAAATCAGCACTTTTAGAGAGTGTACATTTTTAAATTTGTTTCATCACTAAGATCTTTTATTTTTCTCATAGGTGATGTGAAAAGCAGTATGTGGCACACGGTAGCAAAATTATTTCCACCTTGGGCGTTAACACTTGAATCCCTCACTACGCTCAGGATTATATTTCGACACAAATAACTTTTGTCTCACGCTCGCAGTAAAAATCGAAATGATTAAAAAATATGCAGGCGCAAAATTTATTACGTAATTTAAGAAAAATAACATATTAAGGAGCGACCACACCGGAGCTTAACGGTGCGTAAATAACAGTCCGTCAAGTATGGAACATTCTTTTGTTTGTGAACAGGAAGACAAAGTGGCAGGCCTTCCACAAGGTGGACCGACGATCTGATAAAGGTCGTGGGAAACCGCTGGATGACAGCAGCAGAGGACCGATCGTTGTGGAAAACCTTGGGGAAGGACAGTGGACGTCTTCCGGCTGATAATGATGATGATGTTGATGATTCTTTTGTTTTCGCAACGTCACCGTATTTTAAGCGTCAGTGTGGTCGCTCCCTTATCCTTTTTTTCTAAAGTAATACATTTTGCGCATGACTAAAACATTAGAGCGGTGATATAGTAGAAGTTTTTGCATGGCGACCCTGCAAATTGCCGGTGGGAAGTACGTAACAAAGTGACGATGGAAGTTAGGCCTGTTAGGGGCGCCCACCCAGGCACCGCTCAGGAGGCAGTCGAGCGGCCCGGACTTTTTAATTTCGTTCCGCAGCTCGCGGTAAACCTCGTTACAAGTTTAAATTGGCATTTCTCAGAGTAATGGTTAGACGCCAGTGGGTAACTTCCTCTAGGTGTCTCCTTCACTTGGTCGGGTAATTCTTATTTAAAATGTATGAGATCAGTGTTTGGGGTTGCCTGAGGCTCCTGCAGTTGAATTAACGGCTAGGGTTTGACAAGGTGCATTGTAAGAACAGTAAAAAATGGAGACTTTTTCGGCGAAACGTTAGCCTAGTTAGTGGTGCTGGGTTCAAATCCCGGTAGGGGCAGATACTTGTGATGAGCGCAATTATTTATTCCTGAGTCTTGGGTGCATTCTGTGTATTATTTTTCTCGATATAAATAAGTTTATCCCTGTTTAGTACCCATAGTACAAGGCTAAAGCTTAGTTTGGGACTAGGTCAATTTGTGTTACATTGTCCACGGATATTTATTTATTTTGTGGCAAGGAAATGTTAACCTATCAGCCAGGCCACTTAATGGTAGTTTGAAACCATAGACAATTTCCAATCTCAAGACTGCAATCGCATTGCCGACCTGAGGACTACGATGGAATGCCTCTATGGTAGTTATTTACCGATTGTGTTGTCGCTACACCAGAACACAATAATGCTAACACTGCTGATTAGCGGTAGACTAAAGAAAAAGATGGTGATATCTGTTAGGACGGACCCTACCTAGGATCCTACCACCACTAAATAGACAAACGCAAGACGTATACAACAATCCTATATGCTTATTTTTTTAGGGTCTCGTAGCTAAATTGGCAGAATCGGAACTATATTTTAGTCATGTCTGTCCATGCAACCGTCCATATGTCACAAGCATTTTATTTAAAACCTACAAGATGATTGATGATTTGGAGTATAAGGTGTCTTATCTTAGCTTAGTTTTTAAGTTAAAAAAACAGTATAATTATTGTTTTTATTTTTAAAGAAATATTAATTATTATTGCTCACTTTTCTATCGCATTACGTTATCATAGATTTAAGTTATTGAAAAAATAAATAAAAAATAAAAATATATCAAAAACACTCTATACAAAGACGGAAAATGAATGCTTTTTTTCATCTAAATTTAACAGTCTTTGTTTTCATGCAATATTTTTGATTGACAAAATTTTCGACACTAATCGCTCCGAAAATTGCATAAATTGTGTCCAAAAATTACATAAGAACGTAAGTGCAATGAAGATACGCCCTTTTGCTGGTGAACTTTTTAGTGTTTGTAGTCATGGCTCTGTAACCTTATACTGAGCATCATCCGACATGCTCTTGCCCGGACTTCAAAACGAATGTCTCCAAGCGAATCAGAATCGTCTTTCAATTATTATGTCCATCAACAATTAAAAATGTCAGACGTATTTTGGCTAGGAAGAAAATATTTTAAATTA
The DNA here is from genome assembly GCA_949316455.1 of Acleris holmiana. NCBI lineage: Eukaryota > Metazoa > Arthropoda > Insecta > Lepidoptera > Tortricidae > Acleris > Acleris holmiana. The sequence goes on along the minus strand of OX438768.1, from coordinate 17,736,453 downwards.
TAAAAGTAGCAAGGATTTTTTTTCTACTCTTAATGGGCCTTATACAGATTTCGGTTACCGTCTTTCCTGTGGACACACCGAAAGTTAACGTTTTTAAGGCCTAATTTTCTGGCTAAGACCATACCCGCAAAAACGCCGTCAGAACTGCTTTAGACCTATCATATAAAAACGTAACTTATATGCACACAAGCTTTTAACTATTAGCCACAGAAGAGACAAATTTTGTTTTAAAGAGTGTGTATGACCCTAATACCCTAAATAATCGTGTTTCTTTGAAATTTTTCGCTATTATTGTCCTGTCAACATCAAATATTACAAAATATTTTAAAGAGAACACTAATAAGACTAAGGTTCAGTGTCTTAACTACTTGTGTAAGTAACCCAGTAAAAGATCCCAGTAGACACATTGAGGTCGAGACTTACTAAGTCACTCCTCTTAATTTAGAACGTGACGCTAAAAAGGCTCGCAAAAGGTATGGAATTTGTACAAATACCCAGTATCCGTTTAGAGCCAGCCCTAACCGCCCTAGTGACTTGAGACAACCCTAAATACGTACAGTTAACAACACCAGAATATAGCAAAGCAAATAGCGTGAGAAATAATTAATTGTTGCTATTTTTAACCCCCGACGCAAAAAGAGGGATGTTATAAATTTGACGTGTAAGTGTGTGTGCATGTATTTGAATGCGGTTTTTTTTTAAGTGATAGCAGATTTTTTAGCGGTGGTTCTTAGACATGTTTCATCAACATCGCTTCAGCCGTTTTTGAGATAATTGAGATAATAAGCTTTAGGGTAAAAAACCCCCAAAATAACGGCGACACTTACTTTCAGAGCTGATATCTCTTAAACGGACCAACCTATTTTCATGAAATCTTGCTAAGAACCATCCTGATTAATGTAGCTACGATGATATAAACAGACACCCAGATGGAGAAGTTTTAAAAGCATGAAATAATTTTTTTTATTACTAATTTAAAAAACCCCCGTCTAAATAAATAGTGTGCAAAAACCCCACCAGAGTTTTTTAAATTTCTAATTTATTTTTTTTATTCAGTAAATAGACTAATTGAACTAAAAATAACATTGTCATAGATCAAGTTACAAGATTCAAATATCTCGGTAGTATTATTTACAGTGACGCAAGATGTAGTCAAGATTACAAGGATTGCAATAGCCAAACAAGCTTTGAAAGAAATACATTTCAGATCAAACATACCAACTAACATTAAAAAGCATTTCATGCAATCATAAGTCGAACACGCCAGTGCAACGTGGACACTGAAACAAAGGGGATCCTATCATTAAATTTCATAACCAACCTCTCGAAAAATAAGGGTATGTACGTATGTTATAAGTTTTATTATACAGAGTGATTGGTTATTGCATACATTTCCGTTAAGAGGTTATAGTAAGATTTCAGACTCTAATAATTTTCGGCATAATTTCGTCCTAATTTGCTCCAAATGAGCTCTATTATAACCTCTTAACGGAAATGTATGCAATAACCAATCACCCTGTCTAAACACGCCGAATTTTATAAGTTTAAAGTGTTTTTGTTTGTGTATCTGTGGAATCGTAGTTCAAATAAATTTCGGACGCGTTTTTTTTCTAGAAAGCTAGTTGACTCAGAATGGGTTTTCAGCTAGCTTTCATGAAAATTGGTTGGGCCGTTTTAGAGAAATCAACTCTGAAAATAGGAAACGTCAGTATACCGGGGGATTTAATTTGATTTATTAAAAATTAATCCAACATAAAATCATATGAAAAGGAGGCAAGTTAGAATATTTTTAAAGATCTTATCTGCTTGTACTTTTACCGCTGACTATACCGTGACGATGTCTTATTTTTACCTCAAGATTCTGGGCAAAGGAGATTGACGCATTCATTCGTATAAGCTAGGTTTCTTTGTAGTAAGTACTTAATATAAATGGACTTAGCTGACTATTGTACAATAGAAAACATGCATGAAAATCAGAATTGAGTTTCATTGATTTGATTTAGGAGAAAATGTAAAAAAAAAACATAAAACGCAATACAATAAGTGTTGACCCGATTATTAAGATTTTATATAGAATCAAAACTTGTTAATTTTTTGTTATTTCTGTAATATTTTGATTGTTTTTTTCGGCATCCTCATTTTAATTACGTAATAATTTAATTCAACGATATTGGCATAACCATAAAATATTACGAATAAATGCAAATTTCTTTATAAGCTCCTTATAATTAAAACATGGAACAACAGCTGTGACGTCATTCCTGTCGTCAATTTTGTATAGTGTTTTTGCAGAGGGTCTGGGGCCCTAGCCAAGATGCAAACGCTCCTAACGTTTTTCTTTTCTATCGCTCAAAATGTATGGGATGACAGTCGACCACGTGGTTTATCGAAACGCACAAGAATGTCATCCC